>BPTQ01000007.1:145084353-145542818 GCA_019973895.1 Chrysanthemum seticuspe
ACAGGAGCTACATACTTCTTGTTGCGCAACGCTCCAAACTTTTTGTTATCTAACTGCAACCATAACATATTTCAGAAAAGATCGATTAACCCTTGTTAAAATTCAGAAACAAATGTTTAAACTATAACAAATTTAGTAAGCAACCATTTGTTCGATTTCAAATGTCTATATCCCAGTAGCTAACTCCCTCTCATCTGCTTATCTCAATTCGTCAAATTCAAAAAACAGGATGCCCATGGGCAGACGAAAATCGCTTGAAATAAATAAAATATATGTAGCTAACTTAAAACCAAAGCTTGTAGACTTGTAAGCTTACTTGTTCAATCTTATGGAGGGAACATCTGACAACAATGGAGATTGCAATTAGCACTTGAATATCGTATTTAACAATATGATCTTAGGCTATCTCATATTTCAAGTGTGGTTATATTAAGTTGTTCACATTTTGTTGCAAGAATAGATGTACTTATGTTATATGTCAAGCTACAAAAAGGATAAAACATTTGAATGCTATTATATTAAATATAATCAGTGTTTGTAGGATGATCATGGTGATTATCTCATACTCTCAGTAATGAAAGTTTGATGTATTTTTGGTGCTATGTGGGCTTTAAAAGTATAAAGTATGATGCAGTTCAAAGTTGCATTGCGTGTTTATTGAAAGATACCATTATTTTAAAAGCGATAACTGCACAACAGGACTTTATAGGAATGGTTTGGTTAGGATTCTACAAACCAAAACTACATTGTCATTGTCGAGCCCTATAAGTAAGAATGCAATTCCTTGAAAGAGGAAGAAGTCATATAAAATGATACACAAACCTCAAGATTCTTGAGCAATTTGATCTTATTCTTGATCAGATGATTTAGAATATCATAGACATAAAATAAGGATCCCATAATCTAAAAGTTGATTTACAGCTTACTCAACAGGTAACTCATCTACGTTTAAGCAATAACTATTAAAAGGATACTTGGGTCCACAACTTCAGTAAAATTATGTGAGTTCAGGAACAATATATACTCTTTACTCTAAACAACTAAACCACAAATGCATAAGCTTGTTGCATAAAAAAAACTTTAAAATCACCTCTTCTTTTTAGTTGGCACGAGACTCTTTACTGTCCTCACATGGATCTAAGAAAAACTACCAAACAGAAAAAGAATATAGATATCAGTCAAAGTAATGATATAAGCAAATTCAGAAAAACCTTCATTCAAATATATATAGAATCATATATGCAGCCACATAATCAATACCCTTATCATTGACTCATAAACAAAACCTAAATAAAATACGATTAAGAATGTAACTGGCAAAACAGAATCACAAACATAAAAGGATTAGCATTAAAGATATTGATCATAACAGGTTGTTCATGTTACAAATTTAAAAGCAAAAAAAATATTAGGGTTTTGAGGGAGAAGTGGTGTATTTTTTTTATACGTGAAAAGTATATTATGAATAAATTATAATTTGTAGATATGTATAAAAAGTTTTAAAAAAGATAATTACTTAATATAAGATTTCAATGTAATTATAGCCATTTATAAATTATAATATGCAACATAATTATCAAAATAACTTGTTGCCTAAGTGGTAAACACACAAGTTATTTATCCAAATAACCAAAGTTCAATCCTTGCAAGCCTCATTTTTTATAAATAATTTTCAAAATCATAAACATCCGAAAATTATAAAAATAATTATTAAAAATCAAAAATTTACAATTAGTGCTTAGGTGGATAAAAATATTGCTTATGTGGCATGAAAATGATTATGTGGCATTGAGGTGGCATTGAGGTGTCATTGAGGTGGCATTGAGGTGACATTAATGCCAAATGCCTCCTGTTATATATAATATATATATATATATATATATATATATATATATATATATATATATATATATATATATATAAATTGGTTCTTTTAAAAAGTTGACTTCGGTGGAAAATGAGAGAAGTAATCTCAACCATTAGATCACCACCTCTTCCCCTCCTTTTTTTTCTTGCTAACTACAAGGACCTTAATGTATTTTCTTTCATTCTTTAAGGGAGGCTTTCATAAATTCACCTCTTTAATATATAATGCCTATTTTTTCATTTTTTTTTTCTTTTTCTTCTTTCTCTCATTCCATGATACGACATTTTTTCTCTCAATTGTGTTATCAGATTTCTTAACACATATCAAATCGAAGATCAAATTAACACACGAAATCATATCTTATATTAGATTCACAATATCATCTCATCATAATTTATCAATTCGAAGATCAAGTTCAGGTATGTAACTGAATTCAGTTATAAATTTGTTATTTTTGCTACTTAAAATCAATCATAAAGCTTATATATGTGTTTGTTGCTGTTTATCTGTACGGATTTTTGTTCATAGTAAATTAGGTTTTTGTTTTTATGAAATTTGATTCGTTAATCATCATGTTTGTTTATAGATGTAACGATTTTGAGAGTTCATTGACATGATTCATTGTATAGAATAGTTATTTTAGATCAAAATTGAAAAATAAATACATGGAATACATGTTATAAAAAACTGCACACCAAGTGTTTGATAAAATGTTTGAACGAAATTTAAAACTGCAATGCACTAATTTTTCACTGTGGTTATACATCTTTCGATAGTAGAAACATATTTCAAATGATTGTGCATGTTTTGTTAATGCTGAATATTCGATTATAAAAATATCTAGGATAAGCACTTTGCGAAACACCCTCTAGAAAAAGAGTACTTTTGGCCATTGTTTATTTCTTATGGATAACGTGTTAAATCAATTAATAAGCTGATGTTAGTGTTACTATATTGGCCTATTGGGATGCTTTTATATTCATTCCCTTACAATGGTTTTTTTGCATCCAGAAGAGTAAAGTGTAACAGCTTTGAAACATTAAAGTACAATGTTTGTTTATTGACTACCAAAAGTCAAAATGGATTACATGAGATAATAATCTATTAGAAAGTCACATGATATATATTTTGAATTTTATAGACAATTATTGTTATTCTGTCAACATATATGTACATTCTGTTGCTTATACGAAGCTTGGTATTGAAGTCATTTGCAAGGTTGTCTAACAAGGCTTCTGGAACCTTTCAGGCATGAATTATAATCTGATAACGAAAAATCTAATTGTAGAGTGCTAGGGATTGGGCTTGTGTTCAATGATCTAACCTAGGGTATTATAGTGATTTTCATCGGTTTGTAATCCGTGATAATCAGGTAGTGCTTCTTTTTCTTTTATGTTTGGAATTCAGTAAATTGACCAAACGGATGCACTAAAGTGGCTCAAACAGATGCACTAAAGTTCATCAAACAAATGTAGTAAAGTTGCATCATATTTTATCATGTTTCCCTTTTGTGTGTAATTGCCATATTTTACGTATGTTTTCTACGCATGCATATAGTTTACCGATCTTGTACTTGTATGGGTATCAAGATGTACATCAGGATGTGCACTCGTTTGGGACTGCTCTTGTTCGAAGTCTTGCGAAATTTATTCACTATGATTAGTGCCGCCCACAGTCAAATAGTGTTGAAGGTATCTGGTTAATTAAGGTTTTTTTTTTTTTTTTTTTTTTTTTTTTTTTTTTTTTTTTTTTAATACTTATATCTTAAGAATAAAAGATTCTATATGATATATCCAATGTGAATTGATCTAAAAAAAATATGGGTCAATTTATGTAAAAGAGAATGAAAAACAAAATAGTTAAAAATAAATGGGTCAAATGGGTCAAAAGTCGCCAAAGTGTATATTTAATGTGCGAAAGTATTCCACATCTATATTCAATCATTAGCCAAATATGCCTGAACCTCTATATGCCACTTTTACTTGTAGTATATGAAGATGAAAGAAGAGTACTTACACTATGGGCCCATGCCGGTAACGAGGATCATACATGCGATCATCGGGTGAGCATAGACTAGCGGTGGTTGGAGACACAAAGTTCTTGAAAACCCCAGCTTTCGAGGAGGATGAAAACATGCAACAGGTACGTTACAATTACTTGTGCTACGGTTGAAAAAATTTCCTATCAAGGTAAATCTTAATTAATAGTGATAGTGTTGTAATCCGTGATAATGAGGTAGTAATTCTTTTGCTTTATGCTTGAAATTCATTAAATTGACCAAACGGATGCACTAAAATGACTCAAATAGATGCACTAAAGTTCATCAAACAGATACAGTAAAGTTGCATCATATTTTATCATGTTTCCCTTATGTGTGTAATTGCCGTATTTTACGGATGTTTTCTACACATGCATATGGTTTATTGATCTTGTACTTGTATATTTGACAGTGTCTGGAGTGGATGCTAAAGTGCATAACCTAATACAGAACAACATGGAACGTTCATACATAAAAGTTATCCTACTTATGAAACTATCGCACATGAATTGGTTTTGAATAAGTGTAATATGAAAAGTAGATAATATCATTTACATCTTCTGTTGTAAACTCCCTGTAGTAAATAAGATACACAATTTGTATAGATCTTGTATATAATTGATTTCACCTTCAAGATTTCATTATAATAAAGTTCCATATTCTATATTTGTGGTTTTAGTATAAATCTATCTCTTTATCACATTCATTTATTTGGAATGTTGTTATCAGCGGATGATGTAACATGTGGTATCTCAGTAGAATCTTTCTTTGAAGGCTCATCAAGTTTGAATATTTGTTTGGTCGTTAACCGTGTTTGTCTTATCCTTGTTTGGAGCCTTCTTTTCGTCAATTTCATGAACCTAAAAGTATTGAACTTGTTTTGCTTTTATGATATAAACGGATGAACTAAATACATCAAATGGATGCACTAAAGTTCCTAAAACAGATGCATTAAATCAAATAGGTGCACTAAAGTTATAGATGAGAATGAACACATTCATTAATGTAAATGATAAGAAAATTCATTTACTGAATGTAATGGTGATCAAGGGCTAAAGCTGTATATTAAAAAAAAGGAAAAAAAAAACATTTGTTGTGTGTTTGGGAGTAAGAAATATAAACCTACAGATATAGTTGAACAAAAAGGTAGCAATAAACATACAAAGAACTAGTCACGTTATGAACGAATTGATCTTATTATAAACTTAACTTGCATGTACAAGAGTTGCATTTTACATTTATGAGTGATGCTACAATCAGAATACAACATCTCCTAAGATATAGTAAGCTAAACAAAACTGACAAATAAGATTTTTACAAGCTAAGCAATGACTATCTTCAAATTCTTACAAAATCTGAAACATTCAAAGAAGCCTCTCAAATCTTGTATCTTTCGATGCCTATAAAGTCATCATCTTGTAACAAATCATCATCAACGTTCAACCAAGAACCAATGACATCTTTTCGTCTGACAAAATCATCTTCGTCACTAAAGTCTTCTATTCTAGAAAGTTTCAGATGGGACATGTTAAATGTGTATTGCTAAAATAGAATCTGAATTAGTTGAACAATGATTATGAGTTAAACAATCATTATGTAATAATCCATACCTTATTCTTATTAATACATTTGCCCTAAAATGTATAAAAAATAGTATATTGCCAAACACTGCTTAATATTCCATACAGATGTATTATTTTTCTAATACAAATGCACTAAAATGTACATTAATATTATATAGCCAAACACCCCCAGTGTTTACTACATCACTGAATAATCCTTATGCAATATTACATAAACATGCCTTGTTTTTTTAAATACAAATGCACTAAATATACACAAATTGGTATATTTTTCCAACACCCCCAATGTAAATTAAATGAATTCAATATTGCTGAACATACAAAAATATCAAATGAGTTTGAATAATCCTTATGCAATATTAGTATATTGCCAAACATATAAGAAATATCAAATGAGTTTAATAATCCTTCTAATCCATACAAACACGTTGTTTTTTTTTTAATGCAAATGCACTAAGATATACACAATTTTACTAACACAAATACATATGCAATTTTACTAACACTAATACATATGCAATTTAGTTAATATGGAACCAAAAAAAAAAAAAAAACTGATAAGAATATAAATTTCATAAGTATATTATGGCTTGATTTTTTACTTACCACTATCGGGAGTATTGACCCTCCGACACTTGAAGAGATTTTGTACTCTTCGCAGGCAAAACACTACAAGTAAGTTAAGTTTGAACTCTCTTACAAATGATCAAACAGATTTTAGCGTTCGACGTATTTATCATATTGCATAATCATACTCAATAGGATGCCTTAATGTATCACACGATGCGCTAATAACAATAAATGATGCACTAATATATCACACACCATAACATTTATGACATACAAATAAACAAACATAGCACATAGCTTAAATGATTTAAGTATGATTTTATCTAACAAACTTATTATTTTTTTATGAGCTTTGATGATACATCGATACCCTAATAGAATCTTAAAATTGATGCCCTAATACATTCTTGATACATACACACTGAACATACAAATTGTTGCCCTAATGCAGTATTAAAACAGATGCATTAAATAAGAAACAAACTGATGCCCTAATACAATATTAAAATAGATGTTATAAACAAACAAACAACTGGTGCTCTAATATTGTCTTAAAATAGATGCTCTGTTTCATGAAACCCTTATGCACCTTAAATAATTTAAGTATGCTATTATCTAACAAAAAAAATATTATTTTCATCAAACTTTGATGCACTGATAAACATACATGCAGCAAATTAATGCATCACACTTACAAAATCTCATTAAGACATTTCATCAAACATATGATGTACACTTTCAATAAACACGTTATTATACATTTTTTCTGCCAAATTTGTTCCATATTAGATAGAAAACATGTTTATATGATGATAAACTTTCAACAAAAATTCAGAAAGTAATCAAATCATTGATTAAATTTGATTAACCTGCAAAAGTAGTTTACTTTAATTCAAACTAACTTTCTCTTCATTGTTGTATAATTAAAGCTTCAAAATACATTATTAATTGTACAATTAGTTAGTTAGGGTTTGTATTACCTGAAAGATGAACTTATCTTCATGAAACAAAGCCGCTACCGTCAGTGAATGTGACGGTGCTACCGGTGTGGTGACCGGAATGATGGCGGTGTGGTGGTGGTCGGAGGTGTGACGTTTTGGTCGGTGTGGTGGTGGTTGGTGTGGGAATGAATGTTTTTATGTGATATGTCAAGAGTGGGAATGAGTGTATGCTAGTTCTTCCATTCTTTTTATGTTATTTTCATTCTATACCTCTGAAGTTTGACATGTTTTGAAAATCTACCCTGTAACTTTTTTTTCTCACTTTTCTCTCTAATTACACTTTTCTTTAGAACTGGACACTATATATATATATATATATATATATATATATATATATATATATATATATATATATATATATATATATATATATATATATATTTCTTCACTTCTATTTTTCTCTTTCTTTCTAAGAGTCGAGATAACTGCAACTCCACATGGTTTTCATATAGACACACACTAGGAATCATTGTCTTTCTACACGATTTTGCAGTCTTAACTTACCAGTTACCCGAATCCCTGCGTTAAAGCAGGCCGGATCCCTTTTGGGATGGATCCGAGGGAATCGGCAGAACGTAGGCAGTTTTTATACTTCCTTTGAAATTATCTAATTTCACTACTTTATAAAATTTACTAAATATGTTACTTAATGCTTGTGTTCTCATGATCACATCCTTTAAATTCATATCTAATCATGAGATTTTAGCTCATTTTGTGGTTTTAGCATTCATTGCAATGCATTCCTTTTCTCTATAAATAAGGTCTCAAAATACTTGCATTCTTCATCACCTTCAACCTTTCAAAACTCAGAAACTTACCTTACCATGGCTACCAAAAGATCACAATCATCTCAAAACCATGAGGAATTAGTTAGTGAAATCACCACTTTCCAAAACATCACCAACACCATCTCTCAAAACAAAAACTTCATCCTACCACCTTCCATGATTCCTCCACCACCTAGGACTAGGAAAACCACACAGATTAGTGTCCGACCATGTTGCTTTATGAATCCACTATCCAATAACTCATCCCCTTCAAGCAACTTTTCACTACAACCGACTACAACATGGCACCACCACCATCTCCTCAAAATTCACCACCAAGCTCTCAAACGGTCTCTCAAATCAACTCTAAAATAGCCAACTTAGAAGAACTCCTTAGGACTCCAAAGACCACTCTACCACCATTGTCCACTCCGTCACCCGCTCCAACTCAAACATCAAAATCTACACCACCTCTATTATCCAACATAAATCCAAAAGAGATAGAAGCTCTTTTTCAGTTTCCTTTTCACTAAAAAGAAAGGGCCTGAATAATGATTTTCATCTGAAGTAGCCATTCCCCTTTCAGTAGTTGAAATACTTTCATCTGTCTAAATGCTTTCCGTAACTCCTTTGATCGAATTTAGAGTAGCTCGTGGATGAACAGATTCGAGAATCAATAAAAAGGTTCCGCTAACCAACTGATACCAGGAAAAAGCTCGAAAGGCCTTCAACCTGAACCAAGTAGACAGAAGCTAGTTTTCTCCACACCTCCTACCTCACCAAATGCTCTCTTCAATGATCTTGAAAATTTACCACCTCTACCATCCATCACTTCACTTAAACACCTAGCTACTCAACCTCCACCAATATCCGACATTATGGATATGGATCATTCTCTACCAAACTTTCCACCAACCTTTCCACAATCTAATGAACCTACTTGGATGGATGAAACGTCCCACACCATCTCTTTTGCGAACATTGCCAAAGCTCTAGGCAATTTGCCATAAAAAATATGGACGAAATGCGATTCATTCTAAACCACATTCTAGAATGCATTAACATCATCACTTACAAAACCTTCCAACTCTAAACAACATGCAAGCATCGAAGGACCAATAATATATTTTTGTATATTTATTTTCTTTCATTTTTATTTTTTTATTTATAATAACAAATCCTTGTTCTTAGTTTTTTCAAGTGTATGTGGCCTAAATACCACTACATCTTTGTTATTTTTATTACAAGGACTTATTTGCATACTTTGGTCTTCTCTCTCTTTTTACTTCTCGCTCCTAATCTTTTTCACATGGATTATCTATTATCATTAACATTCTTTTATGTAGGTATTTTCACTTCCGTCTCACTTGAAGCCCTCTTCTAGGGGGAGCTTACGTCAAGGGGGAATTTTTAATTTGGAATATTCATTTCACCATATTTTCTCTTCGACACTCTTTTTGTTTCAACAAAAAGGGTGAGAAGAGAGTAAAACTTACATGTTTTCAAAATTATTAAAATATCTAACTCTTAAGTTTTATTTCACTATAATTTTATGTTTTGTTATCAACAAAAAGGGGGAGATTGTTATTACAAATAATCCGTAAAAATGTTTGTTTATATTTTCGATCTTGTTAAGTTTCGTTGATAATAATCATAAAATTATCTCAAGTATAAATATAAGATTACATGTTGTTTTCTAAATATATACATTTGTTGGTTAAATATGTGTTTGTAATTAAATAAATGTAAGATAATATTGTGGAAAACTAGAAGGGGGGGGGGGTTGAATAGTTTTACCAATTAAAACTTCGTTTTAAAATATTTAGATCGACTTATGTCAATCTATTTAGATGTGTATGTTGGACGTTGATAGATAGATATATAAAAGTGTAATGAAAGATAAAGAGTAAGAAGCACATAACCACGACACGAGTATTTATAGTGGTTCGGCTACAAGGACACCTTCCTTGCCCTACTCCACTCCCCGAGTCACCTACTCGAGAGTTCGTAATCACTACACGACACCAACTCCTTATGGCGGAGAAGCCTTCACAACGTCTCCTACTCTTTTTCCGGTAATAGGCTAACCACCGGGTTCTTTCACCAAGGTGAACCACACCTACCACAACGTCGCCTACCCTCTATCCGGTACTAGGCTAAGTACCGAGTTCCATTACCATGGAGGAACTACTACCCAACACTACACAACATCTAATCCCAAAGGAGACTCACTCCTTATTACAACACCATCAAGGATATCAACATACTTGGAAACAAACTATCACTATTTGTATAACGATGCACCTCATTGATTATACGACCTTGGCATCCATCACAAATGCCACTTGATTTGACTCCTAGGCATCTTTCACTAATGCCCTTGATACGAACGCTTGGCACCTTTCACTAATGCCTTTGTCTTGACTCCTTTAGCATTCTTCACTAATGCTTTTGACACGGATGTTAAACACCTTTCACTAGTGCTTTCGTCTTGACTCTTTCGGCATCCTTCACTAATGCCTTGGACACAACCCTTCTATGGAGGAAGAAAGAAGTATCAACAAGAGAACCTCAGTAGTCTTGATGATGACGAAGCATGTCAACTCATGGACTTGAGCTTGCTCGACTTCAAGAAGTGGTGATCTCGCCTTTAAGAGGAACCTAGAGAATCACACAAAAACAAAAGACAAACTACATAGAAAGATCCCTTAGGATCAGTGGTTAGAGAGTTACAATAATTGGGGAAAGTATGTGTGGGAGTGGCAACCCAAAAGGAATAAATGACTCACTATTTATAGAAGAAAACTAGTTACTGTTCCCCGGATCCCACGGATCCCTCCCTTGAGGGATCCGTCCAGTGTATTAACTGGGATCCGTGGGATGCTCCCTTTTGCCCATGGGTTTTTTGGTAATGGGTCATGGGTTGGTCCATGGGTATTTCATTAGATACAATGTATCTAATAGATGCAAAGCATCTAGTCAAATGGATATGGGTCAATACCATGGGTTATGGATATGCTCCATGGGTTGTGATTTTTACCCATTATAATACATACTAGTTATGTATATATTTGCCCAATATGTAAACACTAGTTGTTGTACATATGTATTTTGTTAAATCATAAAATCACTTATACTTGTTTTAGTATTTTATGTGAAAACTTAAGTGTGTTAGAAAACTATTGGCTCAAACCATTTACGTATTTTATTTGTTTCGTTAAAATGATTTTACGTTTGTTATCGACAAAACATTAGAAGATCGTAAAATATAAATAAACGTTTTTACGGCTTATTTGTATTAACAATCTCCCCCTTTTTGTTGATGACAAAACATAAAATTATTTTAAGGAAAAACTAAAATTCGTAAAAGTTCGAATTGGAGTTTTTACTCTCTTCTCCCCCTTTTTGTCGAAACAAAAAGAGCGTCGAAAAGAAACTAACACAATGTTTTAAGAAAAACATGTAAAAGAAGAAGAAGAAGAAAAAAAAATGTAGAGAGCAAGTGACGGGAAGAGTTCTCATCTTGACTCCCCCTTGACGAGTCCATCCCTTTGTGAGGGCTTCAAGTAAATAAATAATACAAAGCTAATGTGTTGCACCTATGGTTGCAAATGGTTTCGTCGTAGTGACGATAACGCTCCCCCTTAATGATTGCAACTTTGCAAGGGGACGTAACGAGATGTAATCCATATGAGGATTGTATTGCAAATGGTTTTGCAATGTATGGTTCGACGCAAAGCTCCCCCTAGCTTAGGGTGTCAAAGTCTTCATGTGTATTTTGAAAATCTACCGAATAAAGGTTAGAAAACAAGTATATAGTGCATAATTTCCTGCAAATAAGACTCAAGTTAGTAGAAAATTGGTCTTCTGTTGCACGGATCCCACGGTTCCCTCCTTTGAGGGATCCGTCTAGGCAATTTTCAGGGATCCGTCTGTCTGGTGACAGATTTTCAGTAATGGTAATATAACAAACAATGTTAACATCAAGGAGAGATATGTATAAACTATCATTCAATAAAACATATACTCAAGGCAATATGACAAATAAACTATCATTCAATAAAACATAAGAGATAATCAATAAATCTCTAAAACTAAGAGAATGACCTAGCCATGTAGTACATATTCTACTAATACTAATAAGTGACTTAAAAGCTTTAAGAAACAACAATGTGCTTGAGTCTAAGGATGTGTAGACTTGTTGATTTGGTCCAATCTTTCAAGAAGATGATTAAACATGAAATGCAACTCATTTCGTACTTCTTGAACAAGTCCTTGGGTGATTAGACAATTTGAGCAATTATTGTCTTGATTGGGAACCGGAGGAAGTTGGATGTTTTGAGGAGGCTCTACGAATGATGTTGGGGTTTCATTGAGAGATGTAAGATGAGGTTCTACTAAAAATGAGGGTGGTGGTAATGGAAATTCCTCATATGATCAAGTCCTTGGTGGTTCCTTGTTTCCAATGATGGACTAGTTGGTGTTGTAGGTGGTTCCCTATTTAACGAGAAAGTTGGTGAGTGGGAAATTCTTGATGGTGAATGCTTTAATGAATAAAGATTTGGGTGAGAGAGAGGCTCGGTGAAAGAGTATAGTCCATGATCTATGAATGAAGGTTTAGATGGCTTGCTAGAACTAGCTATGTTTGGTTTAGAACTAGATGAACCCTTTTCTAGCCCAAAAGGTTTAATGCTAATTCTTGCGGTTTTCTTAGCAATTGTTGAATGGGTTTGTTGAGGTGGGATTCTAGCATTGTTATCTCTTACGGGAGATGATTCGGTGGATGAAATCTCATGAATCATAAAACCATTCCTTTTGGAAGAACCTTTGGTTGAAGAGTTGTTGCTAAGTGCTTTAGTCATGGTGATGGTGAGGAAGCAATATGAGCTTCTAACTACTGATTTTGGAGGACTAGGTAATAGTGATGACTTCACCTCAAGAGTGTTTGGTTTATAAAGGATGATTTTGAATCAGGGAATTAAATTCTTGACCACTAAGGGGATTAAGCATGCACTAAGGTTATTTAAGATATTGTTCAGCTCTAGGAAAACATTAAATGGTGGCTAAAAGTGTTTACATTACCAAAGATGGCTAAAATTTGAAGAGAAAAGCTGATTAAGGTCTTTCTGTAGACACGGATCCCACGGATCCCTCTCACCAGGGATCCGTCTGGTTATAAACTAGGGATCCGTCTGTCAGACAGATATGTGATGAAATGATTATGCTTTTTTGTAAGGTCTAGTACCTATGTATTTTGAGGTTTTGGCTTTCCTTTGATGTCTTGAGTGGTGGATGTCTTAAATGCTCAACCATAAGGAGTGAGGATGCTTAATGATGGTTTTGGGTAGAAAAGTGGACTTTAGATAGTCTAACTAAGTGCTTGAGAAGGATACCATTAGATTTGAAATGAAAAAATGGTGGTAATTAGTCCTAGAAGTCAGATGATAGCTCAAGAGAAATTTGATAAAATCTTAAGAAATAAAGAAAAAAAAATTCAAGCCTATTTTAGAGTTAAAAGTGACTAAAATCAATTTGCTAAAATTGATAGAAATATCAAACTAAGTGTTATGAGATGTGAGGAATAATGTGTGAGCGTTGGAGCGGGAAAATGGTGGATATTGGTGAGTTTGAAAATTCAAAAGTACTTTGGATTTGTTCCTAAGTTATCTACGGATGAATGTGAGACCTACTATGCTTGAGGAAGCCTTAAGTAGTGTTAAAGAATCATGTTTATTCATCATGATGTGATTGAGGAGATAACTTGGGTGTATGGTGATCTGTATCAGATAACTATCTTGCCGGATCCCACGGTTCCCTCTTGGGAGGGATCCGGCTAGTTATAACGCTGGGATCCGCCTACTGCAGATCAGAAGGCTTTCAGCAAATGTGAAATTTTTGCACTCTTAGCAAATGCTCCTCCTAGTTGTTTCTACAAAGACTAAATGCAAGAACACATCAAGTATAACGCATAGCAAGTGTGGGGGAACTAAAGGTACCTAAAGATGAGTGACGACCACTACTTGAATGATTTCAAGAAGTCGTAAAATCTCATCCTACACGTTCTTAAGTTAAGATTGTTCAATGCCAAGTTATGGCAATACCTACATACTACATCCTACTCTACATAAGTATTGTTTAGATGTTACAACCCATTGTTTCAAATTGTTTCCACAAATTAAGGTCCTATGACCTTAACTTACTTCCCCACTACTCCCCGTCTTCATCCCTCCTCCACTCTTTATCACACCATCTCTACTTCTTTTTCTTCAAGAAGTAGGCGAAGCACTTGAAGACCCCCTTGGTTTTTTGCCATTCTTGTGATGGGCTAGGAATGTCCGGCAATTGATTGATGTAATCCAAAGGGTCGAGGTCGGTGTTTCTGAGTGGGTTGCTACTACCTTAACCTTCTCTTTGCCTCTCCCGTTCATCCGAGGAATCCGTGGGTGGGTGAGACCTTTTTCCTTCCACCAAAAACCTTGTAGTTCTACCCTCGGTCAATGAAACCATAACTTTGTTGCAAAAGCTATGATCATAGGAGTACGGAGAAGGATCTAAAGCAAAGATGAACGTTGCAAGACGGGTTAGGAGCATTGCGTACGGGAGCACCCTTTTGTCCATGCTTTTTACACTCGCCATTCTCTTAATCATGTAGTATGCAAGGTTGAAGCGAGTCTCGGTCACAAGGCAATAGATCATGAAACTTAGGCACGCATTGGGGTGATCCTTGTTCCCTCCTAAGCACAACACATTCTCCCTCACCACAAATTCCCATTTCCTATACAAAGCATACATCTCGGAGAGCTCCATTTAGAAAGGATCCCTATATATCACTTTTGAATTTCTAGTGACCCTCGATGGGGATGCCCTTTGCATGAACACGGTGTCCCTCACCGTGGATGCTTTCGGGATTCTCATGTGGTAGATTTCATGATGATCAACTATATCGTGTATCTCCGCCAAAGACCACTCATTGGAAAACATGCAAACTCCTTTATATGGAACCCGTAGTATTCTTCCAAACTCCACAAGCGAAAGGGTGTACTCATGCTCATTTATGATGAAGACAATTGAGATGGTCCCATCATCATTTCTAACTATCCTCATTGTCTTGTAGAACTCGAGTATGAAAACCGGGAAAATTTGTTCGTTTATGTCCAATAAACAATCAAATACAATGGTCTCAAAAACTTGTCGGATGTCGGTGTTGGCAAGAAACGATGGTTCTACTATACGACCTTCATGAAAAAGTCACTTTTCGAGCATTTTGAAAGCTTTCCTATCTTCCGGGCTAAGTCCATCCTTTCTATGGTACATTGGGATGTAATGGGCGGTATCTTGATAGTCTTGTTGTCGGTTACTTGGCATGATTGTTCCTATACAATACAACCACAATGTGGTGTTAATTGTGAATAGTAGCCTAAAGGGTTTGATCACAATTTTGCTCAAATCATCTTTATTGAATTCAAGAAATGAGTTTAATTTGTATTAACAATGTTAATTCTTGGATTTGGATTATCTTAGAAAACAATGTGGTTATAAATTATGAAAAACCCATTTGAACCCAACTTCTAAAGATGAAAAAAATTGTAATCCTATAAATCAAGGAATTAAATTAACAATGTAGTGAAGATTATACTTACACAAGAGATTGTTATGCTAGAAGGAAATGATCAAATTGCTCCTATGAACAGTAATTGGGTTTTTGTTCGTGAGTCTTTGAAGGGAAAGTGGTTGTGGAACTTCCACAGTGATCATTTCTAACTTATGATGTCTTCTGTTGCACGGATCCCACGGATCCCTCTCATTTGGGATTCGGCTAGTTAAAACTCAGGGATCCGGCATGACAGTAAAAATTCAGTTTAAGCATTCCTTGATGACTTTGGTTTGGGAGTTCTAAACTACCTAGAGTTTGATGTTTAAGCTCTATAACTTGTGGTTTGGGGTTTTGACGGTTTAATACTAATCCTATTTGACGGGATCCCCTTTTAATGAATTAGTCATAATTCTTGGAAGGTTTTTCAAAGATTATGATAAAATCCCATTTTATCATAATATAAGAAATTTCACATGGATATTCATTGACATAGATGAAATTTCAATAATCCTTTTGTGATGAATAATGATTGAGGCTATTGAATAAGCGAAATATCATTATTACAGATTTGTAGTGTAGTCTATATAAATCAACGAAGAATACTATTCTTGATGATGATTTTAATATAGATAACTACTTAAGTATTTACTAATAAAGATTACTCATACAACAAGGACTTTAATAATAATAGCAAAATGTAAATTATTAACGATCATACCTTTGCAAAATATTCTTTTTAAGGAAAGAAATATTTAGAGAAATTCTTTGTGATCTTCTTATGATCTCCAGATCCATGTATGAGGAATACAATTCTAAATATTCTTTTTACGAAAATAAATATTTAGATAGTTTCTTCTTGATCTTCTTGGTATGCCCAAATCCAAGTATGAAGACTTCTTAACAAGGAAAATATTAGAACGTTCTATCATTGTCCAACAATAAACACTATAATGATTTTTAAAACATGACTTGAAAAATCCTTCTTTGTAGTTTTCAAACATACACGGATCGTATCAAGTTTTTAAAGTACAACATACTCTAAGAAACTTGGTAACGAAGCTCTGATGCCAATTGTGGAAAACTAGAAGGGGGGGGGGGGTTGAATAGTTTTACCAATTAAAACTTCATTTTAAAATATTTAGATTGACTTATGTCAATCTATTTAGATGTGTATGTTGGACATTGATAGATAGATATATAAAAGTGTAATGAAAGATAAAGAGTAAGAAGCACATAACCACGACACGAGTATTTATAGTGGTTCCGCTACAAGGACACCTTCCTTGCCCTACTCCACTCCCCGAGTCACCTACTCGAAAGTTCGTAATCACTACACGACACCAACTCCTTATGGCGGAGAAACCTTCACAACGTCGCCTACTCTTTTTCCGGTACTAGGCTAACCACCGGGTTCTTTCACCAAGGTGAACCACACCTACCACAACGTCGCCTACCCTTTATCCGGTACTAGGCTAAGTACCGAGTTCCATTACCATGGAAGAATTACTACCCAACACTACACAACACCTAATCCCAAAGGAGACTCACTCCTTATTACAACACCAAGGATATCAACATCCTTGGAAACAAACTATCACTATTTGTATAACGATGCACCTCATCGATTATACGACCTTGGCATCCATCACAAATTCCACTTGATTTGACTCCTAGACATCTTTCACTAATGCCCTTGACACGAACGCTTGGCACCTTTCACTAATGCCTTTGTCTTGACTCCTTTAGCATTCTTCACTAATGCTTTTGACACGGATGTTAAACACCTTTCACTAGTGCTTTCATCTTGAATCTTTCGGCATCCTTCACTAATGCCTTGGACACAACCCTTCTATGGAGGAAGAAAGAAGTATCAACAAGAGAACCTCAGTAGTCTTGATGATGACGAAGCATGTCAACTCATGGACTAGAGCTTGCTCAACTTCAAGAAGTGGTGATCTTGCCTTTAAGAGGAACCTAGAGAATCACACAAAAACAAAAGACAAACTACATAGAAAGATCCCTTAGGATAAGTGGTTAGAGAGTTACAATACTTGGGGAAAGTATGTGTGGGAGTGGCAACCCAAAAGGAAAAAATGGCTCACTATTTATAGAAGAAAACTAGTTACTGTTCCCCGGATCCCACGGATCCCTCCCTTGAGGGATCCGTCCAGTGTATTAACTGGGATCCGTGGGACGCTCCTTTTTGCCCATGGGTTTTTTGGTAATGGGTCATGGGTCATGGGTTATGGATTGGTCCATGGGTATTTCATTAGATACAATGTATCTAATAGATGCAAAGCATCTAGTCAAATGGATATGGGTCAATACCCTGGGTTATGGATATGCTCCATGGGTTGTGATTTTTACCCATTATAATACATACTAGTTATGTATATATTTGCCCAATATGTAAACACTAGTTGTTGTACATATGTATTTTATTAAATCATAAAATCACTTATACTTGTTTTAGTGTTTTATGTGAAAACGTAAGTGTGTTAGAAAACTATTGGCTCAAACCATTTACGTATTTTATTTGTTTCGTTAAAATGATTTTACGTTTGTTATCGACAAAATATTAGAAGATCGTAAAATATAAATAAAAGTTTTTACGGCTTATTTGTATTAACAAATATGTTGGGTAAAAACCATGGCCCATCACCCATGCCCATGACCAATGACCCATACCCATGACCCATGTGCATTTATATCATGTATGACATCATGTTGGGTTAAACCCATGACCCATAACCCATTGACTAAATACATTGTATCTAGCTGGGTACCCATGACCCATGGTGCATTACCTATAACCCATAACCCGGTTTGTAACCCAAGACCCGGACTGTTTTCATTAGACAGCCGGATCCCTGGGTTTACACTAGCCGGATCCTTTTGGGAAAGGATCTGGCAGATCCGGGTGAACAGTAGACAAAATGGTCTATAAATAGTGAGTCATTTCTTCATTGTTTCTCACCCCTCTTCTTACAACTCTCTCTCATATTATCTTACTCTCTTTGAACCTCTGATCCTTGATCATTCTTGTAGTTTTGTTTTCTTTCTTGTGATTCTCTTTAGATCCTTCACGAAGGCGAGATCACAATTTACATACAAGTCATCCAAGCTTCAAAAGAAGACTTTGCTCGACTTGATCATCCTCACAAGATCACAGTAGCATAATATAATTAATAATAATAATAAACTATAGAATGCAGGATCGCATCATCCACCCACTTCTATCAATCTCCACTATTTTCGAGCATGTTACTCCCTTACAATATAAAAACCTCATATGAAAATCACATCACAACTTTACCTTACACCTGAATTCTTGAACTATGTTATTAGCAGTATGCAAAGCTGATTTATTTTCCTCTATATCATGTTTCCTCGATTGCTTCGAGTACAATTATATCTTTATTTTACTGTTAATTTTAGCATGAATCTTGGTGCCCTAAAATTAAAAATATAGCAAATACTATTTTAAATCTTTAAAAATAAATATTAAATAAAAAAACATATCAAGCTATTTAATAAATTTAAATTACCTGCTCATCCATTAGGATTGGATCAATGCCAAATAGCTTTGATGGATTTTTTTTGGAATAATATTGATTCCAACGTGATACTATCTTAACTTTTATATTCAGTTTACCTTTGTTTGGGGAGATCTCTTGAAGAGGAGTAATTTTCATTGTCATACCTACAAACAATAGTAGATTTGATATTTTTAGTGACCAACAAAAGAGACGAATAAGATTCTGAATAAATATAAATCTTTTCCATTAAAAAAATGCAACAATTTAGAAACATGATAACATATCTATTTTACGACCTAGCATGATGAGTTATTAGCAATCTAAACACAACTTAGCTAATCAAACTCACAATCTTAAAAAACAACTAAGCAAAATTTAGAAAACAACAAACAAATCAAAGAAACAATAATTCATAAGGGTAGTTCAAGTTTTAAGGCAACCAGGTTGTTTCGCCTTTTTTTCCCTCAACGAAGATGAAAAAGAAAACCTAACGAATATGATGTTTATCACTTATAAATATGTGTCTCCAGAGATGAAAAAGAAAACCTGCTCATTTGTTGAATTTTATTCAATGAGAAGTAGATATATGTGATGATGAATTCGTTGGAATAAAAAACCTAGGTTATCAATTGAGTTTATATAATGCTTTAACCCGGTTCTAGTTTAGGTCCTACTAGAATTCTAATTGTAATTGTAATACAATATAAACTGGTATTGTACTGACAAGTCTGGAGGTGTTATTTATTTATTTATTTTTTTCTAATAGTTAAGTCCAAGAATATGTAAAAACTTTCTTCAACAACTAAAACTTATTAAAAAGTTTCTGAACACCAACAAATCAAAATAAAACAACATCCTTTGTAAAATTTCATAAAACAAAGAAGCTGAAATTTATAATTAACATATCATATGTGATGTAAAACTACAAGGAAACTGAAATTTATAATCACATATCATATGCAATGTAAAACTGCAAAGAAGCTTTGTAATGAGAATGTGAAATTTATAATAACATATTATATGCGATGTAAAAGTGCAAAGAAGATGATTCATATGGTGTTGATTAATTTTAGCTTCTTTATCATATGGTAGTAAAATCAATCAAAAGGAAAACAAAGATTTATGAAACAAAATAGAACAATTAATATTAATTAAATTAAACTTATAATAACACAAAATCTCAATCAATTTCAAACCAATAAGCCCTAAAACTTATAATAACAACTAACCTTAAACTCTTCCTCTTCTTGTTCTGATGCATGGCTACATCTACCAGAAGTTGCATCAATGGGTTGTTATACAATGGCAGTTTAGCTGTCAAATCTTATAAATTATTTGAACACGCTTTTTGGTTCGATTAATCACATGGATCAGTTGTAAGATTTGGAATTGAAGAAAAGGATTGAATAAGATGTGTGTATTCTTTCTTGGTTATTGTGTTTGTGGGTGTGTTTGTAGCTAAGGTGCATTTGTTTTCGATTTCTCGGGCTTTGATTCCTAATCCAGAAATCTATGTGTTCTTCAATTGTTAGATCTAGATTTCTAGGAAGTAAACCATGATTGGGTTATGACTTATGAAAATGTGAAAGTTTGAAATGGGACATCTATTTTTATTTTATTTTATTTTTTTATTTTTTTTAAACAATTTTGCCTCGAAATTATAAAAAAATAACCCTGAAACCCATGTGTATTTTTGCCCCTTTTAATGTTTGAGTATAAAAATGAACTTTTATAAATTTTTTTCAAATATAGAAATATTTAACGTTTTTTTTATAATTAAAACTTAAAAAAAAAGATCAAATTAAAAAAATTATTACTAAATAAGTAGTGAATTGATTTTTGTTTTTGGAATAAAAAGTCTCCACTTAATGTTTTGTTTTATTATATAATTTTTTTATTATATAAGAGATTTGAATATCGATATTTGTACAAAACATTTTCTGGTGAAGGTGAGGAGTATATTAATTATCAAAACAAATTACATCGTACTAAGAAGGATTAGACATGCCTAAATTCAAAAGATGGATGAGGGCACTAGTCATTATCGTATGCAAATACTCTAATTCTATATTATCCTTCGGGTAGATTATACAAACCATTTTTTTTTCTACACAGGACACCCCCTTCTTCTTTTGCGTTTTTATATATATTTTTTTATTTTTATAATTTTATTTATATCAAAAAACTATAAACTTGAAAGTACAGAACATAAAATATAAAGTTTAATAAGTCAAACGTTTAAAACTGTCTGAAATATAAAACATAAACTGACAAAAAACTCTGTTGTACTGAAAATAAAGGGGGGACAAAAGGAATTTTTGACCAACCCCCTCCCCTTATGTCACATTATGAAAGGTTTGTATAGTATGACCCAATACCTTGTTACTCCTTTTCTTCACATTATCGAGCTAGAAGTCTAGAACATTAAAATTAACAAATAAATGACAAGAAATTTAATAACCGTCGTGTCGTGTTAATGAAGGTTAAGAAGGAAAATCTATTACTAGGATTCTTCCTTGCAACTAACTTATTGACATTGATTGGGTCCACGAGAATAAGAGCACCTTCGTCCAACACAGCAACCCGCAAATGACGGCACTAAATTAAAACCAAATATCTAGTAACAATTTGGTGAAATTTCTGTTAACATTCACGAAATTATGTGACAAGTTCATGTACATTCTCGTTATTTCTAGTATCATATTCATCTCCAATCTCACATCTTTGTTATTATTTATTATTTATATATATATTTTAGGGTTTTTTCTCATAGTGAAAGATGGTTTGGGTGCAGTTAATACACACACATCACCACATTACGTGTTAGTTGATATCAATACTTTGTTAGTATTTATGTATTTACCAAATTCAACTTTGTAATATATAATAAACTTATTTTCAAAAACAATTATATTCATTAATTGTACTGTATGCCACCATAACACAAGTTAAAAATTGTATATGCTATAAGTTAAAAGCCCAACTTCCATGTACGTACCTTTCAGTATAGATCAACCTGCAAAGATATAAAAATATTTACCCGTTGACGAACACTATATAACATATTGGTTGAGTTGACTATGGTTCAATTCTTTTACAAGTTTACAACTATTTGTTTACTAGTCTAGATCTTATCTAATTATGCATTAACTAAACCATTGGTTCTTGTAAATTAAAAGTACTATATTTTTATTTCTACTTAATTTGAAACTAGACTTTTCTATTCACATAATTTTGTAGCAAAAGTTTAAAACCTATTTTTATAGTTTATCTACTAGAAGTGATACAAATTACATATGTGCAAAAGTCGCCATATACCCATGAGATCGAATAAAAACAATATATATACATACTTTGTATGGTACTCAAATCTTGGTACAATATCGTTGCACACATGACACATGCCTAGCTGGTTCATTTTCTGTATGGTCCAGCCCCATTTTAATTTTCTTGTACTAAAACATCTCGTTTAATTACTAATCAAATAAGTCTTCTCACACTTGGGTTTCACGGAATTCCAAACCTAACCGGTACTAGCGGAATGTTTGAGTTAGATTAATGCGTTTGTATGATACTAAACCAAATGCTAAACCATTTTCTATTGATGCTGAAACCGGTTCTCATGTTCTCCAAACATTTTGGTACAATATGGTATACTATTATTCTGTTTTGTATCATACTATATTACTATTGTATATTCCTACACGCAACAAGTGTTTACAAGGAAAAAACCAAAGTATCTAACAGATTATCCAGAAGAATCATTTGACTATTTCAAAGTTTAACCGCTCAATAATTTTCATAATTCCTATTGTCCATACTTAAACTACTACTAAATCCATTACGCGGTTGTCACTATCTCAACTATTATCTATATACACACAACTAACCAAAACCAATACCAAAAAATTATTTAAAAAAAATCTTCCAAACATACCAACTTCATTTTCATTCAATATTTGTAATCCATACTCAAAAACTTTATTCATTTCAAATGGCTGCTCAAGACAAAAACACAACCTCTAAACCTTCTTTGTTAGGCAGGCTAAGAATCGCCGTAAAGAAGGTCACCTTTCTTATGAACTACAACATAAACCGATGGCGCCTTGCTTCCAACATCATTGGCGGAGGTCGTGGTCGTCGTGCTTTGAGCAGCAGGAGACGGAGCTTCAATGAACGCCTTGGGTTGACATCAATCATGTCATCACCTTCTAATGAAGATGATCATAGCACATGGACAACTCCTTATATGACACCTTCTACTTCTTCTAAGATGATGTCTCCTGAGCAAAGTGTAGGTGAGTCGTTACAAAAGACGAGAAGCTTTCCTTTGCAAAGAACGACGAGTTTCCCTGAAGAAGATGATGTTGATAAAAAAGCGGAGTTGTTTATAGCGAATTTTTATCGACAGTTAAAGATGGAAAGACAAGTTTCTCTGCAGCTGAGGTATAGAAGAGATAATACTAGCTTTGGATCATCACCCAATGGCTTTTCACCATGATCATAATTCGTGACAATGATGAGTCTTTTGTTTTTCTATAAAGTGTTTAATAATTGGTTAGCAGTCTTTCTCGAGAGCAATTATTTTGGTGACCCGGGAATGATAAGAAATGGATCAAATCGCGCAAAGAGTCAACGGTTTGATCATACATTTGAAGGTCTTTATTTTGGTAATGAGATCTTCAGTTTTTTTCTTTTCTGTTTTTGATTTTGATTCATTTATTGATTGAGTTCAATATGTTTAAGGGGGAAAAGGATTTTGGCTGCTTTGGTAGTCAGCTGAAAATTCTTTGAAGTATTTGTTTGGTATTGTATTATGGTTGGTCAATGAACCATTTTGTTAGTTGTCTTCTTTGTACATAAATAAGAATTTTCAATGGAGCTTCAAGTTCTTAATAGATTGATATTCTACAATGCAACCAAGGTTTATTCTACCTATACACAAATTGTTCAACCACATGAGAAATCAGTTTTTACTTTTTAGTATGATGTTATTGTGATTGTTGATACCTTAGATAAAATGTAACCACACTTTAAGCTTCCAATGCTTCTAAATTCCAAGGCTTAATTTGAACCCTAAAGATAGTTAGATCAGACATTCTTGTATATGAATGTTATCAAGTTCAATTAGTTTCTAACGAATTCGTATAGATGTAGACAAATGTTAAACACTGCTAAGTTTTTATTATGAAATTTGAGATTGTTGTGATTTATGATAAAGGCAGGCCGATTCTTTGATAGCAAAATTGCTTTTGAATTTCTACGTTTTTTGCTCTTCAATTTGCTAATGTATTAAGACACATATATACATCGATCGTGACATTGTATAGAACACGTTTGGTTCGCATCAGTTCAAAAAAATAATACTACCAATTTCCACTTCAAAACATTATAAACTAGCTTAACACACATTTTTCACTTGAAGGTGGTCATATATAGGATATGCTTCAACTACTCCAATATTCCTATTCAGAATTCGATAAAAATCAGCCTCCATCAAACATATAATTTCTAGTTCCTTAGAAACTCAAAGCTAAATATAATCAGACAAAATAAAAGTGCACACATTAAAATTTATAGCTAGAAATATGATTGATATCAATTGATTAAAGGAACACAAAAAAGCAGAGCATATTTGAATCGGGCAGTTAGGTATATATCAATTTGAAACTAGCAACTGGATTTGTAATGACATATATTGAAAGCACAAATGCACATGAAGTTGTCTAACGTTCAAAATAAGATCGAAATTAGGTAAAAAGTCAAAATCGCATATTGACATAAGTTCATGGAAGACATAATATTTTGAGAAATGAAAAAAATACTGTTAATTGCGTGCACATGAAGTTTGCAGCAGAGATATGGCATTTCATTCTAGCAACTCAACTTAGCATTTCACCAGTTGAGCGATCTGATACGGTTCACGAAATAATATAAACGAGTTTCTATTCTATATATTTTATGATAAAAGGTTTGTAAAATGAGGAGGCTTCCCTGCTCAGGTGGTTACCTGGAGAAAGTGAGTTTTTTTTACTCAGATGTACGGGGTCTAACCGAGATTCTCTCGTGGCCAACTACGGCCCTTTTCCTGTTTACATTCAAATGTGTCTAATGAAGGTTGAACTTTGAAGCGTAGACCTCTTGTGAGAAGGTTAAAAAGATTTACCACTAGACATTTGATGGTGGTTATAAAATGAACCTTTCAAAAAATTTGAAAGTAAATGTAGCCTATATTAATGACAAGTTTAAGATTGTAATTAGAAACCAGAAAGTAAATGGATTCGATGTTTCTATGGGCTAGCATTATACTTTACGGGCCTCGCTATATATCCAATAAAAGGAATGTAATGGTCGAGCCGGCCCACCTTCTCAAACGCATATGGCTATGCATAAATCTTTAAAAAGATAAAGTGACTGCATGGGAAGCTGATAATAATCTCAATAAAATGTTATCATTTTTATTGAATTGTAAATGGATCATAAAACATAAAAGTACACTATTTGCTCAAAGCCTAAGAGACAAGTCAAGTTGATGATAATCTTCTTGAACACCCTCACCTTTATAGCAATAATCCATGTCTCTCCTTCCAACATTTTCTTGATGTTCCATGCTTGTCATGAAGGGTGGCTGCACCCAACCAACCGTGCTTGAACCATTGGAACCAGACATCGATGTCTGGTTCCAAAGTTTTACTCCTGCACTCAAGTATCGACTCTTTTTGGCCAGTGTCCGTTCAAGCTTGTGAGCATTCTGGTGGCCTCCAAGTGCTTGCGAGCTATAGAACTTCCTCCTGCAATATTTGCATGAGAAAACTCTTTGCTCGGGGTTGCTTGATGACGACGAAAGAGACGTGTTGGTATCATGCATGAGGTCTAAGGTGCATTCGGTTTCAGGTAGGTTTAGATCGAAAAAGTTCATGGCTTCTGAAGAGTATGTATATCACAAGTACAAAGATATGAGATCGACTTTGAACTTAAGATAATGGAGTTACAAAGAACACTGAAGGCTTAATTAGTTAAATGTAATTATGAGGTTATATAGACTGTGTTGATTGATGTACATCTATATATAGCTTATACATATGTTTGTGAAGCTAAAGGTTATGGAGAGAAAGAGAGAGAGAATGGGCAATCGAATTGTTGTCGCCTGTATTAATGGCAGGATCAAGTTACTTGTCGGTGCATGTAAGATTCATATATTAATTAACAAGTTGAGATGAGTTGAGAAGTGATATTTAGATATAGGGTAAAAGTCAAAAATGATAAACATACTTTCTCATATGTGCCAATATGATAAACATAGTCATTTATGTATCAATATGATAAACCAAGGATAAAATATGTGCAATAATGGGTAATTTCTTCACACATTCATTTATCATATTTGCATCGTTAGTCCTTTATACTAACGGCCGTTAGTAAATAACTTAAAACTTGGTTTTCTTACGTTTTCGTCCGATTTTTTACGTTTTAGTCCGATTTTTTACGTCGCCGTCCGTTTTTTTACGTTTTCGTCAGTTTTTTTTTGTTTTCGTCCGATTTTTTACATTTTCGTCCGATTTTTTACGTTTTCGTCCGGTTTTTTGCGTTTTCGTCTGCTTTTTTACTTTTTCGACCCATTTTTTTACGTTTTCGTCCCTTTTTACGTTTTTGTCTGTTTTTTAACGTTTTCGTCTGGTTTTTTAAGTTTTCGTCTGTTTTTTTACGTTTTCGTCCGTTTTTTTACGTTTTCGTCTGTTTTTTTACGTTTTCGTCCGGTTTTTTACGTTTTCATATGTTTTTTTACGTTTTCGTCTGTTTTTTTACGTTTTCGTCCGTTTTTTTATGTTTTCGTCCGATTTTTAACGTTTTCGTATGTTTTTTTATGTTTTCGTCCGATTTTTTACGTTTTCGTCTGTTTTTTTACGTTTTCGTCTGATTTTTTACGTTTCGTCTTGTTTTTTTTACGTTTTCGTCCGATTTTTTACGTTTTCGTCTGTTTTTTTACGTTTTCGTCTGATTTTTTATGTTTTGTCTGTTTTTTTACGTTTTCGTCCGATTTTTTACGTTTTCGTCTGTTTTTTACGTTTTCGTCTGGTTTTTTTCCTTTTTCGTCTGTTTTTTTACGTTTTCGTCTGAATTTTTACGTAAAAAAAGGACGAAAACGTAAAAAATCTGACGAAAACATAAAAAAACGGACTAAAACGTAAAAAAGGACGAAAACGTAAAAAATCGGACGAAAACAAAAAAAACGGACGAAAACGTAAAAAAACTGACAAAAGCGTAAAAACACAGACAAAACATAAAAAATCGGACGAAAACGTAAAAAAACAGACGAAAACGTAAAAAATCGGACGAAAACGTAAAAAAACAGACGAAAACGTAAAAAGTCGGACGAAAACGTAAAACAACAGACGAAAACGTAAAAAACCTGACGAAAACGTAAAAAAACAGATGAAAACGTAAAAAATCGGACGAAAACGTAAAAAAAACAGACGAAAACGTAAAAAACAGACGAAAACGTATAAAATAGGGTGAAAACGTAAAAAAACAGACGAAAACGTAAAAAAACGGATGAAAACGTAAAAAAACAGACGAAAACGTAAAAAAACGGACGAAAACGTAAAAAACAGACGAAAACGTAAAAAATCGGACGAAAACGTAAAAAAACAGACGAAAACGTAAAAAATCGGACGAAAACGTAAAAAATCGGACGAAAACGTAAAAAAACGGACGAAAACGTAAAAAAACGGACGACGACGTAAAAAATCGGATTTAAACGTAAAAAATCGGACGAAAACGTAAGAAAACCAAGTTTTAAGTTATTTACTAACGGCCGTTAGTATAAAGGACTAACGATGCAAATATGATAAATGAAGGTGTGAAGAAATTACCCATTATTGCACATATTTGATCCTTGGTTTACCATATTGATACATAAATGACTATGTTTATCATATTGGTACATTTAAGAAAGTATATTTATCATTTTTGACTTTTACCCTTAGATATAAGCTGATATCATGATAATTACTTATTGTCTTGTTAAAAAAGCAATTGTTAAATAAAGTATAAAGCAATTAAATTATACCATGGTTTTACTAAAATTGAGTGTTAGACTTTTGAAATAGTGAAGATTAAAATTAACATAAAAATCGTGCGTGCAAAGTACAAACATTTGGCCTGTGTTTAATTTGATTGGTGTTAAATTCATCGGCGAATATTGAAAGAGAATAAATGCACGACACTTATTATAATATCTATTCAGAACAGGTTTATTGGTTTGTTATACTCATCGTATGTTTAAAAATAATCATCGTATGTTTAAAAATCATTTAGTATAGCTTAATTAGTTTTTCAACATGAATTTGATCAAAATTGATACAAGCAAGGTTTTATTGATCAAAACTTATTAAAGTGTTCTAGCTAGTGAAAGAACAAATATTAAAGTATAAATTAATTGTATATTTAAACTATATAAAAAGAAAAAAATAATCAAATGTTGAAAGTTGAATGTTGAAAAAAAGTCAAGGTAGCTATGCATTTGATATAAGGGTGAGCAAAACCGACCGACCCCCGAATCCCGTCCCGATACCGAGTCCCGAATCCTGTCCCGAAACCGAACCGATCTCAAACGGGTCGGGAATCTGTTTTTGTTTTCCGTGTAGTTGGGATTCGGGATAGTTGGGATCGGGTCGGGACGGGCCGAAAACCAAAAAACAACAAACAAAACCGATCAAACCGACCGATCTCGTCCCGTCCCGACTGTCCCGAAACCGAACCGACGGGTCGGGACTCGGTTTGTGTTTGCCGGCTTGTCGGGATTTGGGTCGGGCCGAGTCGGGAGCGGCCCGATGCTCAGCCCTAATTTGATATGTTGAAACATTAAAATTGAAATTTAGTGTTGCCATGCGTTTCAACATAAAAGAAAACTATGACTTTTTATAACAACCATGCGTCCGAACATAGAAAGGAAACATGTTTAAAGAGTAATATTAAAATTTTAATGGGTATTGAATGTGATGTTTAAAGTTTAAAGAGGAAAAGATTCATAAACAAAGGAAGGAAAAGACGTTTCCATATGAATTACCACTATACCAAAGTTAAATGGAAACCATCATCTTTATGAAACGAGATACATCATTAGATATTAAACCGCGTTCCTCCTATTACTGTCATTAGTATCTTTTGATTTCTTGATCGCGGGGAAAATAACATTGCATATTTTGTCAAAGAATCATCGCTTGTTTTGTCACAAAAAGTGCTTATTTTACATATAAATTATAAAAAACAGTAACATTTCACATAGCATAGGTACCTTTTATGAAATGATCATAGATTCATAGGTCACTTTCATCGAATTGGTTTATGCGGCCCATTCAAAGCTATGAGTTCAAATACCAAAACAACATATACGCATTTCAGCCAGTGAGAGGAACCCATAACAACTCATAACATATTCTGTAAACTTGAAAACAAAAACTAGATTAATATTTAAGACGACCGTTACCTCAAAGATAATTTATCATTTCCATTTCAAGAGAGTATTAGGGACAATATATTGACAAAATGAAGTTAGAGTGCTCTTGCCAAAAATTCCTCTTGCTCCATCTGAAGAAGACATGTTCCCTTTCAAACTAAAGAGAACACAATTCTCTGTGCGTCTTATACGAAACACTTATCACAATATCGGATATCGTTAATTGTCTGTCGTTAGGAACCGCTGCCACTAGGCGCAGGTACTCTCCTAGTATATCATAAAAGCTAAATTATAATTTAAATAGTTTAAAAGTAAAAAAAATGGATAATAGTTGTTTGATAACTGATAGAAAGAGAAGATGAAAACAAACACATAAATGTGTAATCTAAATACTATTTAGATACATAAGTGATCTTGATAATAAAAAATTAAATACTTTAATGGCCTTTTTATATACATTGTCTCCCCTATTTATAAAATCGGATTTTTTTAACTTGTGCCACAAGGACATAAACTTTTAATCATTAAAAAAAACTCAAATTATCATACTTATATGTTGGTTGACATTAAAAGTTTTCTTAATTATTTTCGCCGCCGGAATCTGTTGTGGTGTTGACTGCCGTAATCGGAAACCGTTTAGTTACCTCTTAATATTTGTTGGTATTTTTTATATAAGTTTATATGACCTTTGTGTATTTTTTTTTATGTAAATCTAGTTGTGCACTTTGGTGTGTATTTTGTTTGCAAGTGTATTTGTAAATAATTTATATGATGTAAAGTTTATTGTGTATTTTGATGATTAAATTTTGTCACAATCATTTTTGATGTTTAGCATTTTTTTTTAATTTGTTTGAAAATTTTATTTATAAAGTGTAAGTAAATTTGGTAAAGTTTAAAAGTTTTGAAATTTGAAAATATTTTTAAAATTTTAAAGAACCAAAAGTTTAAAAGTTTTTAAATTTGAAATTTTGTAATAATGTTTGAAATTTTTTATCATCTAAAAGTAGAAATGAATTAAAAGCTTTTTGTTTGTTTTTGTTTTTAGAAAGTAACTTATTTATGATGAATTTATTAAAGACAACCTTATTAAATGGACCTAAATCTTAACATAATTGTTTTGACCTAAAACATGAACATAAACAAACAAACGTTAAACATTCTGTGTTTTAAAAAAACAAACAAATAAAAGTTAATCAAAACGACTAAAACACATAATGTTAACTTAATCAATCAATCAAATGAGAACCACAAATAATTTTACAATTGTTGTATTGATATATTTAAAACATAAAAGAACATGCAAGTATACACACATAAACGACTATCTTAATAACCGTATATACCTCATTTTTTGAAAACTTAATTATTCTAAAATTAAAATTAATTGTCTAATTTACCTCTTTTAATACCCCTTATACTTTCAATTGAAAACTATAAAAACTAAATAAGCCGTTAGAAAATTCTGTTGCTATGCATGGGTACAACCGTTTGCAAATTACATTTTGATCTTTTCACATTTTATTTTGAACGTTATACGAAACACTTACCGAAATATCGCATATCGATAATTTTCAGCTGCTAGAAACCTCCGTTGCTATGCACGGGTACTCGTCTAATTTTTATAAATGTATGTAAGTAAAATAAAATAAAATAAATGGTTTTTGAAATGTGGCATGGAAGGTGGAAACAATTAAAAAGACGACATTTCCTATGGTTTCCTTTGAATTTAATGACATAGAAATGATATGAAACACAAGTCTTGTAGTGATTTTAGGGTGCGTTTGGTATGCTGTCATAAATGACAATTGATATGTATTTGATAGTAGTGGTGGTTCTTTTATCAATGAAAGATTCATTCCTACATTTTTAGATGTATATGGAGTATGGATTATATTTGACATTCATTACCATAGTGATGGACCCTGTCATTTTAAACAAACATCTTTAATCATTTTCATAGTTATAGTGTTATTCCCATAATAAGATACCAAATGCATCCTTACTAGCAGATGAAGTAAGAATTGATGATGATAATAAAGCCATGCTGACTAGGCTAAAGGTGCAAATCATTTGATATCTTATTTTATGTTGTGTCTATTAACTAGCGAACAAGATTCCACAACAAATATGGTACGCATATGATATGTTTGAGACATACTAGGAAGCCCTCTTTGCCCACACTAACCCACATAACCTTTAAATTAGTTAGGGGCGTTTAATTCACAAATTTTTTTTGAGGAAAATGTAATTTGTTAAAAAGATTATAATTTGAATGAATTTTAATTTGAAGAATTAAAATATCGATTGATAAAATTTGTAATTGTGTTTGATTGATTAACAATATAATTTAATTAAAAAAATTGAAAAAACAAAAAGATTACCAAAATATAGGAAATTCATAACTCAATATATTACTCCATCCGTCTTAAAGTAATTGTCATTTTTTTTTGACTTTTTGAAGTTTTTTTTTTCAACTTTAATTTTAAATATTTTCGTTTGTGTTATATAATATTAAAGTAAAATATATGAATGAATTGGTTTTTAAATGTATATTTCATTGGTATAATTTTTATTAAATATTATATAACACATACAAAAATATTATAGATTAAAGTTGATAAAGGAATTTAAAAAGTTAAAAGAGGACAATTATTTTGGGACGGAGGGAGTGTTACTCATGACAATAATAATTTTATTATATAATTATAAAATGATAATAATCATAATTTAAAAATTAAAATAATAATATAATAATTATATATTAGTAAAGTAAATTAATATAAAAATAAAATATACTTTATTGAAAAAATATAAAATAATAAAATAATTCTTATAATAATAATAAAAATAATAATAATAATAATAATAATTAGTATTATAATTGAATATAATAATAATATTATAGGTTTCTCCCATTTTCATTATCTTCTTTTGGAGAATTTGAAAAGGATGCGGCAATCTTACTGAAACGGATCCGAATCATTTCTTGGTTTTCCACTAATTTTTTGTAAATTCTTTTAATTTCTAATAAGGGATGTTTATAATAATAAAAACAATAATAATAATAATAATAATAATAATAATAATAATAATTATTATTATTATTATTATTACTATTATTATTATTATTATTATTATGTCTATATTTATTGATAATTAAAAAATCATAATAAAACTTTTTATAATCTAGAAAGGTAATATAATATAAAAATACTATATCAATAAGTACAATAATAATGGTAATAATATAATGTATTTTTTTATATTATTTTTGTTAAAAATATCTGAATAAAATAGTAATTAAAATAATAATAATAAAAATATAAAGTGATGATTATAATTAAAATAAAATAAAATAATAATAATAATAATAAATACTAATAATAATACTAATAATAATTGGCAGATATATATTTCACAAAACTCATGAAGAAATTGGCAGATATATATTTCACACGTGTTACCAAGGCTGAATCCACCTGTTGCTTATCTGCTCGACAGATGGCTTTATGGAGATCGCAAAAAGAGGACCATACTTTTAACTGGCTTAGGGTGGTTCCGATATCCGGGCTGGGACAGACCATGAATGCTAGAACTTACCGCTGTGTGTTATGCTACCGGCTGGGTGTCCTCCTTTTTTCTGCATAGATGCCATGCTTAGCTTATTCCAAGGTATTTACTGGAGACATTTATGGGGATCACGCGGTGTCCTGTGCCGGTATCATTGGCATTAAACATCGGCACAATGTGGTACGTGATACCCTTGTTGACATATGCTCTCGGTCTGGGATTTCGGCTCGCAAAAAGGTTGATATTGGGCTTTGCGGTGATAGGGACAAATCCTTACGTCCGGCTGATATACTGCTCTATTCTTGGGACGGTGGGCAAGATGCATGTGTCGATTTGACAGGGTCGTCACCCTTAACACAAACTAATATGGTTGACTTCGCACCGGGTCGTGCGGTGGTCGAAGCAGCGCAACGTAAACGTGTCAAGTACGGGGCTAAATGTGCGGACATTGGATACAGGTTTCTCCCCTTCTCTTTCTCTTCCTTTGGGGAGCTCGAGAAGGATGCGGTAACCCTACTAAATCGCATCTGAAGTTTCTCGTTGACTCAGGAGATCGGCGCACGTGCTGCTGAACATATTTTTAGTAGGATTATCTTTGCTATAGCTAGATGAGTGGGGGCCCAATTAGTTTCTCGGCTCCCCACTAATTTCTTGTAAATCCTATGATTTTCTAATGAAGTAATTTTTATATAAAAAATAAATAAATAATAATAATAATAATAATAATAATAATAATAATAATAATAATAATAATAATAAAATTATAAAAAAAATTGTGATTTATAATAAAAAAATAAAAATAAAATAATAATAATAATAATAATAATAATAATAATAATAATAATAATAATTTATAAATACTGATAACTACAATTGTAAAGTCTTGAGTTACAATGTAACTAAAAACATTTCATACAATTTGTTACTTAATGAATTCCCTCATTTGATGTAATCAGGGTGAATTCCATTATAATTACGTTGCAAATCAAACAGCCTATATAATGTTTATAGATTACAATTCTCTCATTTTAGTGAAACAAATAAGATTACGATAGAATTCAAATTACAATTACACCATATTACATTACATTACAACGAACCAAGCACCCTTTAAAGAAAAAAATCATAGTTCAAATAACATGATAACTCTAATGTATTTCTTTAATTTATTGTATTTTATATTAAAGTTAAGACATAATCTAATTTTAGCTCTCTTTATAGTTTTTGTGTCTTTTTTAATTACCTCAACCGAAGTTCGTCTGAGAGAGAGAGTTATGATCAAGACAAGGCAACAACTTTGTCATGCGTCATGTAAGCATTGGTTTCTTCGTTCGAATTCTTTTTGACTCATCCTTTTGCTTTGTTTTATTCCATTTATCAACATTTTCATCTATTGAGCTTCCAAGAGATGTATAATCGTTTAATTCATGATTAAGTACCAAAAGTTTTTATAAATTAATGATAAAAAATATATAAAATCGATCAAAGATAACTTGCAAATTAAGAGTTATCATATGTCATCCAAAAAAAATCTTAATTATAGAAGACATTCACAAACTCCGAATTTTAATCTTTATCTTGGAGCCGATTGGGTTGAGTTGAAACGTCAACAATATACGGAACAACGGAGGTTTTGGGAGTAGCTTCTGCAATGTAAGTGTTTGGAAACTTACTTAAGTATTACGCATGAGTCAATTAATATTTGCTTCAACTCAATATAGGCAAGCGAATGATTCTTTTGAGGGTTGTCTAACCATACATACTTTGCTCAATGCCTTTAAGGCACTTATTAGATACACATTCTTTTAAATTTGACCCAGCCAACAAATTCCGCAGGTTGACCTTTAGAGTCTAGGGTACTTAAATCATTCTTCAGATTCACTATTTGAGACCAAGTCCCGATCAAAGTCTAGGGTTGGAGCTATCGGATAAACCACCCAAGCGACCAAGAATCATAGCCTTTCGAACGAGTAAGCCATAACCATTTATACAACATGCATGGCTCGGTTACAATCCTTACCAGTACTAATTAAAACCACATTTTTTGGTTGGAGAATTTATCTTGTTCCAAACTATTCAAGAATTTTTTCTTGAGACCGAATTCCTTCCCCAAAAGAAATTTTCACGTAGCTCCGTTTAGATGAATCAATTTCAAACTTTTATTTTAAATGAGTAGCTTTAAAATGAAAAGTTGATTCATGAAGCTTTTAACATATTTTGGAGCTGTTAAAACAAAAAATTGCTGATATACTCTCCGACCATATTAAAATCTTTTTTAAATTGGATATAATTAACCAGATTTATGGGTTCATCCCTTTCTCATTTTCCTCTTTGGGGGAACTTGAGGTAGATGCAGTGACCTTACACTACTACAAAAAGCCTATAAACACCCTTAAATAAAGACTGGTTTTACAAAAACTGGTTTCTATAGTTAAAAATTAGTGGGCTAAAAAGGTATTAACCGATCTCCATAATAAAAACGAGACAGACATTGGTTCTTTATATAAAAACCGGTCACACAAGTGTCATTTTATTCTCTCCTCTATTGCCCGTGAAATTCCTATCATTTTGTGTATTCAACATATGCCAAAATAATTGGCGCAACAATTCCCTCCAATATTTTTCAAAAATAACTACACAATATATAATATTTTCCATTTTCAAATTGAATTATACATACGAAATTTCCCAAAAACTGTCGCGCCCAAATTTCCGAAAACGTTTTAAAAGTTATACAAATTTTACTCGGCACCCAAAATTCCCCCCATCTGAAGTTCTAACTCTAAATCGACATTCATCTACTTGGTTGGCTCCATAATCTCTACATTTTTTTTCTTCCCAACCCTATTATTCAAAACCTTTATTAACATCTGCCATCGAACTGTTGAGCATATGTCTTCCAACAATCTGGGTTACTTTGATACTCCAAAAATAATTAAAAAATCGTGTATTGTCTCTGTGGTACTGAGATAAAATTAGGGCGTTCAAGGGTATGATATTTGTTCTACGATAAAATTAGGGCGTTCAACAAGTTAATTTTTATCTCGAATTATTTCATAAGATTCCGTTATGTTTTGTTCGAATTGGTGCATAAACTTCGTATATATAGGTTACTCAAATGTTTTTGTTTTAGGGTTCTTAGGTGCAATAAGCTCTTGTTCTATTGTCGATTGTAATTAAACTTTTTTGCCCAAATTTAAACTCCATACAGACATATAGTCCTCGTTTCCCTTCAATTCTGTTGAGACTTAGGACATATCCGTCTTGACTCTTTCTAGATACTCTTGACCTAAGAATAGATAGTTGTATTCAAACAAGGCTAGGCTTGGGCACAATAGTGAACAACTGAACATCCATCCTATTTTAATCACAGGTAGTAATCAGATACTACAGTTGAGGTCTATCCATACTTGCATATGCACATTTTTCTCTACATAGGATTAGACATCAGTGCCTCCAGTTGATAGATTATTCTCAAATTAATTAGTTACCTGATTGTTGTTTGATTCTTTGGTATATAGCTTTGATCGTGATTGGAAGAAAATTGAATCTTTTATAGGTTCAAAGACTGTCATTCAGGTACATTATGTGCAATTTCTTTACTTTTGCAGTTTTTTTCTCTCTTCGAGTATGGATCAGCTTCTTGTTAGTATTAGAAGAATTCATCTTCTAAAATATGATCAAACAATTCTACATTATCATGTCAAGGTTTGTTGTATTCCCATGTTTAAGGATGCATCATCAAACTAATAAGTAGGGGTGAGCAAAACAAACCGAAGAAACCGAAACCGAACCAAAAACCGAAAAAACCGAACCAAAAAGACAGACCGAAACTAAAAACCAATGGTTCGATTTTTTACTTTTTCAGAAACCGAAAAATGTGGTTCGGTTTTGGTTTTCGTCCAAAAACCAAACCGCAAAAACCGAACCGAACCGAACCGAGCCGGTTTTATTATATAATAATATCTGATTAATATAATATGATTAAATAACTAAATAAATTAAATTTATAAATTCATATTCATTTTTTGTAAGTGAATTTATAATATATTTATCTTAATGATTATATTTATATGTGTGTTTGTCGTGTCGCGTGTTTTGTGTGAATATATCAATAAGTTTTCGATAATGATTATACTACGTGTATGTTCACTTGTATATGCATGTCTCATTTATATGTTTGTAATTGTAGAATTATGCAATAAATATTATTATGCTTAGATTGAAAAAAGTAAAGAAAAATAAATAATTTTCTATGTAAAACAAGTTTGTTTGTATAATTTGGGCATACCCAAAATATTAACGGTTAGAAACCGAAAAACCGAACCGAAACCGATAACAAACCGAAAAAACCGAACCGCCAAAAACCGAACGGTTTCGGTTTTGAGTTCTACAAAAACCGAACATTGTGGATCGGTTTCGGTTTAAGCCAAAAACCGACCCAAACCGAACCGTGCACACCCCTACTAATAAGTATATCTGTCAAATGGAAAACAACATTTGCAGATTCGTAGTCATGCCCAAAAGTACTTTTTAAAGGTCCAACAAAGTAGCACTAATGAACATCTACCTCCCCCTCAACCTAAAATGAAAGCTACTAATCCGCATCCGTAAAAGGCTGAAAAAAATGGTCAGTGTGAAATAATGCTATTACTTTTACTAGTCAATCTTTATTACTGACTGATAAGTTTATTATTTTACAATTGACCGTTCTAGTGGTTTCACAAGTTACGCCATCTTTTCAAACCTCAAATGCTCAGAGTGAACCTAGATATATACTAGGGAACAAATTCTAAACTTGTGAAAAGCTCCACTGCAGTTGCTTCTTCTCAAATCCATAATTTTTTTGTGGTAAAAGGTAAACCATCCGTATGGGTTAATATGCTTATTGTAACCTGGTATCTATTATTTACCTTTTTGCTTATACCCGGGTCTTGATATTTACTATCTTGACTTTTGTACATTACAGATGACAGGGTATCCGCAGGTCAACCAACAACTAATAATTGTTGCAGCAGTAATGAGACCGTTCTCAAAACATAACCATCAAACGAAATAGATGAAGAAAGGTCACACGGGCTTCAACTAAGAGGTAAGTTATTGACTTGTATGGCTCACTTATGTGCGTTTCTCTACCCCTTGACCATGAGAGTCTATGGAACATTGATTTCAGCATATGGTCTATCTTGTGATTGGTATAATCGTATAACATGCTTTTACCATTGTCGGACCAAATCATAATTCAATTCTTTGCAACGTGAATGTCAATATTTTCACCCCAAGATTTATGTTGTTCTTTGCTCACTTCTGCAGTTCTTCCCGACTTTGCTGAAGTATATGGCTTTATTGGTAGTTTCTTTGATGCAAAAACCAGTGGCCATCTACAGAAACTGAAGAAGATGGACCCCACTGATGTTGAAACGGTATGTTATGTAAACTAATAGCCTCTGCTGCTAATATGATAGCATATATTATCCTCTTTTTATGCGTTGTTGCTAATTTGGTCCTTTTTCCGTTCCCCTTTTTTTCAGGTATTGCTGCTAATGAGAAACCTCTCCATCAACTTGACCAGCCCTGCTTTTGAGGATCATGTAAGATTGCTTAACTCAATTTGATCACCTCACAGTTTAGGGAACACAAAACACACACACATTTCAAGAAACCAACATTACATCAAGATGCCTATTATACCACTTGCTAATCGATTACAGTCGATCCATTACTTTCCAAGCATCATTCCACAATGAGTGGAAGATTGTCTTTTACCAAATAAGTTTTTATTGCAGAAGGGGGGGGGAATGATTTTTTTCTACTTGGATGTGTTTAAGTTGTACTTTTGACCACTTGTCTGATGATTATTAATTATTGCAGAGACGTTTATTATCAACCTATGAAGTTGAATCAGAGAAAGAAACCTCTGATGACGTGATAGACTCTCGCCTCGATTATCAACCTGAACAAGTTGTTCACCTTGGGTAAGTAACAGTACTTCCTATCATAACCTAAGAAGTATGCAAGTTTTCTTTCACTGAAGATACTGAGTTCAACATCCTAATAATTGGCAGGACGTAAAAGGAGCTAGTAGTGAGGCCCTGCAGCTATGCCTTTTAACTTCTTTGTTGTCTGACGAGCAAGCAGCTCATGGCTTCTGCTATGGTTTGTGCTGCTGATCTGTTTGAGCTCTCCTATATGTGTACACATAAACTGTTTGGGGGATATGTAGAAATAGGTACCTGATTGCGGAAATTTAACATATAAAGGCTAGCCTATGTATATCTGAGTTTTGACACATTTCATTGTGTAGTCTGTTTTGTTGTTAATAAAGCTCTTTGAAGCCCCGTGCCCTTGATGTTACTTATGTTAAAAACTAGTAGAAATTTTGGTTTGATTTTTTTTTACCTATTAATGATATTTTTTGGTTTGGTAATTTTGAATGTTATTCTGAATACATGATTCATGGGGCTTTTTGGGAATCCTTTTTGAATTAATGCTTATAGGAGCTATATGGGATTGCTTATTGAGTAAAATGCTTGTGTAGGGGCTATTTGAGATTGCTTATTCAAGTTGCTTACTTTGATAAGCTGTTACAATAAACAATCCCAAACAGTCCCTATCATTAGCTTTAATAAGCAATCCCAAACAACCCCTATCATTAGCTTTAATAAGCAATCCCAAACAACCCATTTTTTTAAAAAAAAAATGATATAATAGAGACTGTTTTTTATCATAGGCACATGTCTCTATGTTATTTTCACACAAAAAGTCTTGTGTGTTTACTCTATAATAAAGAATAGTTTCTAGCTAATAACCAGTCTTGATGCGTTTAATAGAGACCGGTTGCTGAACTAGTTTTTATGTATTTCGATCATAGAGATACCCCCTCACAGAGAGTGGTTCCGAAACCACTCTCGATGAGCCATTCTAACCGGTCTCCATGACGATTTTTGTAGTAGTGTTACTTAAGCGGATTTAGAAGTTCTCTATAACTCAAGACATTGGGGCGCGTGCTGCTACTCATATCTTCAGTAGCATTAGTTTTGCAATTGCTAAAGGTGTGGGAGCCCAGATTGTTTCGAGGCTCCCCACTAATTTTCTGTAATCCTATTGGTTTGTTTTCTAATGAAAGTGATGTTTATAAAAAATAAAAAATAAAATAATAATAATGATAATAATAATAATAATAATAAGATTAAAATACACCGTTGGTCCCTAAACTTGTAGCGGAGGATCGCGATGGGACGAACCCGGGCATAATCATCGCCACGGGTCCAAACAGTAGCGATTAAATGCCAGATTGGTCCCTTTGACCAATTCTCGGTTAGTCAAAGTCTGTTAAGGTTAGGGGGTGCCTTGCACATGAGGGTAAACTCGTCATTTCATTGTTTTGGTCTATTTTATTTCATCTTCATCTTCCTCATGGGCTTAACCCAGATTCCGGCGACCTTAAACCCAGAATCCGGCGACCAAGAAAATGTGTCATGTGTCATCATAGATGATAATATGATTATAAAACACTGACCGGATTAATAAATCAAACATATCGGGCGGTCATACCTTGGCTCCTTTTGAAGCTTCCGTAGAATGACTGGTGAAATCAGTAAAGCATTTCACTAGCAGGGAAAAAAAAATTAAAGTTGAGTATCTGATTGTTTTGGTCTATTTTATTTCATCTTCATTAAAATGATAGTAGTAGATATAGCTAAAGCTATTACAGAGATATAGAAAGAAGTGTGGGATCAGGGTGTGCCTTAGACTCATCAGATCATCCCCTTTATAGGGACATAGACATGCTCCTTTTATGTATCAAGTTGATTTCAGGTGATAAGAGTTTTGCAAGTGGATAACCAACTTGTGTGTTGCTTGTAAATATTGTAGAATCGTACTACTCTTCTATGCTTGGATTTGAACACATAATATCCTAAGATTTGATTCAATAGGATATGGAATGATAGCAAAACTTAGAGTATATCTCTTGTGCAAGCATAATCAACTATGCGTTAGTTAATGGTACTTAGGGTGATGTATTCATGTGTTTGTGCATTTTATGTATTCCAACTTGAGTACCTTAGTGCATGTATTGCAACTAGCAATGTATTCACGCCTCATTGTTTTCTTCGATTATTCTTATCTAGGCGTTACCTCATTAACATGTATAAATCATGATAGCATTTATGACTTAGTTACAATCATGTTATGTCTCCTCTCATTGGGGCTATATTGTTTAATCTGTAAATACAAACACAATTTACATTCTCCTCTCATTACCGTTATATTACTGCACCAGCATTACACTTCCCACCAGTGGGTTATAGCACCATTTAAAACAGTTCACGTGACTTACAAATCCTCTGGTGATATTGTGAATAAGCTTTGCATGTTTGGCATCTTTTTTACTTCTTAGGAAATGATATGAGAATTTTTGTAGGTAGGCACTGATATACGAATTTTTGGGTATGTTATGGAACTTGGTCTACGATGAATTTTTCCAGGTTTATTATATCTATAGCTAAGCATGTTTGTATGTGGAAATCAGTTACGTGATATGGTATATGGTTAATATGGGTGATTTCTGTAACGGGTCAAAACGGGTATTTTTGATACACTGTTAAAACCCATTTGGTTGGGTCAACTATCTAAAACGAATAATTCAGTTTTATAGTATGCAAAATAGTTTTGTTTTTCGATACAATGCAACTCTTGTTCAGTTTCATGATTACAGCATGTATGTTTGTTTGATCCTAAATGGTAAGTTTTAGTAACAAAAGTGTGTGTTTGGATTTTCATTTTAAACTGGGTAATTAAAGCTTATCAGGTTCTTTAAATAATCAGTAGTTTGGTAACTTTACATAATCAGTTTTCTAAGAGCAACTTTCTTTTTTATAGTTTCATTAAGCCCGTTGTTGGCACCTTGATCCCCTTTTTGGTGTTTAAACCTAGAGAGGTAAACGACACGATACAACTCACAGGCTATCCGAGATCGTTAAATTGACCCAAAAACTAATCGAAAACAGTAAAGCATATCATCTCAGATGACACCAGTTTACAATCAGTAAACCATACCATACCCATCAAGACACCAGTTTACAATCAGTAAAGCATATCATCTCAGATGACAAGCATTTCACTAGCAGGGAAAAACAAATTAAAGTTGAGTATCTGAAGTAAATAAATTTAGCAGTACCTGCTGTGGAGCCAAAACAGGACTGAACTCTCCATATGAAAAATATCCAAACCAAGCAGTTTCTTTAGGTATCACCACCGTGTCCTGTTCAAACTGTCAACCAATGCACATAGGGTCACGGTATGCGTGCTAAGCATGCAGAATATACAAAGCCAAACAAAATTCATGAGTCCCACATTACCATTATAAGCACCAGGTTTTCTAACTTTTATGACACCTTTTCTTGGTCGCCGGATTCTGGGTTTAAGGTCGCCGGAATCTGGGTTTAGCCCATTAGGAAGATGAAGATGAAGGGTGATAAACCAAAACAATGAAATGACGAGTTTACCCTCATGTGCAAGGCACACCCTAACCTTAACAGACTTTGACTAACAGATAATTGGTCAAAGGGACCAATCTGGCATTTAATCGCTACTGTTTGGACCCGTGGCGATGATTATGCCCGGGTTCGTCCCATCGCGATCCTCCGCTACAAGTTTAGGGACCAACGGTGTATTTTAGTCTAATAATAATAATAATAATAATAGTAGTAAAGATATTTTGCTCTATTCCTGGGATGGAGGGCAGGACGTATGTGTTGATTTGACGGGGTCGTCTCCCCTCACGCAAACTGGTATGATTGATTTTGTGCCAGGTCATGTGGTGATCGATTCCGCAAAACGTAAGCGCGTCAAGTACGGAGCTAAATGTGCGGATATCGAATATGGGTTCATCCGTTTTTCATTATCCTCCTTGGGGGAGCTTGAGGCAAATGCGGTGACTTTACTTAAGCGGATCCAGAAGTTCTCCATAACTTAAGACATTGAGGGGCGTGCTGCTACTCATATATTCAGTATGATTAGCTTTGTTATTGCTAAAGGTGTGGGAGCCCAAATTGTTTCGAGACTCCCCACTAATTTCTTGTAACCCTATGGTTTTGTTTCTAATGAAAGTGATGTTTTATAAAAAAAAATAAAAATAAAATAATAATAATAATAATAATAATAATAGAATTGAATATGGTGTCAGACTATATTATTACAATTTATAGATTTGTTATTAGAGCACTCCCATCCATAACACCATAACACCAATAACACCGTCCACGTCAGCGCCACATCAGCTTTAACATTTAACATTAACATCCCCAAAAAACACTCCCATCCATAACATCCCAATAACACCATAACACCAATAATATTTTATATTTTCAATTTCAACCCCTAAACTAAAACAAATACTTCATTTATTAAACTAAAACAAACATTTTATTAAAACTAAAAACATATTACAATACGTGATTAAAAAAAAATACAACGAAATAAAAAAAAAAAAAAAAAAAAACACACTTCAAATAAAACGCTACAACAAATTAAAGAAATACGATCTACTGACGAGGTTTCAAGTTATATTTTGCGATGATTCGATCTTTTTCGTCATTGATCCACTGCACGACCATTGGATCTTGCCCGTCAGTAGGCGTCATCAAAAACTTGATCTCTTCCAACCTTGTTAATGTGAGATCTCTTTCCTGCGCGGCCCGATACGCCGCTTCGGAGGCTTCTCGTTTGATACGAAACTCGTTTGCCATAGTTTCTGTAAAATAAGCTGACGAGCTCGTTCCTCCAGTGCTTGTTCCCTCAGTACTTGTTGTAGTCTCGGATCGTGCTTTCTTGGTAGCACGTTTCTTTCCCATGGGCCGTGGTTGTTCATCATTACCAAACAAAGCCTCGTTTGTTTGGCTTGGGACTTCGCCGGTTAAATCAACCGGTTCCGGCGTCTCCCATTTCTTATAATGACGCAAAACATCCCAAGCGTCATCGAGACCAAACAGTGCTCCTCTGTTTTCCTCACGATACCATTGCTTTGCCCGTTTCATCACATCCACCTCACTTTCACCGCTTCGTTGATCCCGTTGCGCACGTACGTAACAAGAGTTGAACTTTGTGCATATCCTGTTCAACGTTGTCCATTTGCTTGACATCATGTCCTTGGTGCGCCGTTGAAAGTTGAGTCTATTGAACTCATTTCTGACCCGATACCAAAACGTATCTCTAGGTTGGCACTTTCCAACTTTTGGATCCTCCGAAACAGCTATGTAACACCTTGCAAGTAATGCTTCCTCTGCTGAATTCCAACGATTGGTAACGACAACCTCCTCATCAGAATCAATTGGTTCGGGCTCGGGGTCTTTGGATTTTTTGGATTTTCGCTTAATACGACCTTTTCCTTTTTTTGGTGGAGATGTGGGTGTCTCAGCAACATCTTGTGTTTCAGTTTGTGATTGTTGTGACTGTTGTGTGAATTGAAGGTTTTGAAAGTTGGAGTTTAAGGTGTTTTGTTGGTTTTGTTGTTGCCAAAACAGTAATGTTTGTTGTTGTTTCCACATTTCTTGGCTTGATAAGCCTAGTGGGTTGGGGTTTGAAGATGAACCAACGTTCGGGTTAGATGAACCAGCGTTCGGATTCCACCCGTCATTGAGAAGATTGAAGAAAGTATCGTCGTTGCCTCCCGACATTGTTTTTTTTTTGCAGTTAATTGAAGTTGATAGATTGAGAGTATTGAGAGGATTTAGAAGTGGAAGTCTGAATAAAAATGGTGTTTTGATTGTGTATTTATAGTGGTAAAAAAAGGTTTTTGATTTTTTTTATCAATTCTAGCCGTTAGGGACTAAAAATGAATTTTTTTTTTAAAAGTTAACGGTTAGTAGCCGTTAGAGGGACTAGTTTTGAAAATTTTTTGAATTTTTTTTTTCTCTGCCCCTTAACGCGCGTTAAGGGGATAACGCTGGGGGAGTAACGCCGTGACGCAAACACACTTCCAAGGGTATTAACGGGCTAACGCCGTTTCGGCGTTAACGATGGAACTGCTCTTAGACATGATTAACCACAGTGATATTTATTAGTGTTTGTTTGAAATTTTAAAGAAATGATGGAAACTACTTGGTAGAATGACCCGGTTTAATGTGCAAACTTAAATTGGTGTCATTTGGCCGCATTTGCTTTACATAACTATATTTGTAATAGTGATGAAGAAGATATGATATTTAGTACGATCCAGCAGAATTCAAATTAAATACCACGTGATGAACTTCACGCTGTTCGTGGCCATGAAACAAACATTGAAAATGTCTTTTAAAGAACATCTAATGTGATGAAACGAATCCGCAATGAAATTGCTACATCAATATGGAATACACGTCGTCAATTACTATAACAATCATGTTGTCTTAACACACTACGATTGTTATTATTGTAATTATAGTTAACAACTAATTTACTAAGCACTTTTATTTAAAAAAACATATATCATGTAGTTCATGTTAATAGTTTTACAGTTTACAACTTACAGTTGACAGCTTACAATTAATTTTGCCTAACAAAACCTAAAACGAAAAATTTACTAGAAGATGGGATATATACCTACATGGCTACATGAATATTTTATCCGCTAAATATTACACTCAAATACGTAGCTCAGCATCATAATATTACAATAAGCCAATGTCTTTAGGCTTGATGGTGTCTTTGTACTTATAAATATTTTGTGCGTTCCATAGTTTTGGCCAACATTGTTTGTCGGGTTTAGATTTTCTTAGTCAATCTTCTTTGCAAGATGATTGATTGAAATTGAGCATGTTAAGATTCCTTTTCACCTATATCAATTTGTATGATTTGTTTTTTCTTTAACTTAGGAGTTTAGTCTTAATTTTGTCTTGCATGAAGCAAACATGACACGTGATTACAATCATCTAAAAAATAGAGGCGATTATTTGTTTATAACATCAAATTGAATTACATTAAAAACCTAAATTTGTACAAACGAGTTACATTCTGAGCCAGCACATTATGTTAACACAGGGAAAAAAAACTACTTACTACCACGTTGCTTGGCTAAAAAGAACACTACATGTGATATTATTTTTGCTGTAGAACGTTCGCGTAAAGAGAATTTAATGATTCTGATAGAACGGTAGAAACATTAACCGAAAGGAAAAGGTCAAATGAATTAAACGGAAATGGTAATATATTGTGGGTTAATGTGAAGAAACGAGAAAATAGAAAATGTTAAATCGTTTAGATTTTAACTTACACAACTAGGAGATCAAAATGCTTTGATAACATTAGATGATGTTATTGAAGAGGATAATTTTAGTGCAAGATCGCAAAGATTGTTAGGGCCCGTTTGGTTTGTTGCTAGGAATGACAATGGATATCGGATTTGGAATGAGGTGGAATGACAATGGGTATGAAAAAGTGTATTATTACAATTGTTTATGTTTGGTTGATAAAATGTGATATGAAAAAGTGTATAGATATTTGAATGTTGTAGTGGAAAAAAGAGGGGCCCACGGGAATGTATTTCATAAACACCAAATTGGTATGTAATGAATCTATGACTATGATATACCCATTTTATTACCGGGCGCACAAAACAAACACCAACTATGACTTTGAAAGTTATAGTCTCATTCCCATTTATGCTAACCAAACGGGCCCTTAATGTGTGGCACCTATTTGCTTGAGTTACATGGCTTATAAAGTTCATTTTAAGAGATTTATACAAATACAAGCCCAAGAAAAAACTACATTTTTTTTTTTTGAAAATTAAAGAAAAAACTACATGGACTAGCGTAGATAGATTATAGATAACAAACTGATCAGAATGAAACTGTCTTAGAGTGAAACTAAGAGCCAACACTGCTAATCCACTATCAACTAAACTTATACGTACTATTAAAATATAGTTTACAGAGGCAATAAGAGCATGCACAATGGTAACATAATAACATTGTTCACGTCAGCGTCACATCAGCCTTAACATTTCACCTTAACATCCTCAAAAAAACACACACAACAATAATATCCCAATAACATCAATAACATTTCATATTTTCAATTTCAACCCCTAAACTAAAAAAAACACTTCATTTATTAAAAAACATATCACATTTAACATTAAAACACAAAGTACATTAAACGTTAAACACGAATTACATTAAAAATTAAAGATACAACGCATACTGATGAAAATAAAACTACTAAAACTTAAAAAAACGAATCATCTGAGTCCCAACCCTCAGAACTTGAAGGAGAATTAAACTCCCCATTATAGTACCGACGCTCCATTATGCCGAAGTAGTTGTCTTGGAGGTACTGAGCTTCCCGTGCTTCTTGCTCAAGGCGAGCAGCTTCTTCACGTGCCTGCTCTTCCATAATCTCCCTAACGTTTTCTTCATCTTGTTCTAGTTGCCGGAGGGAAGCCTCACTTAACCCGCTTGGGTGGTTTTGAAAATCCACATGTGGACTGTTCACAGGTGGAGTTGGAACAATTGGGAGGTACGGGATGTTTTCAAAACCCACCGGAAAAACATTTTCCGGTGGTGTTGAGTAAACTTCAAGTTCAGGTGGAAAGCTTGTTGGAGGAAACTGTGGTGAAACTGAAAAGCTAGTTGGAGGAAACTGTGGTTAAGCTGAAAAGCTTGTTTCCGGTAGCTTTTCTGGACTTGGAAATTGCTGAGAAAAATCTTTGCGAGATATTTTTTGTGTGTGAGTTGTGTGTGTAACTTGTGTGTGTTGTGTGTTCTAAACAACTCTGGTAGAGTTGTATATATAGGCAGAGTTGATTTGAGTTTGACTAAATCCCGCTCATATTTGATTTTTAGATTTCAAATTTGAATTTGAATTTATCCCGCCCAGAATTGACCAGTATAATTTAAATTTGAATTTGAATAGGTTGAGGGGGTGTAAGTGAAAATTTATTTGTAATGGTTTAGGGGGGTGAAATGAATTTTTTTTTCTCCCCTTTAACGTGCGTTGTTTGCTCAACGCCTCCCCTTCTTTTGCATGTTAACGCCGTTACCACAACGGAAATAACGAGCTCAACGCCGTTATTTCACGTTTAACGCCGTTGGGGCGTTGACTTTGTGCATGCTCTAAAGAAAAGAGTACGTAGATGGGAAAGATGAACGAGCTAGAGATGTAGTAGCAAAACAACTGAATAATTTATGTAGCTACCGCCTACGATTGAGTCATCATATTTTATATATTAAAACCGACACTTAACAAACATCTCCACAACAACATGTTTACATGTAAATTGGAGTACATCATTTTTTATTTTCTGTTTCTGTCACCAAGATACCATCCATACATCCACTTTCCATGTGACCATCTCTGTATGGGATATACAATTAGTTAATGAACCCCCAGTGTTTGTTTAAAAACATATAACTATTTACTCAACGAATAGAAAAAAAAAAAGGTTCGTGTTTAAAAATTAGAAACTGTTGGAAGTAATTTTTTACTAAAAAATACGAGTTAATATCTGATATTTCTATGTTATTTTGATTAATTACAATGTAGAAAACTTTTTTGTATGTTATTTTGATATTTGTATGTTATGTAGAGAACTAGAGAAGTACTTCGCTTCTGCAAATATTCGCGTTAATTAATTCAAGCTTAGCTTGTACATCTTAATAGAAATCAAGCCAAAAAATTGTGTACGCAATGACATATCTGGTTCTTCGCTGCATGAAGGAGAACCAATTTAGTATCTCAAAGGTATGACAAATGGTAATAAGAAAATAAATAAATAAATAAATAAATAAATAAAAGGAATAAAAGCTACTGTAATACTTAGTAGAACTTACCGGGGCCTTCCTACGAAGTAACATGAGTGTATGGATCTCTGACTGCATTATGTCATGCATTTTAGATGTTTAGTTGCGAGAATCATTGCCGACAGTTGAAAGGCGTTCCTTGTTCCCCAATCATGTATTGGATATTTTTCAATCCAAATGAAAATTATTTTATTATAAATTTGTATTATTATACTATGAGAAAAGTTCCATACGGAACAAGTTTTATCTAAAGAACAAATGGTTAGATCTCAACCATCCATCCATTTGAATCCAACGGATTAGATTAATCTACATTTGAAACTAAAATTATACTAAGGGGGTCATTTTTGTAATTTCACATTTTCATTATACTCAAAACACAAAACGTGAAAAAAACACACACAGGTTCACTCACACTCTCACCCTCTCACCCTCTCAGATCCCCAAAACCACGAAACCCTAAACCATTGCAATTCCACCAAATCCACCCCCCAAACCGCCACCAAACCACCTCCAAAACCACCGTGAAACCGTTGTTATTCATTTAAAATGGATATTCGAGATGAATTAGCCCTATCTAAAGGCGATTCAGTGGCAAAACCTCCTTCATCTAACGTTTCTGATAAAAGTAAGATTCGAAATTCATTTTTTAATTATTTTTTGCTTAATTAACATCAGTAGCTTATTTTGTGATTGAAATTTGTGATGGATGTGTTTTGTTTAGATAATGGTTTGTTAATCTGTATGATGTTTGTTAATTGATTTTTGGATTTGTTAAAGTTGTCGAGATTCTGTTATAATATATGTTTTTGGCTGTATATAGCTTAATATTCTAGACGGTTATATGTGACTTTGGAATTTAAGTAATTTGAATTGTGGTTGAGAAGATTTGAGTAGACATAGTTATTAGTTTTGAGCGTTTAAGCTGTTTGGTCGTGTTCGAGTTTAGCAGACAACACCACAAGGGTGGTTTGTCTTGGGTTGCGGCTCACAGCAACGACACCACCCAGGGGTGTTTGTTGCTCTCGGTTAAACACTAACCCAAGTGGGTTGTGTTTGTTTGTTCGCTGTCTCAGCCAACACCAGGGGGTGTGTTTGTGGCGTGGGTTGACCTCGGCTAAAAGCTACCCATAAGGGTAGTGTTTGTATGTGTATAACAGCAGCCCCAGGGGTGTGTTTGGCTTGTCTTGGTTCAATTTAAACGAGGAAATCAGAGGGCATTTGTTTGCGTGTTACAGCCACCCCACAAGGGTGTGCGTGGTTTGCGTGTTACACTTGGTTTGTTTGTTTCGAGTTTATAATTGCTGTAGTACTGATAGATTTAGATTAATTCTGTTAAGTATAGCTTATTTGCATCTGTGGTTAGCTTATTGTGTTGAATTAGATCATAGTTTGGCTTATATTTCATTTCTGCACACTCATATGATCATCTGTGATAATCTATTGCTTGTGGTTTATATGTGTATTTCCTGTCTTAATCTCATTCATAAGCTCTTTATTGGTTAACTGAATCTGTTGTGGGGTTGGTTGTAGTTTAGATTTGTAATTTGGCTTGTTAAAATTCTAAACAGTGTTAGAAAGGGTGTTTGGATCAGTTTATAGAATTAAGCTAGAGGTAGATTCTGTGGTTATTTGCAATTTCATTAGTCTTAGATAAGATTAATCCTATGGGATTATCACTGAATCCCATGGGATTCGCATAGAATGAGTGTTTGTATTAGCTTTTAGGAATCAGATTTATAGTTGCGTATTTTTCTGTATTGTTTGTTAGTGTTAGGACTTTGTGATTGATGAGATTGTGTTGTTGTTAGTTGCTTATATCTAATATTTGTCTCAAAACTAATATTACTCTTTTATCAGAAACGTTGGGTCGGTGGAATCCGTATGATGATATTAAGGCGAAGGAGAAGCATAAAGAGAAGGAGAAGGAGAAGGAGAAGCATAAAGAGAATGAGAAGGAGAAGGAGAAGGTGAAGGAGAATGTGCTGAGTGTTGCACAGGAGATTGAGAAGGAGAAGGAGAATGTGATGAGTGTTGTACATGAGAAGGAGAACGAGGAGATTGTGGTGGGTGTTGTACATGAGACGAATCCGTTGGATACAAGGGTCGTGATGCTTGATTCTGTTCTTCAAGAAGTTCCAGAAGGTGATCTTTTGAGTTCGGATAAGTCGAAGGACAAGGGTTCTGATCCGGTTTTTGAGATGGAGAAGGCGCCTAGTGATATTTCAAAGGATAAGCAAAAGAAGCTTATGGTGAATGATATGTCATTGGAGAAGGAGTCCGTTCATGAAGAAACTCAACCGAAACGGAAATTGGGATTATCAAAAGTAGATAAGAGTACAAAGAAACCAAAGCTCAAGGTTCAAAAAGGTATAGATACGTCTTTTTTTGTTTGATTGAATTCAGTATGCCTATTTATGCCCATTTAAGGATAGTGTTTTTACATATAGGTGTTTTTAGCTTCATTACTAGTCCAAAATCCATGAAATTTGTTTTTATGTGATCTCTATTGGCTTAAGTTTATCTGTTTGAGTAAAATGTTAGGCGGTTTGAACCATTTAACTAATTTATTATTAGCTTAAAATTTTAAGGTTAGGTTGTTTGAATCCCATGGGTTTCAGAGTCAATTCCATGGGATTCACAGTCAATCCCATGGAATTGACTGTCAATATTGTGTTTTTTTTTTTGTTATAAAGTTGTTTATATTGTGTTTTTTTAATGTAGATGCTGATGAAAAGAAGAAGATATTGAAGAGGGATGTTGTTGTAAAGAGAAAGAGGGGCGTTTCTTCTGTTTCTGATAAAGAAGAAGATATTATACCTGCGGATGAGGGGAAGAAGAGAATGAAGGGGAAGGTTCCGTTGAAGATTCAGAAGGACGATTCTCCTGAAGAGGTTATACCTGACGATGTTATGAAGCATCTTTTGAAGAATATGTTGCAGAATCCTTCAGTTAAAGAATTTGTTAAAGAAGAATTCGAGGAGAATGAACTGATGCCCAAGAATAAAGGGAAGAAGAAAGAAAAAGAGTTGACTCCTGATGAAATACGACATCAAGAGTATCTTTCAAAATTGCCAATTCTTCAAGCTAGGACAGCACCTACTGCCCTTCATACGGCTATCCATGGCCTCAGAAAGGTTAATGTTGTTAATGTTGAAAAGTTTTTGGCGGAGATTGGTTTCAGCTCATTTTACAAATTTGATATAGACTACATACCTTCAAGGTTAGGTAGGTACGTTGTTCAAAATTTTGATGAAAAGAGTTGTTGTTTGATGTTGGAAAATGAAAAGTCAATCGAGGCGACGGTTTCAAAAGTTCATGATTTGTTGGGTATTCCAGTTGGAGGTGTATCTTTGTTATCTTTAGAGCCGAGGCCCGTTGGAGATGAGTTTGAGGAAGTTTGGAAAAGTCAGTTTTTACCGAAGAAGTTTAAGAAAGTCAGAGTTAACGATATTGCTTTAAAATTGACCGAGTCCAAGGAAGTTGACTTCCTTTTTAAAATCAACTTTCTGACTCTCTTTACGAACACAATGGGTATGTGTTCTGGCTTGGCGGGAGAAATTAACTTGGACGTTGTGAGGCGGGTTCGGGAATCTACTGATATTTCTGGTATTGATTGGTGCGAGTATATTTTTCACTGTCTTAAGAATAGTAAAGCACCGACAACTGCTCAAAACAAGTACACCGGTCCATACACGTTACTTGTTGTAAGTTTTATTTTAAATTGTTTTCATGTTTCTGTGACATATTTGTTGCAACTTTCTTACACTTTTTTGTTATTTGTTTTTTTTTCAGCTCTTGTATTTAGATTCTACAAATTACAAGAAGCTTCCTGTTGTTCGGACACGTCCTGCAATAAAACAGTGGTCGTCATTCTTAATGGCACATAGGCAGGACATGGAGCTCAAAGAAGAATATTTTGGTATGTCAGAGCTTTATGACGAATCCGAGCTGCCAGAGAGTGAAGGTTTTACTGTTGGTGCTTCTTCTGATAATTCTTACAAAAAGGTTTGTTTAATTCTTTGTTTTATTTTCTTCTGATACTTCTTTCAGTGTGAACATGTTTAGGATCCCATGGGATCCACTGTCAATCCCATGTGGTTCATAGCTGAATCCCATGGGATTCACTGTGCTTATCTCATTATTAATATTCATATTTTTTTTCTCCAGGAATTGCTTAAAAATCTTGAAGAAAAGTTAGATGTTTTAAGCAATGAAAGAACTTCTTTTGAAGAACTTTTGGTTGTAGCTGGTTTAGAATTCCCTGGTGATTTAAAGCTCATTGAACTACACAAAAAGTACGTTCAAATTTTCAAGCATCCAGTCACATTGAATGGTGAAGATCTTGATGGAGATGATGATAATGGAGATGGTGATGATGATGATAAACGCCTATCTGGTACCGATCCCTAATTCCGATAGCCTGTTGTAGTTCCCTTTTGTAATTGAAACCGTGAATTTATGTAATAACTTTGTTAACTTTGTTAAATTTGGGATTCATCTGTGACACCCATAAGTTTTGTTGCCTAATCTTTGTTAGAAGTGTATCCCATAAACTTTGTTTTAGTTAATCTTAAAAGTGATTCATTATGAATCCCATGGGATTCATTATTTTCAACAGTGGGTAATGCAGTTCCTGAGGAGCAAGATGTTCCAGGATCGCAGGAGTATGAAGAAAACCTTTCAACACCTGAGAATTTATCGCAATGGTTTGAACTACATGCAGATATGGTTGAAGATGTGATTGAGTTGGTTGAAGAAGAGCAAGCATACGTAATATTCTTGTATAATAATGCTTTCCAACTTTTTTCCTAAAATGTACTTTTTAATTAAATCTTTTTATGTTATGCAGAATGAATCGGTCAGGAAAGGTGTGCCCTTTACTTTTAAAAAACTAAACATCGTTGGTCTCCTTACTCCTGAGAAAATGGGAACTCGTGCTTCACATGAAAGTCCCATTAATGAAAAGCGTTTGGTTAAGCCGTCTTCTTATTTATGCTCTCCATATATGAATAAGAAGACAAAGGTTGTACCGAAAATTTCTAAGCTGGAGTTCATTCTAGGGAATAGTTTGTTTGCCATGCAAGGCGAGACTATGTAAGTTTACATGTTTATTTTTTATATATGTTTCATAGTATCTTAATATAAGATTCAAATGTGAAAGGGAATGACATTGGATTTATTATTAATCCTATGGGATTAGTGATTAATCCTATGGGATTAGTGATTAATCTCATGGGATTAGTGATTAATCCCATGGGATTCACAGTGAATCCCATGGGATTCACAGTCAATCCCATGGGATTCATTATGAATCCTATGGGATTCATAATGAATCCCATGGGATTCACAGTGAATAACAAGTATTTTTTCTTTTTTTGAATCCCATGTGATTCTTTTATGATTTTTTTTTCTTCATATAGTGAAAAAGTTTTCGAAACAAATTCTGGGATTTCCATATATTCAGTCCGTGTGAATATGGAAACGTTAGCACCAGGTTTGGATGTCGATGCTAACGTAATTGACTGTTGGGCTGCAATTCTGAATTATGAAGAGAGTCATAAAGAAGTTGGTTCTCCAGCACGGCACTTTTTCCCGACTGGTTGTATTGTAAGTATTTTTTTTAGTTAATGAACTGTTTTAGTCTTATATGCTTATGCGACTTACCAAAAACACAAAGAAAAGTTGAAATCATAACATCGTATTGTAATATGCATATACAGACATCTTCTATGTTTGATGGAACGCTGTCTTGTTTTAAAGAACAATTTGAAGAATTTGAGAAAGAACTTTCAGCTCAGTTGCAAGATAATGTTGCTAGTTTGGCACTCAATGGCATTGATTTTGTAATATTAATTTTTCTTTTTTTTTTAAATTCTTTATTTGTGTTTTTACTTTTCATTATTTTTTTTATGTATTTTGTTTTGTTAAAACAGGCTTTTTTTCCGATTCGCAAAGCTGGCCATTTTTATGTTGTTGTCTTCAGCCTCACTAACAAAGCAGCAGTGACGATACTTGACAACAGTGATTGTGGAGCAACTTATGCTCAAAAGTATAAAGATACGGTTGAACTTCTTGTAAGTATTTTTACTTTTCTGTTGTTTTGTAGTTCATGCATAATCCCATGGGATTCATGCATAATCCCATAGGATTCATGCATAATCCCATGGGATTCATGCATGAATCCCATGGGATTATGCATGAATCCCATGGGATTCATACAGAATCCCATGGGATTCATACATTATCCTATAGTACTCATACAGAATCCCATGCTTAGTACCAATTTACATTTTCCCATAATTCTAGATATTTATGTTATTTTTTTTTAATCAATATTGTAGCAAAAGTTGTTTGCCAAACATCTAAAGCTGTATGGTCACATAAAGCATGCTAGTATTGCTAAAGCCAAGCCAAAGGTCGCATCTCTCAAGTGGAGGACGAAGAATAATTTCCGAGATTGCGGTATTTTCGCAATGTTGCATATGGAATCTTACACTGGTCAAGCTATTGCAAAATGGTATTGTGGGCTTGTTGCTGAGTCTCGAGCGCAGTTAGACATGTTGAGGCAATTGCGATTCAAGTTTGCGACAAAGATTTTATTGCACGAGGTAAATCAGCATGCACAGAAGATGTTTGAATTAGCACTGGAATTTGATAAACTTCCTCCTGAAGAAAAGATGACTATTATTATTGAAGCAGTAAAGAATAGGGAAGCACGTGAGCGCATGTAATCATTGAAGAAGTTATGTCTTTTTTGAATGCTAGAACAATTGTCCAGTTAGGTGTTAATGGTATGGTAGACGAGATCATGTGAATGGGAACTTGTGCATGTGCATTGATGGTAGATCATTTTGAGAATGTTGGAACAGTTTATGATGGAGTTTTACAATGTTAACTGTTAGAATATACAAGTATAGGATTCATTGTGAATCCCATGAGATTCAGTATTGAATCCCATGGGATTCTGTATTGAATCCCATGGGATTCATTGTGATCCATTCAGATTATCCACACAAGTTTTTAAACAGAATATAAATAACAAAGAAAAATAAATTTTCTTTTGGAAATCATCTAAAAAAACATCTGAATATTCAATCTATATATTCAATAAAATAAGAAAAATACAATTATAGGTTTCATTGTGAATCCCATGAGATTTTGTATTGAATCCCATGGGATTCTGTATTGAATCCCATGGGATTCATTGTGATCCATTCAGATTATCCACATAAGTTTTTAAACAGAATATAAATAACAATGAAAAATAAAATTTCTTTTTGGAAATCATCTAAAAAACATCTGAATATTCAATCTATATATTCAAGAAAACAATAAAAAAGAACTAACAAAAAAATAAGTAAATTAATTTTTTTTCAAACATCAGTTGGTTTCGCCTTTCGCCTTGCCTTTGGGTTCATCGGACAAGTTGTTTTCGTATGCAAGTTCGTCTTCTCTCCACAATGTCCACAAGGCTTCATTTGTTTCTTTTTAACTTGAAGCGCTTTTTCTCTTTCACTCTTTCGCCTTTCATTTCGTTCTGCTTCTGAAATATTCCCTTTATTTCTTGCTTTTGTTGGATTGTTAACTATTTTCTTCTCAGGGTTAGAAATAGCAAAATGATCACCAATTACATCTCCTGTATTTCTTGAAGGAGGATTTGGCACCTCGGCCTCCACTTCTGTTTTCAATGTCTTTAACTTTTCTACAAAAGCACCCATCTTCACTTTGTCTTTGCTCAACCGAAACAAACATTCATCCACCAGAAACGTTGCCTCATTTGTAAGTCTTTGAATTTCTTCATCTGTTTCACCATATCTGTTTCTTTTCCTTCTCAAATCAGGTGGTATGATATCTCTTGTCCAACGCCTCAAAATATATTGTTTTGGAATGAAGTTAATATCACGATTCTTGAAAACACAGAATATGTGTCGGCATAGGAAACCGAATCGTACAAAATGTCTGCAACTACACACCACCGACCCATCTTCTGTATTACGCAGTACCTTTTTAAAACACAATAATTATTAGCCAATCCCATTAGACAATCCCATGGGATTTTAAACAGAATCCCATGGGATTTTAAACAGAATCCCATGGGATTCACAAAAATCCCATGGGATTCCCAGTGAATACCTATAATTATTAGTCAATCCTATTAGACAATCCCATGAGATTCATACTGAATCCCATGGGATTACTATGGGATTGATTATGAATCCCATGGGATTGATTATGAATCCCATGGGATTGATTATGAATCCCATGGGATTACTTGATTAATCCTAGTTTATACCAGAAAGTAATATACCTTATAGTCTATAAATATTTCTGTTGCTACTGTTTCGCCTTCATCTGCTAGTTCTTTTGCAACTTCCTTATTCAGGATTCTATAAGCTGCCGGATTTGTGTCTCTAACAGTGACACGCTCACAACGTTCTTCTATTTTTAGTTCCTGTATCGCACAAGTCCAGCATGCCTCTTTTATTTCCGTTTGAACAAGTAGAAATATTGTCCTAGTATAAACTTTTGCTGCATGACGTTCAATTGCTAACTTTGTTTCACATTTTGGAGCCGCGTCTAGTGTTTTAAAGTCCAAATGTTCTTGAATATAACGTTGTCTCTCCATTGCTGATTCATAGGACATCATGAAACTAACCAGTGTCGCTCCTGGGCTTGTGAAACTTTTGAAGAACGAGTTTTCACTCTCAGACCTTGATGTCGTTCTCATCAATCCAAACAAAGGCGAGGTGATAAAATATGCCGGAATCCACATTTCTCGTAGTTTAAACATTTTGGTCATCCATTTGTGGTTTTGCAAACCAAAATCTTCAATCAACTTAGCCCATTTCTCTTCAAATTCCATCGGTTCCATGAACATATTCCAAATTATCTTGTTTAAACGCTTTTTGAAATCAGTTTCATTGTATATTTCCTTGCAAATCTGTAAATAAAATGATAAACACATGTAAACCACTGTCGTATTCCCAGAAGAATCCCATGGGATTCAGAAAGAATCCCATGGGATTCAGAAAGAATCCCATGGGATTCAGAGAAGAACCCCATGGGATTCAGAGAAGAACCCCATGGGATTCAGAGAAGAATCCCATGGGATTCAGAGAAGAATCCCATGAGATTCAGATAAAAACATTCAATAAATTACCTTTGCTGGAATTTTTTGGTGAATATGCCACATGCAAAGTCTATGTTTTGATTTAGTGAAAACGGCTTCAATGGCTCTTTTCATTGCCCCGTCTTGATCCGTCACCACCATCGTTGGTTCTTTAGAAAAAGCAGTCATGAATGCCTTTAGTAGCCATGTGTAGGATTCAGTGTCTTCTTTTAAAAGCATTCCCGAACCAAGCGTGACACACTTTTTATGATTATCGACACCGGTAAATGGTACAAACACCATGTTGTATCTAAAAATAACATAAGTTTTAGTGACAGAATCAAATGTTATTACTGAATCCCATGGGATTCTATATGATCCATGTCTTTTAATAATTTTACTTGCCAAGTATCTTTATGTGATTTAAAAACAATCCATGGGATTCACAGAGAATCCCATTGGATTCACAGAGAATCCCATGGGATTCTTACTGAATCCCATGGGATTCTTACTGAATCCCATGGGATTCACATATGAATCCCATGGGATTTATAACAGAGTCTTATGTGATTTTTCATCAAAATAAATTATATTAAAAACAAACACTTACTTATTACTCCTGAATGTTGCATCAAAAGATACTATGTCTCCGAACTCCTTATAATTGCATTTTGCAACTTCATCAGCCCAAAACATTGCGACTAACTCACTTTCTTCTACCTTATACTGAAATGTAAAGTTTGGCACATACAACTTTCTGTTTTCCATTTTATTTATAAGCATTTGTGCGTCACTTTCGCCTATGAACATATTAATATCCCGCTGATGATTCTTAAAATCAGAAGATGTCCCATGTACATATTCATATCCACCTTTCATACTCGTTAACAAGTTGTGAGCCCGTGTTGCACCTATTTTGTTTGTTGCTGCTTTAACAACAAACATTTTTTCTGCTTCGGTCATTTTTCTTTGCTTTTTTGTAAAATGTTTATACTCTTTTGGTATAAGCATATGATTGTGTTTTGCAATAAACTTAATTAGCTTGTATTTTCCAGAAACGATATCCAATTCTAACCTTATACGAGCTTGACAACCTGTTACATGTAGAGTTGTATTTCTTTTTTGTTTCTCGCTGTGCTTAGGATCCAAAGTGTCTACATTAATATGTCTCGGAGCTCCTTCTTTGTTACACATGATGTACTTGGCTTGTACAATTCCAGATTTTGTTAATCGTTGTCCTGCTTTTTTAATTTGAAACCCTCCCGCTTCAGCATAGGTACTATACATATCTATAGCTTCCTCTATAGTATCATAGTATTTCCCCTCTTCTGGTACAACAATTCCTTCCACATGAGGCTCCCAATATATCGATCCACCCGGTGTCTCGGTGTGTTCATATAAAGTTGGTCTTGGTGATCTCATAGAATCTGCATATAAAAAGAAAAATATTAAGGGATTAAGATTTTAAAAAAATGTGAATCCCATGGGATTTATATGTGAATCCCATGGGATTTATATGTGAATCCCATGGGATTCACATATAAATCCCATGGGATTCACATAAGATTCACATATAAATCACTTGAATCCTATGGGATTTTGCATTTTTCCAACAACAATTGAATCTAAAAACATATAAACCACTGAAATCCCATGGGATTTTGCATTTTTACAACTTTTGAATCTAAAAACATGTAAACCACTGAAATCCCATGGGATTTTGCATTTTTACAACAACTTTTGAATCTAAAAACATGCAAAACACTGAAATCCCATGGGATTTGGCATTAATCCCATGGGATTTTGCATTTTTACAACAACTTTTGAATCTAAAAACATGTAAAACACTGAAATCCCATGGGATTTGGCATTAATCCCATGGGATTTTGCATTTTTACAACTTTTGAATCTAAAAACATGTAAAACACTGAAATCCCATGGGATTTGGCATTAATCCCATGGGATTTTGCATTTTTACAACAACTTTTGAATCAAGGAATTTACCAGTTGTTTCATTGACAGCATCATCTTTATCTTGACTTTCATCCACTGGAACTTCAATTAAATCAGTTTCGTCTACTGGCGGCATTATTTCCCGGTTAATCGGTGGTGGTTCAATGAATCCGGCGGTGGTTTCTATTATTCCGGTTTGATTCAATGAATCCGGCGGCGGCGGTGGTGGTTCAATGGTGGTTAGATTCGTACGGTTTGATGGTGGTTTCAATGAATCCGGCGGCGGCTTCAATGAATCCGGTGGTGGTTTCATTATTCCGGCGTTGCTTCAATGAATCCGGCGTGGTTTCAATGATTTCCGGCGAGAGGATGGATATGATCTGGATTTGGGTTTTTTTGATGAGAGAGAGTGGTCCACGTAAATGACAGATTTGGGGGTTTTTTTTTTCCTTTTATTGTAACATATGATTTTACTAATATGCCCCTCTTTGTTATTTTTAGATGGAATGTGGACCATTAGATGAAAGAAGATTGGATGGTTGAGATCTTATCATTTGTTCTTTGGATAACATTGGTTTTGCATGGATCTCATCTCATTATACTATATAGTGTAACATTTATTAAAGTTGATATGTGAACCGGCACTATTAAACCGCCGATGAGGAGGTCGGCTCGAAGGAGTAAGACGGCTTGGATGCACTGTGGAGTCACTGCTCGAGCCGGCACTGTTTACATGTCGAGCCAAGCTGTCGGCTTAAAGGGATTAAATTACTAAGGTTAGTGGGTTGTTTACTTAATTTCTAAGCTTCGCTGCATGTTGTACGACTGTATTCATTCCCTGAATTTCTTAGTGGGTTTTACTTTGAGCTATCACTTAATTCCTATGGCTATTTATATGTTAGAGATGTTATATAGTATGGTTGGCATTTGGTACCAAAGGAAGTGGGAGGTTGCATTTCGACTATTTTTGAGTTACAGGTGGATGTTTTGGTTTTTTGCGGCTTTTAATTTGTTACTTCATTAGTGTTGTATTTGTTGTTTATTGTTGTTGATAGGCAATCAGGTTATTTGGTGTTTAATCATTTGTTGTGTTGGCATTGTTAAAGGGACATATTCATATTTCAAGAGACTATATTTTTTGGTGGATTTTGGTTGTTTCAACCTTTCACGCTATTTTCTAACTGGAATATGAACGAATTTTTTTTTTCTGGATTTTGAGTTGTTACCTCATTAATGTTGTGTTAATGTCGTTTGTTGTTGTTGATAGACTATCAGGTTATCATTAAGGGGGCATATTCGTATTTCAGGTGATTTCTATATTCTCTTGAGATTTTGGTTATTTCAGGCTACTTTCTAATTGAGTTATGAATGGAATTTTTTCCCTTCTTTTAATTTTGTTACCCCATTAGTGTTGTGTTACTGCCGTTGTTGTTGTTAATAGGCCATCAGGTTGTTCGGTGTTTAATCATTTGTTGTGGTTGTGTTGTTAAGGAGACATATTCATATTTTAGGTGATTTTATATTTTTTATTTTTTATTTTGGATTTTGGTAGTTTGAGGCAACTTTCTAATAAAATCTGAATGAAAAAACAAATCTTGAAAATGGGAATAATGCGCTTGAAGTACTTAATTACCATTTTGACATTGTAGAATTACCTCAGCATGAATATGAGAATGAGGCCTGTTTGAGGGAAGGTTGGGATCCAAGTCTAATTACCATCGTTTTTTTTCATGCTGTTAGTGGATTGATGGTTATGTGTGTGTGTTTATTTAAGTTTTCTGATATGTCTGGTGTGTGATAACAGTTGCTGATTTTATACAATGTGCTACAAGTGGTGTTTTATTTGCCCATGATGATCTTTCAAAACATTTTGATTACTTTATGTACTATTTGTAGGCTTCTTAATGTTTTTTAGTGTTTGTTTAAACTTTCTGATATCTTTTAGAGTGTGGTACATTATCTGAGTGCTGATTTTATACACTTTGTTTAATTTATGGTTGTAGGTGCTTTGTTGTAGCCTTTTTAGTCTTATATGTAGTGGTGCATACTGATTTTATACGCCGTCTATTAGTTCTTGTCGCAATTGGTCAATTATAAAGCGTTGGGAGCTATTTGTTGTTTGCGAAAAATGGTAGGAAGGTTTAATAGTCAATTTTGTTTCCTAGGTTTTGTGGTCATTAGTGTTTCCTGATATCCTTTATAATCTGGTGTTTGTTTTGTCATAGGTGCTGGTTTGCTATACTATGTATAAGTTCTGGCCGAGAATGTTTATTTATCATAAGTTGAAAGATGTGTTCTATCTGACTGTAATGATCTTTGAAGTTTTGTTTTTTTGCGTATGTGTACAATGGTTGGATAGCAACCACTGTTTATCATAAGTAGTGTTTTATCTAGATATAGCAAACTAACAATGATATCATTCACTAGAAAATAATGTGTTGTGCATATCCAAATTATACAAAGAATAATTCTTGAAATGTAGGGAACTTGATGACTATATTATGTCGATGTACGTAATAATAGATTATGTGATAGTGGACTTTAGATAGTACAATTCAGGCTCAAGATGAAGGGGAGTTGTGATCATACTTATATCAGAACTCCTGTTTTCGACCTGCCATTGATGTTGTTATCATGTGATTGTAGGCACGGGTTTTCGCTGAATAGATTACGTACTTTACAGGTACAGACTTTGTTTCTAACGCTAATACTTACATTGTTAAAAATCGGGGGGGGGGGGGGGGGGGGTAAGGTAATGCAGATTTATGCACACTTCATACGCCATTTTTGAAGATCTAATTTAGATAATATTTGTTTGGCTATGATGAACCGGTAAACTGTAACGTATAAAAATCTACCCGTTCTTTGTGCCCAATTCGATATCTAAGGACGGGGATAGATATTGTTGGTGCAAATAATAATACATTTTTACATTTTGTATTAAGGGTATCCAAGAATGTCAGCTGGTCATGTTAATGTTGGGGTGAGGAAGACGGAAGAAATCGATGAAAAGGTGAATTTTTGAACCACTTGCTTACATTGGTACAAAAAATGGTATTGGTTACTCCAAAAATGTGTGACGATATGCATATAGTCACACACATTTTTTTGGTGTTTGTCACCAAAGGTAGCACCACCGTAGGTATCCTACGGTGACATTGTTGAGTTCGTGGCCTTTTCATTGAAAAAGAGTGACCGAAACCTGAATATGTGTGACAAATTAGGCACAAGTTTTGTTGGATTAATCAATATTAGTGACCGTAAACACTTTATAGTCAAACGAATGGTTTTTCAGAGTAACTATTGGTCGTCCTTCTGCCACATAAATATATAATATATATGACATTTGAGATGATTTATTCAAGTAAATGTGTATTTTGAGTGACTATTTCCAGTCCTGTGGCCACATGAATATATAATAAATTTGACGTTTGTGATGATTTAGTCATACAATGGGTGTTGTTTTTTTGGAGTTAGTCACATACAATTAAAAAAAATGGCCAAAAGTGTTAATAAGTGTGACCATATGTTGTTTAAAGTCAAGTGAATGTGTATTTTGTGTGACAATTGTTCATCCAATGGTCACATGAATTTTTAGTTTGTGTGGCATTTTTTAATATTTAGTCACACAAAGCGTGATTTTTTTGGTGTTCACATACAATTTAAAAAAAAATTGTCAAAAGTGTTAATAAGTGTGACCATATGTTATTTAAAATCAAGTGAATGTGTATTTTGTGTGACTATTGTTCATCCAATGATCATAGGAATTTTTAGTTTGTGTGGCATTTTGTAATATTTAGTCACATTGTAATATTTAGTCACACAAAGCTTTTTTTAGTTTGTGTGGCATTTTGTAATATTTAACCAAAAGTGGCCAAAGGTGTTAATAAGTGTGACCATATATTGATTAAAAGTCTTCCTGATGTTGTTAGAGTTATTGCTGCTCATATTTTTGTTAATGCTGCTCAACTGGAGTTAGTGATGCTCATGAACTTCAATGAAAAATATGCTAAAGTGTTTACTACTGCTAGTACACAGTTAATGCTGCTAGTACACAGTTGATGCTGCTGGTATATAAGTTACTACTGCTAGTACAAAGTTAATGCTGCTCAGAAATCCAATTCTTATTTGGCCAAGTGAACACTGTATTTATTCAGATAAGAAAAGATTCACTGATATTACAACTTACTTTCTATTGATACATTCTTGCAAACAATACATTTCAAAAAGTTATAAGCTACCTTAATTGATTACTTACGTATAACTTTAGAGCAAACGTAGCATTGCAGCTGTAGTATAACTACCTGCATTTTAGTGATGTCAAAAATGGCTCTCTGTGCATCTTCAACTTTCACTTCACAACTGCAATCTTCAACTTTCGTTTCAAATATCAACAACTCAGCGACTCTTCAAAACGAGTTCTCGCTCTTTTGGTGTAGTTTTCATTTTAATCATCCAAATACGCAAACTTGTGTCAAGTACTACCTTAATATGAATAAGAAATGTCTGAATTTGTTCATCAAGCATAAACAAGTTGCACTTAATTTCTTTTTAGCTAAATAGACGGAATCTCAACTTCAAAATAACATAATAGTAAACATGCGTACATGTGATTCTTGTAGGACCTCTATACATTAGTGGCAAGTGCATCCGCAATCAAGGTTATTACATAAAGTTAATTGAGTTACCTTAATCAAGAAAAAGGATGCCATTCTATGTTATCTCAAGTCTCAACATCTTTTATATGTAAATATTATTTGTCTTGCGAACCCTATTTTCTTTTAATAAAATTTAATTTGACTAAAAATAGGATTGATGCTTGACGACAATGGGCTCTGTATATAATTGGATATAGGGGATTTGTAAACTGAGAACATGATGAGAGGTGGCTAGGCCTTTGGAAGATATAGTAGTACAAAACTTACGGATTAAAAGTCAGTAAGAGGGTAAAAGATGAGAGGGTAACAATATATATCTTGCTAAGGGGATGATTGTACCTCTTCATCTAGCAAATTTCCATATGAACTATCACCCCGCCTGTGCTACCTGTATCACACATGTCATCAAAATTACTACCTCCATCAACCTGCTCATCTTCTAGATTCACTAGTACAAAAACGGGATTTGGTCACACATGGGCGAAATGGAACAACCACACATTCGCATATTTATGTGGCTGAAGATACGAAAATTGACAACATTTACTAATTAGTCACACATGAAAATTTTGATTGTGTGACCATTAGAACTGTATTGCCACACAATCAAACATTATGTGGCTAAACGTAACTGGTAATTTTGTTTCTGATCATTTAGCCACATATGAATTTGGAACGCGTGACAAATACAAGTAACCTTGATGCATTAGTCACATGAAGTAATTTTTGTGTGTCTAAATCATAGAGTCAAGTTTTGTCACACATTATTTAAGGGTGACTGATATGTTTTGCTAATTATTTAGCCACATCTGAAATTGGAACGCGTGACAAATGAAAAGTAAGGTTGAAGCATTAGTCACGATAACATATAAACAGTGAAAAATATATGTCACACACTTGAACACTGTGACCAAATGCCATATATGGTCCCACTAAACGTTTTGTCACACATTCGTTAAGTGTAGCCAAAATCCAGTACATATGGTCACCTAAGTTAATATGTGTATTTAAAGTTTAGTTTGTGTTAGCTTGCCAAAAGTTAATGTATATAGTCAAGACAAAACCCTAATGACGGCGAGCTGACGGGGTCCCATCCAAAAGGTGACGCCATCGTAAGTGTAAATCTGTATATAGAATTTGATTTTTCTGCATTTAATGAGGTAGACTTTTGGAGAAAAACCCTAATCGTTTGTAGTCCGATTTGGACAGTATCTTAGGGTCCCAAACCCTATTTTACACATCGAGATAAGTATTTTAATCCAAAGTATCATTATGTCTTCAATTGATTGTGTGTATGCTTGCTTGTTTACCATGTCTAGCTAAATTTCTTGTGTGTTTGCTTAGATCTATGAAATCTAGTTATTGATTATTGTTAGGTTGTTTCTTATCTTAATTGTAAATTGGCTTAGGAGTGCAACTAGGAAACATTCGTTGTGTTTAATGCTTGATTATGCTTTGTGAAAGTGAGGCTTATGAATGAAATAGTTTAAGGGCTTGCGAATTTCATATGCTAAACCCGAAAGATAACCTCAAAGAACTAGGGACTACGCATACCCTACGACCTTTAGGAATACAACGCGTTAAGATAAGGTGTGACAATTCAACCGACCAATAAAAGATAACTAGGGAGTAATAGTATCTAGGTAAACATATTTTTAATCATCATACGAGCACAAATCAAATAGACATAGCTACCCGTAGTATTAGATAATTAGATAAGTAGAAGTAATCGGTAGAAAATACCACTCCCCAAACCAATTGCCCCGAGATTTTACCTTAGCTGTATAAAAAACCAATAAAAAGATAAAAAAGTATCATCCTCAACCCCCACCTTCTCCTAATACATTTCTTACTAGCATTCCTATTCCCCTATAGAATGATATCAATCCTCGAGGCTTACCCAATACTACACTACAACGATTAGGTTCACTGCCTAGGTGGTTGAAAAACTTGCTCGAAGAAAAGGAACTTCCTTTGACCCCAAACGCGCTTCGTACGCGCATCACCCATGACCCAAAACCCGGAATTGTAACCCAAAATCCAGAATGGTTTACCCAGTGTGCCGGATTCTTTGGATTACACTGGCCGGATCCCTTTTTCAAAGGATCCGCCGGATCAGGTTGAACAATTGATTGTTTGCCTATAAATAGTGAGTCATTTCTTTATTATTCCTCACCCATTCTCTTATATATATTCTTACATTCTTATATCTCTCTAACCTCATATCTGAGGATAATTTTTGTATTTATCGTTTAATGATTTCAAGGTTCTTCTTAAAAGGCGAGATCACGATTTTTGCATACAAGACTTGCAAGCTTCAAGAGAAGTGTTGCTAGGATTCATCATCATTACAAGATCACTAAATTGATTCTTGTATTTGATTCATCATATTTTAATCATAAACTTGTTGTGTTAGTTGTGTTGTTGGATTGGTTCCTCCATTGTAAAAAACTCAGGATTTAGCTTTGTACCGGATAAAGTGTAAGCGACGTTGTGAGGCTTCTCTGCCGGTTAAGGAGCTTATTGACATAGTGCTTAGGAACTCTCGATTTGGGTACTCGGGGAGTGGACTAGGGCAAAGAAGGTGTTCTTGTAGCCTAACCACTATAAATCATTGTCTCACGGTTCTATCTCTTCCTCTCTTTACTTTATCGTGTTTATTTCTTTACTTATAGTCTTGCATTATCTATACCTCATCATTCAAAGGTTTCACGTATACTCAACTTAAAAGTTTATGAAACTAAATCGGTAAAACTATTCACCCCCTTCTACTTTTCTAGAGTATTGTTCCATGACAGGTCTAGAACCGACCATTTTGTAACTTTAAAAAATTACTCACAACGAACTTCTTTCTAGAAGCACCCTCAACCTTATACTTAGCCTCCAAAGAGTCCCATAGTTCTTTTGCAGATTCAACATTTTGATAAATATCAAAATAAGGATCAGACATACCATTGAGGATTAAACTTCTGCAAATGTAATCATCATTCTCCCGCTTGCTCCTTTTCCTTATATCTTCCACAATAGCATCATCCCCGTCATCTGGTACTCAAGTGATCAGAACATACACCACACTCATGCTTGAAAAATGAAAGTACATCTTTTTCTAGCAACTTCTGAAATCAACGCCTTCAACCTTTTCCAGTTCAGAGAAGTTAGTAGCTTTATGATCCATTGCAGCAGACATTAGTTATCACAAAATATTTTTATTTGATTGTTGGTGGTTTTCCTAGTTTGGCATAGATAATCAATGAGTACCGGATATCACTTAGATTTCTGTTTGTTTTCCATGCATGAGTGTTCATATTTATAAGAAAGTAAACTCTTAGTCAATGGAATTATGAAAATTAATCGACCAATTATTATCCTCATAATATTCCTCCATGATTGCAATAGTAGTTACACGACCAATTAAGCATGGTCATTAATTGCAGTTATAACCGCCCTTGAATAGGTCAAAGCCGTTAAAAGTCAGTTTGAATTCAGTCCAACGTGTTTACTTGCTGAAGAATATACTCCCTGAGTGAGTTGTTTAGTTCCTGAGTTTGCTTGCGAAGAGTTCACCCACTGAAGAGATGAACCTTCTGAAGAGCCTACTCCTTGATGAGATCCTTCAGCATAAGCTAAACTCGTCATTGACCTGAATAACACTTTACCACTAGGGTGGTTCAGTGACCTAATGGGTGTATATTCCGTACCTTCAGACCCATTACCAGGTGTGATCTGAATCCTCTATTGAACTAAATTTCTAACAATCTTCAATAGATTCCAAATGATCCAAAATTCCAAATGTGCGATAAACGAAGATCCAAAAATTCAAACTAACAAATTCCAAATGATCGAACAAAATTCAAATGACTTGACCAAGTCTTTAAACAATAAATCGATCTTCAAATTCCAAATAAAAGTCTTCAAATTCTAATGACCCACTTATCTATAAGTATTACGGTTCAACTTCAAACTTATTATCGAAGTATCAAACAAATTTAAGTTAATAAATAACTTGACGAATGGGATACAATAATTAAGACACCCCAAATATGATATAGATAATTCTAACGACCTGCAGAACGATTGTGGTCCAAATTTCAATTTTCAAATTCAAATTCATATGCCAAATACCTAAGCAGAACGATTGATTCTTGATTCAATAACATAAATTCTTCAAACCAATATTTTTGGCATCTAACACGAACAAGAAAAGCAGGGGCCATATTTATTTTTTTAATTCAAAAAACCAAAGAATGTCCACAAAACAAATTAGATAACAAACCTAATATCTAACACATAAGGCTAGTTACCAAATCACTCCACCAAAACAAACAACTACATGGTGAATATAGGATACTAACGATTGATCTATCTATCTATAGAAACGAGCAACAACTCCACACGAATATTTAATACCAAAATAATAAAAAATGAACTTTTTTTTCTTTTCTTCTTCATGGCTAAACGAACCTAGCTCTGATACCACTTGTTGGTAATTTAAAGACGAAACAAACAAGCGAAATTCGACAAACAAAGCGAAAGCTTTATTTAAACTGACGAACCAAATACAAAACAAAATTAAAGGTACCAAACACAAAATTTCAATTCGAATGTACCAAATTCTAATTCAAAAGGTACAAAGAATTTTAAAGCTATCAATCCCTATTTATAGACTAAACTAATCGTCATAAGATAGTTTTCTAATTCTAAACAAACTTGAGGGACAAGTCACACAAATTATCAAATAAATCTTAGAGTTTAAGTTGCTATTTTAAACAGATTATATGAGTGTTCTTAGTGTTGTGTTGTTGCTTTATCATCATCAATGCTCATAAAATCCATCATTCTCCTAAATGACACTTTATCGGATACAACTCCCGCCGTCCTTTATTCTATTTTCATACCAGAAATAGGCGACGATCATTCATTTTCTTTATGGAATGAACATTGGATTGGGGACTCCTTGATCAAAGACGTATTTCCTAGATTGTTTAATCTTGAAACCTTAAAAATGTATTGTAGCCAAAAGAAGCAATACAATACATGGGCCCATGACTGGGTTTTGGTGTTGGCGTCGACTTGTTCGGGGTGGGCCTGAAGAGGTGTAGTTCACAAGCATGCTTACCTGTAGCAACCCGTAATTTTTCATAAGGTAAAATAACTATTTTACCCTTTGACTTTCTAAAGTTGTCCTTTGACTTTGACTTTTGACTATTTGACTTTTACCGTAACGTAAAAGCAAATACGATAACCGGTATTAACTGGTAATTTTTCTTGTGACCAACACAAGACTACGATAAGTCTATATGTTCAAAATACTTTATTTTCACCAATAATCATAATTTATATGAACTATTACCACTTTATCATTTTTAAGTAGATATGTTACTTTTTACGTAATACGCGTACTCAAACCTACGTTATTAGGTTTTAACAACATAAACGCACCCAATTAGACTTATCATACATTTAATATACTTAGTTAAAGTATATTGGTAAGTTTAGACATTTTCATAAGTATTATATTTTTACGTTACCCAGTTTAAAGTTTCATGACTTAATGGCATGCATTGAGATCCCTTAAGCCATGTGACCTTTGCTTAGGCACTTAACACTTACACACATCAAACCTTGTCCCCCCACTTCAACATAAAACTTCATAATTATCTTTCTTACATGCAAATTGGCCAAAAACCCTCTCATTCCCTTCTTTAGGTCGTTCATCCCTCACCAGCACTTCACCATCATCCACTTTGAATCATATAATAAGTTACACAAGAAAGATGAAGGCCTAAGTGAGCTCTACATAGTCCAAGTGTTGTTTTAGTGATTCTATGGTTAGATTTGGAGTTATTTAAGGTGTTAGGGGCTGAGATAAAGGGGATTATTTGGTGATTAACAAGGGTTAGAATCAAGTGGGTTGAGGATTCAAGACAAGGATTAGAGATTAGAAGGGTTAAGGGTTGAATTGTTCTTGTTGTACTAGTAACTTGTCATCCTAATCCTTGTAAGATTTGAGTTTATTTTCTTGTAATTCAATATGATTGTAATAATCTCTATAATTATTTGATGTAATTTGATATAAGTAGTATATGTAATATGGCTTAATTGATGTTGTACATGAGGTTGTGACAATAAAAACAAGCTAAAACAAATCCTAGGTAAGTTCTATCAACATGAATTCTGAAACAGTCCCAAAGTTTGATTAAACTGATCATCTCAGTAAACTTTGAGGTTAATTCAGTAAGATAGGCTTGTAGAACTATGTCTTACGGTCGTTTCTCTGGGTGGCGCACCTCATAACTCATCCCGTTGAGTAAATGAGAGCCAAAATTGCAAATCATGTCAAAATCTGCACACCAAATTTCATTTGGGAAAAGCCTATGGTTCTGTTCATTTTTGGAAGTCGACTCAGTTTTATGAAATGTAGCTAAGACATAAACTTGAAGATTGGCGAAAGCCACGTGTCAAAACAAGTTGTAGAACTCAACGTATGGTCGTTTTGGCAGGACTAAATGTCCAACCAAACTTTCTGCAATGAAATATAAGTATATACTTGTAATTAGTCCATTGATATAGGTAAACTTTGGACCTTAGACTTGATTAAGCTTAAAAAGCAGTTAAATAATATTAAAATATGAACTTAAGCTTTTGAATCACTTAAAAAGGACTTGTGGTTAAAAAGTTATGCCTAGTTAAGTTTTACTAGATGAAAATATAGTGTTGGAACAAAAGCTTGCTGATACGATTTTAAATCACGATTTTGACCCTTTTCTGTTCCGAGTCAGCAAAAGTGTAAAGCACGAAAGTTGCTCATAATGACTTTTTTTACAGAAACTCGGGTGCACATAAGCAAAAAGTGAACGACAAAACCTAAAAACGGCAAAAACTAAGCTGACCTGTTGTTGACTAGAAAACAACCTTAGTGAGAACTTTAAGTGATATATTGATCATTTGAGGCTAATATAAAGCCAAGGTTGAGTCAAGATTGTTGTCTTGAGGTTGTATAACTTAGAAACGTCCTTAATATGATCTTGATTATTATTGCTTAACCATAAATTAGCCGCACGGCTAGTATAAGTCTAATGACCGAAACTTGTTTTTAAAACTTGTTCACTAGACTTTAAAAAACTAAGTAAATGACCATATGACATGTTAAACTACTTCACGACCTCTTGATTTTGATAGCCTGAACGATGGTACGAGGTTATTTATAAAAGGACTATAAGCCAAACAACATTTAAGGAATAATTTAACTTAAGGATTCATGTACAACATCATAAGCCAACAATATACTTGTAACTTATATCGTACAATATACTAAAACACGAATACTATGCTTTCTTAGGTAATAATTAAAGATCATGGTCTTGCCATACTCTATTGTTGACATACAATATATCGTTACACTCCGCTGCTGATCACTACAGTGAGTTCATATCCCTACTTTCTATTACTTAATTGTTTTACAAACCTTTGGGGGAAATACATGCTTTATTTTAAATCGAACATATTGCTTTCAAAGTATATGCTTATCTGAATGTATTATTTGAACTAAGTACTACTATTGCCAATCTTAAGTCCGTATTATCATGAACCATTAATCACGAGTGAAGTGAACGCGAATAATGTGGATAGATCTATCGAGATTGATGAATCCCATTTGTGTTGACCGGGTAGGCAAACAAACGCACTATATTTGAGGATCCATAGGTTAATTGGCAAATTACCTATTAGGGCAACTGTTACTATCATATAAATGTCTATTGACAAGATGTTAACGTTTAGGTGTCATGAGCTTAATGCAATAATATCTGTTTTGTTTTTCTAAACTATGAATGTGAGACTAATTACCTCACGTTACGAATATTGTGTTCAACTGATTTCCTAAACTATATGAATTTCACTCAACCTTTGTGTTGACAGTTTTAAGCATGTATTTCAGGTCCATATTGTACGAGGCTGGCACGGAGGAGCACGGATACTCAAGAAGACTATAAATTTTATTATCATTCGAAAACCCATTTAATGTATTTTGTAAACCGTGAAATTACTGGGACCTCAGTTTTGTAAACTCTGATATTTATATAAATCGAATGAAAATCTTTTAAAACGACTCCATTAGAGTTCGTTTTCTATTGTTATGACTGTTGTGCCATGAAGTAACACCCAATTTGAATTCCGCTGCGTATCACGAAATTGGAGGTGTTACAGATTGGTATCAGAGCCTTAATTATAGAGAAACGGGTCTAACTGTGACCTAAACTATAACTACTTTTACTAACAAAAACATTTTATAGCCTTCCGTTCTCCGTGCCTTCCATCCTCCAGACGATTATGTGACTTTTAAGCATTTTAAGCTACACAAACACACTAGTGTATTGATATATACACTCGACATAATTTCAATCATAAACGATGTACTAAACATATCTGCGTATGCCTATTTTAAGGCATTACGACACAATCATATTTTCCCAATCTCCCAATCATGCATTTACTCGTGCATTTTAGGATTACAAAACTTCCTCCAAGACATTGTGTGACAACTCGCAATTTCAGGTCATTTCTCAAATCACTATTCAAGTTTCATTATTTCATCATTTTTCGTAAACTAGGTTTACGAGTATCAAATTCGCGTAACCTTAATGGTTTAGCTGCGAATTCATGAACAATCATCAAAGACATTTCATATAGACTAGGTTTAGTCTACATATCATTAGCATCATTATCATCATATTAGTTCACGCATGGTTTTGCATTTTACATTAAACGCATAATTTCCTATTAAATAAACGCTATCGCGTAATTAATTATTTTGAACAATTGATCCGATACTTTCAAAAATTATCCCAATATATTTTTATACTCATATTAAGATTATAAAAAATAATATTATGAGTTTACCCAGTGTTTTAAATTTATTTCGTATATAAATTGTTATATTTATATAATTACGACGGTTTTCTTAAATTCTACACGATTATTATTATTTCACTTAAATTTTGCAAGAAATGTATTTTTATAATTTTTATGACTTCAATATACTTTATTTAGACCCGTTAAAATTTATTTTTAGTTAACATTACCTCAAATTGCTTAATTATGTACACAAGTTACCATCTATCCCTAAATGACTATACATTACTAATCTACTTATATATTATATTATACTAAGTAAGTGTTCTATTTTTTTTTCTTTCTCTCATGAATGTCGACCAAGGCATGACTCACGTACACACTTAACACAAATATCTTGAGTATAATTTATATATACATATTTATAAACTACTACACATAGTTATCTACATATTCTAGTGTGAAAAAAAACTAAACTCTCTCTTCTTCCCCATAGAACCGGCCTCAAGGAAGAACAAGGAAGAACATCATAATTTTTTCTAGTCAAGTTTTATACACTCTAGTTGCACTCTTGATTAAGGTTGTGAAATAAAAACCTTGGGTGATTAGGATAAAACCATTGATCATAAACCTCATCAAGTTAATTAGTAAGCATCTCATGTCCATTTTTCATCTTTCATATTTATTTCATATTCATTTCATCATATTTGAGTAAAACATGCAAGTCTTATGGATGTTTATACCACTTTTAAATTGTTTTTAAGAGTTATATATAAATAAGTCATCCTATAATTATTCCTTGTAATATATCACTCTTGGTGATGTCTAGGAAACCATGACACCCTAAGAAGGTGTATGGTAGGATTAGAATAGCTTCGGAGTTGTTTTGAATGGGTTAGAATAGGTTTGGCGCGGGAATAACTCATTTCGACAAGTTTTCTAAAGGGTCTGTCCATATTTTCGAAATCTGGAATTTTCGTCAGTAGATAAAATTTTTTGGCCTAGATATTTGGAAAATATACTTTAAAACGAAAACGTGGCCGCTTGAACGGATTAAAACGGAGCTATAACGAAGAAGTTATGAATTTTTCAAGTTAAGCGACGAAAACTATAAATTCTGGAAATTTCAGCATGTTACGTCTATTTTGTACGAGTCAAAAATGAGGCTTTGGCGTTATAAATTATTTCGACTTATCAAAAATATATTAGTATACTTTGATACGAAGCTAAGGACATATAAAACGTGGAAAACGGACTTGTAACGATTAAATTATACACGTTTTCACAAAGTTGCCGTAATTTTATTATATAAGAAAAACTATATTAGTTCTAATAGACAAGTATTACGGCAAAACTAGAGACCATGTTGAAGGTTGTTTTTAACAATGATGTAGAACTTTTTATAAAGTGATGTCTTCTAATAAAAGTAAGTTCGCCAAGCATATTTTCCAAAATGTCCGACCGTTTGTCTAGCGGAGTTGTAATGAATTAATTACGTTTACTTAAACTTTGCCGAAAACCATCTTTAAACTATACTTTGGACTAAAGTACCATACTTAACTTATATTTTCCTTTGTGATCGAGACCTTTAGAAGGGAAACTTAAACACTAAAACTTTGAGATAATGAAACGAGTTTCCTAAAACCGTTGAGTTGTTTCCTAACGCTCGACGTGCACCATTTTACGACTAGCTTTTAGAGGCTGTTTTAGTCACATTCATGAAAGTTTCAACGACATTATTTTACGACGAAAAGTTATAAATTCATAATAAATCATTAAATAACTATTGTAGGATGTCATTTTGACGTAAATACTTGCAAAGTAATTTAAAAATGGTCAAGACGTTGAAGATTATATTTTCGACGAAAAGTATTATTTTCAAAAATTCATAAGTGGTATAAATATCATCCGAATTGCATGCATAACATTACATCATAACTTATCATAGAACATATCATTCATAATAGGTCACGGTTAGAGGTTGCGCCTCATTTCAGTGTATCCACTTTTATCATCATAAACATTGCACCAGGTGAGTCATAGCCCCTACTCTTTTAATTGTTTTGAATTACTTTTGGGGGAGATACATGCTCAACAACTTTTATGACATTCATAATTATTTGAAAACTATATGTTTATCTGAACTGAATGTTTAGTCATATTCTATATCATAAATCATTGAGCTAAATGTCTTGGTATAATCATTGAACTAAATGTCTTGGTATAATCATTGAACTAAATGTCTTGGGATAATCATTGAACTAAATGTCGTGGTATAATCATTGAACTAAATGTCTTGGTATAATCATGAAACTAATGGTCTTGGAACAATTTGAAACAACACTCATATGTGTTATGTCAATTAACTATTGATACATAAAGTCATGCACTATTATGTGAATTCATTTGACATCATGCGCTTGAACATAAACTATATCACATTTTGGCAATGGGTGGTGAACACACAGGTTGCAAGTTTTGTATGGGCGGAACTTGGAACTGAGTGGATTTACAATGCCTTTGTTGCATAAACGATTTTGAAAGGCTTTACGTTTCAACACAAACTCTATGAACTCACTCAACCATTGTGTTGACACTTTTTAGCATGTTTTATCTCAGGTATCTTGGGCATACACTTCATGGCATGCATGTGGACATATCATAGAGTCGCGGAGACGACGTGTCTTACTTGGGATTTATGCACTTTAAAACATCGTTTGAATTTGTAGCAAACTTATTTCCGCACAAGTTGATTTTCATTTGGGACCTACACTTTGTAAACTCTGATTGTTTTATTAAATCAAACGATATGTTTTCCAAACGACACTTTAGGTCGTTCAATATATCTGTAACTGTGATTCTATGACAGTCAATCCCCAGGAATTTCATTCCGCTGCAAAACAGGTAATTTGGGGGTGTGACAGATTGGCATCAGAGCTTCAGTTATAGAGAAATAGGTTGCATCATTGACCCTAGACTATAACTACATCATCATAGCATCTCATCATTTCATCATAAGTGCATATTCACTTTACATGCGGTTTATACGTTACATTTTTCGAGTTATTTACTTTCATTTCAAATCGATTGTCACATGGATGCCTTCAAATACCCATCCCATTATCATTTCCTCATACTCTAATGTGGAGAATGCTTTGTCATTCTCTATCACAATTTTAATATCAGCTGATTCATCACCGATAACGTCGAATGCCGAGATAAACCTTTAAGTAGGGCGAAGTCACTCTCACTCCCTTAATCATCACCAACATGTCGAGTTACACGTTATTCACGCACTAAGTCACTAAACCATCACTCATCTTGAAAAGTAACCTCAAACTTATCACCTCACATCACATCTCCTTAGAGCGCTTATTCTTAACATAAGACTTTGCTACGTCTCATTTTTCCTCTTATTTTGAAGAGTTATGGCGCCAAAGAAAGCTGCACTAGACATGACACCAGCTGCTATCCAAAGGTATATAGAGGATAGTATAGCCGAGGCACTAAGGAAAGAGCGAGCAACGGTAGCTGCTGCTGTCGAGGCCGCGGCTGCTGCTGAAGCTGCTAGACTTGCTGCTGCCACAGGAGCTGCAGGAGGATCTGGAGTTCGAAATTGTACATACAAGGACTTTAAGAACTGTGATCCCACAAAGTTCAAAGGCACAGAAGGAGCCACTGCTATGATTCGTTGGTTTGAAAAGATGGAGTCTGTATTTCTTCTATGCAATTGCCCAGATGACTGCAAGGTAAAGTTCGCCACGGGTACACTCTTAGATGGCGCAATGTCATGGTGGAATTCGTATGCGCAGCCTATTGGTATCGAAAATGCTTACAAGCTCACGTGGGATCAATTCAAGAGGTTGTTGACAAAGAAGTATTGTCCACGCACGGAGGTGAAGAAATTAGAAACGGAATTTTATGAGTTAGTGACTGTTGGTTATGACATTGAGACCTACATCAGGAGGTTTCAAGAATTGGCTGGACTATGCCCATCAATGGTTTCGGACAATGAGAAACTGCTGGAAAATTTCATTGGAGGACTTCCACAATGTATTCAAGGAGATGTAACTTCTTCCGATCCACAAACAATTGAAGAAACTATCAGGATAACTCAAAAACTCATGGCTCAGGTTGTGAAAGGGGAAAATATTATCAACAATAACCACGACAACAATAACAACAATCACACCATCAACACCAACACCAACACCAACAACCAAACTAACCACAATAAAAGAAAATGGGAAAATGACCAGGAAGGTTATAATAACAACAACCAAAACCGTAACACTAACCATCATCAACAGCAGAATAGAGGACAAGGAGCCGCAATGGTTTATGTTGCTGCACCAATAGAAGGCAGAGGTTATGCTGGAACCTACCAACTATGTAATCGATGTAAGTATCATCACTCGGGTCTTTGCCCTGTTAAGTGCTACAAGTGTCAAAAACTAGGACACCATGCCAGGGATTGTAGAGGTAAATCCATAGTCACATGCTTTGGATGTGGAGAGCAAGGACACTATCGGAATCAATGTCCTCAATACCAAGGTCAACAAGTTGAAGGTGCTCATGGGAATGCATACATGTTAGAAGGAGGAGAAGCTCGTCATGGTCTCAACAACGCGGAAGACTGAAGAAGTTCGGAAACTAACAGTCTTAATTTTCCTTATGTACTATGTCGTACTAAGTTTATGTCTTCCATCGTATTCAGATCTTATGACTTAGGATGTACTACTTTTGATAAACCACTCGTTGTAAAATATTCTCATTAAGCGTACTTTCTTTTCCTTTCGATTTGTTATCACTTACGAGAATTTTACTTCCTTCTACTTTAACTGCCATTTTAACGTCACGGTTTAAATCTATGTAAACATTGAGAGTTATAACAACTAAACCGAACGTCACATTATCGTTCCTTAATTATACATAGCCTAGCTAACTATGTCTAATTCTGGAGGGATCATGTTATGTTGGGAGCAGTTATTTATAAATCTTAGTGCAAGCAAAATTTTCACGTATTCCAAGTCAAAGTGTTACTCATTGGAGATTCATCCAATATTTTCTTTACTATGATGTTTTATACACCCTCAATCATAAATAACCGTAACGACACTTCCTCATGTCTTCTCTCCTCGATATTTATCATAAACTCAAAAATTCGATAGACTAACACGAACTGAATTCAGGGACTGAATTCCTTTTTGGATGGGCGAATGTGACAACTCGCAATTTCAGGTCATTTCTCAAATCACTATTCAAGTTTCATTATTTCATCATTTTTCGTAAACTAGGTTTACGAGTATCAAATTCACGTAACCTTAATGGTTTAGCTGCGAATTCATGAAAAATCATCAAGGACATTTCATATAGACTAGGTTTAGTCTACATATCATTAGCATCATTATCATCATATTAGTTCACGCATGGTTTTGCATTTTACATTAAACGCATAATTTCCTATTAAATAAACGCTATCGCGTAATTAATTATTTTGAACAATTGATCCGAAACTTTCAAAAATTATCCCAATATATTTTTATACTCATATTAAGATTATAAAAAATAATATTATGAGTTTACCCAGTGTTTTAAATTTATTTCGTATATAAATTGTTATATTTATATAATTACGACGGTTTTCTTAAATTCTACACGATTATTATTATTTCACTTAAATTTTGCAAGAAATGTATTTTTATAATTTTTATGACTTCAATATACTTTATTTAGACCCGTTAAAATTTATTTTTAGTTAACATTACCTTAAATTGCTTAATTATGTACACAAGTTACCATCTATCCCTAAATGACTATACATTACGAATCTACTTATATATTATATTATACTAAGTAAGTGTTCTATTTTCTTTTCTTTCTCTCATGAATGTCGACCAAGGCATGACTTACGTACACACTTAACACAAATATCTTGAGTATAATTTATATATACATATTTATAAACTACTACACATAGTTATCTACATATTCTAGTGTGAAAAAAAAACTAAACTCTCTCTTCTTCCCCATAGAACCGGCCTCAAGGAAGAACAAGGAAGAACATCATAAATTTTTCTAGTCAAGTTTTATACACTCTAGTTACACTCTTGATTAAGGTTGTGAAATAAAAACCTTGGGTGATTAGGATAAAATCATTGATCATAAACCTCATCAAGTTAATTAGTAAGCATCTCATGTCCATTTTTCATCTTTCATATTTATTTCATATTCATTTCATCATATTTGAGTAAAACATGCAAGTCTTATGGATGTTTATACCACTTTTACATTGTTTTTAAGAGTTATATATAAATAAGTCATCCTATAATTATTCCTTGTAATATATCACTCTTGGTGATGTCTAGGAAACCATAACACCCTAAGAAGGTGTATGGTAGGATTAGAATAGCTTCGGAGTTGTTTTGAATGGGTTAGAATAGGTTTGGCGCGGGAATAACTCATTTCGACAAGTTTTCTAAAGGGTCTGTCCATATTTTTGAAATCTGGAATTTTCGTCAGTAGATAAAAATTTTTGGCCTAGATATTTGGAAAATATACTTTAAAACGAAAACGTGGCCGCTTGAACGGATTAAAACGGAGCTATAACGAAGAAGTTATGAATTTTTCAAGTTAAGCGACGAAAACTATAAATTCTGGAAATTTCAGCATGTTACGTCTATTTTGTACGAGTCAAAAATGAGGCTTTGGCGTTATAAATTATTTCGACTTATCAAAAATATATTAGTATACTTTGATACGAAGCTAAGGACATATAAAACGTGGAAAACGGACTTGTAACGATTAAATTATACACGTTTTCACAAAGTTGCCGTAATTTTATTATATAAGAAAAACTATATTAGTTCTAATAGACAAGTATTATGGCAAAACTAGAGACCATGTTGAAGGTTGTTTTTAACAATGATGTAGAACTTTTTATAAAGTGATGTCTTCTAATAAAAGTAAGTTCGCCAAGCATATTTTCCAAAATGTCCGACCGTTTGTCTAGCGGAGTTGTAATGAATTAATTACGTTTACTTAAACTTTGCCGAAAACCATCTTTAAACTATACTTTGGACTAAAGTACCATACTTAACTTATATTTTCCTTTGTGATCGAGACCTTTAGAAGGGAAACTTAAACACTAAAACTTTGAGATAATGAAACGAGTTTCCTAAAACCGTTGAGTTGTTTCCTAACGCTCGACGTGCACCATTTTACGACTAGCTTTTAGAGGCTGTTTTAGTCACATTCATGAAAGTTTCAACGACATTATTTTACGACGAAAAGTTATAAATTCATAATAAATCATTAAATAACTATTGTAGGATGTCATTTTGACGTAAATACTTGTAAAATAATTTAAAAATGGTCAAGACGTTAGAAGATTATATTTTCGACGAAAAGTATTATTTTCAAAAATTCATAAGTGGTATAAATATCATCCGAATTGCATGCATAACATTACATCATAACTTATCATAGAACATATCATTCATAATAGGTCACGGTTAGAGGTTGCGCCTCATTTCAGTGTATCCACTTTTATCATCATAAACATTGCACCAGGTGAGTCATAGCCCCTACTCTTTTAATTGTTTTAAATTACTTTTGGGGGAGATACATGCTCAACAACTTTTATGACATTCATAATTATTTGAAAACTATATGTGTATCTGAACTGAATGTTTAGTCATATTCTATATCATAAATCATTGAGCTAAATGTCTTGGTATAATCATTGAACTAAATGTCTTGGTATAATCATTGAACTAAATGTCTTGGGATAATCATTGAACTAAATGTCGTGGTATAATCATTGAACTAAATGTCTTGGTATAATCATGAAACTAATGGTCTTGGAACAATTTGAAACAACACTCATATGTGTTATGTCAATTAACTATTGATACATAAAGTCATGCACTATTATGTGAATTCATTTGACATCATGCGCTTGAACATAAACTATATCACATTTTGGCAATAGGTGGTGAACACACAGGTTGCAAGTTTTGTATGGGCGGAACTTGGAACTGAGTGGATTTACAATGCCTTTGCTGCATAAACGATTTTGAAAGGCTTTACGGTTCAACACAAACTCTATGAACTCACTCAACCATTGTGTTGACACTTTTTAGCATGTTTTATCTCAGGTATCTTGGGCATACACTTCATGGCATGCATGTGGACATATCATAGAGTCGCGGAGACGACGCGTCTTACTTGGGATTTATGCACTTTAAAACATCGTTTGAATTTGTAGCAAACTTATTTCCGCACAAGTTGATTTTCATTTGGGACCTACACTTTGTAAACTCTGATTGTTTTATTAAATCAAAAAATGTGTTTTCCAAACGACACTTTAGGTCGTTCAATATATCTGTAACTGTGATGCTATGACAGTCAATCCCCAGGAATTCCATTCCGCTGCAAAACAGGTAATTTGAGGGTGTGACACATTGTAACTGATTACAATGGTCTTTCCTACTTCCCAGACATTGTAATTTATACAATGGTCTCTATTACATTATCAGACACTGTAAATCCTATAGTGGTCTCTCTTATATCCTCAGACACTGTGAGTGAAACAGTGGCCTCATTTACTTTCTCAAACATTGTGAGTTACACAATTTTCTCAACTATTTCTCAGACATTGTGAGTTGCACAATGGTCTCTATTATTTCCTAGACATTGTGAGTTACACAATGGTCTCAACTATTTCTCAGACATTGTGAGTTACACAATGGTCTAATTTACTTCATAGACATTGTAAGTTATACAAAGTCTCTAGAAATTATCTTATAAACCTTATGTGATATCGTTTTACATGAAATCTGTCACAGTCTATCAATTTCCCTAATGGAAATACAAGAAATGGGATTTCTAAATGACAAACTGATTCATCTTCTACAAAAGCTGAAGTTCAGCAACTTTCTCTACATTCATCAAAATTCTCTTTTGAAACCTTCATTGTTAAAAATTCGTGATTCTAGCCAAGTATGAAGTATTTTAGAATTACTTAAGGCTTCCTTTCCATACGTATCTACCCATACTATCTTCTATGCAATGGAATGTGAAAACATAGGTTACAAGTCTTTTATGGCCGGAACTTGCAACTGAATGGTTTGATATCGCCTTTGCTTTGTGGATATTTTCTCAAAAACTATGGACATATCACGAGTATACCTAATTTAGGTATTTGGAAAATTTATCGAACCTCGGCTAAATATAGTCTAGTCACCTATATTTAACCTAGGGACAGTGGAACATATCCTGACTAACTATGTTCGACTTAAATTTTTCAAACACTGAGAATAGTTATACAAGGGTTATATTCAGGTTAATTTCCTACTTAAACTCGATAAACCACCAGAATTCATTAAAAAGATCTAGAGACATGATAGTGTCTCACCACTTAGCGAGATCTTAACACTTATTTATACTACCTAATTTCATTCTTGAAAGTTTTCATTTATGAGATAATCCTAACTACTATCTTGGAATAGTCATCAAATCTTCTCGTCATTTCTTAGAATTACTAGTCTGATTAGGTTTCAAGGATATCATTCAACCATAATCCTTTACAATCCACTTATGATTTTAAAGAAAACTTGACATCTCTACCTAAGAATAATGGTAAACATACACTACACTCTTCTAAATCATCAACATATCACATCATTATTTGAACCCCAATATAAGTCAGTATGTAAAACTTCACAATATCACGTTTTTTCTTTCAAACACTAGTAGACATAAACACTATACGATATATCCTTCATCACGAAACCACCTAAGACATGCTCAACTTTGGAAATTGTTTGGATAACCACTTGCCACTAGCAAGACTTTCTTACAACGACAATTATCACATCATTATAAACCATTTCACATCAACAATATCTTACACCTTTGATTAACAACAGTTACCCTAACAACAACAAAACTATTCCATTTAAGGCAGTATATAGACGAAAGTGTCAGTCAACCATTTGCTAGACTAAGGTGTTCAGAGATCACCTACGAAACAACTAAGGAAACCATACAAATAGAAATTAGGTTGCATGCCGCACGCTATTGCCAGAAAAAAATTACATAGATGTAAGGCGTTAAAATTTACCAAAAACTCCATGTTAGAAATTAAGGTTTTGTTGAAAGCCTCGATACAATAAGATATGATTCGTTTTGAGAATTGGGAAAAACCAAACTTGAGGTATATTGGACTCTATAAGATTTTAACAAAACCCTTTAGATTATCAACTTAAGCCACCACAAAAAACATAGAATGGTACATAACACTTTCTATGACCAGAAACTTGAGAACGCAAAGATTAGAATTCGGCACATATACACACATTTCCTAGACACTTCAACATCGGATAACATACACAAAATTTCGGGACGGAATTCCCTTAAGGGGTAGAGACTGTAGCAACCCGTAATTTTTCATAAGGTAAAATGACTATTTTACCCTTTGAATTTTTAAAGTTGACCTTTGACTTTGACTTTTGACTATTTGACTTTTACCGTAACGTAAAAGCAAATACGATAACCGGTAGTAACTGGTAATTTTTCTTATGACCAACACAAGACTACGATAAGTCTATATGTTCAAAATACTTTATTTTCACCAATAATCATAATTTATATGAACTATTACTACTTTATCATTTTTAAGTAGATAAGTTACTTTTTACATAAGACGCGTACTCAAACCTACGGTATTAGGTTTTAACAACATAAACGCACCCAATTAGACTTATCACACATTTAATATACTTAGTTAGAGTATATTGGTAAGTTTGGACATTTTCATAAGTATTATATTTTTACGTTACCCAGTTTTAAGTTTCATGACTTAATGGCTTAACATTAGTAATTACCGGGACCAAAATATACCTCATAAACTAAATGTTAGCACAAAACTAACACACACTACCACCTCAATGAGAGGTGGCATGCATTGAGATCCCTTAAGCCATGTGACCTTTGCTTAGGCACTTAACACTTACACACATCAAACCTTGTCCCCCCACTTCAACATAAGACTTCATAATTATCTTTCTTACATGCAAATTGGCTAAAAACCCTCTCATTCCCTTCTTTAGGTCGTTCATCCCTCACCACCACTTCACCATCATCCACTTTGAATCATATAATAAGTTACACAAGAAAGATGAAGGCCTAAGTGAGCTCTACATAGTCCAAGTGTTGTTTTAGTGATTCCATGGTTAGATTTGGAGTTATTTAAGGTGTTAGGGGCTGAGATAAAGGGGATTATTTGGTGATTAACAAGGGTTAGAATCAAGTGGGTTGAGGATTCAAGACAAGGATTAAAGATTAGAAGGGTTAAGGGTTGAATTGTTCTTGATGTACTAGTAACTTGTCATCCTAATCCTTGTAAGATTTGAGTTTATTTTCTTGTAATTCAATATGATTGTAATAATCTCTATAATTATTTGATGTAATTTGATATAATTAGTATATGTAATATGGCTTAATTGATGTTGTACATGAGGTTGTGACCATAAAAACAAGCTAAAACAAGTCCTAGGTAAGTTCTATGAACATGAATTCTGAAACAGTACACAAGTTTGATTAAACTGATCATCTCAGTAAACCTTGAGGTTAATTCAGTAAGATAGGCTTGTAGAACTTTGTCTTACGGTCGTTTCGCCGGGTGGCGCACCTCATAACTTGTTAGGAATTAGAATTTCCAGGTATTAAAGAGTCGGTCACCTTAAGTATATGTAATCATTAGAAAGCTCGTAGTCGTAGTTCTTTTAAGTTAAGTAGTATTTAGTTAAGAAACACCGTGGAGGACGGACGGGTCTTTACCCACTGTATGCCTGATCCACAGCCCGATGTGTGGCGATTTATGTAAGACTATAAATACTCTCTACCTCCCAAGGTAGAGAGTTGGAGCTCATAATAAGAATTTTCTTTCTCTCACTAAAGTTCCCTAAACCTCTAACTTTCTCTCTCTAGAATTCTACTTATACGCCACCTTGTTGTTATGGTTTGATGTGTATGTGAAAACTAATATCCAACAATTGGTATCAAGAGCCATGGTTAGATCATATCTTGCACATCTTTGGATCTCTAGTGGTTTTTAGGTGGTTTTTGAGTTTGAAAAAGTTTTGAGGTTTTTGCATCATTTGGGTGATTTCTAGTGTTAAAGTTTGGATTTTGATAGTACTTTTATGTTTAGAATCATCACAAGTGTTTAGGTTTTGATTTGGTAAGCTTGAATCATCGTGGTTGGGTAGTTTTTGGATTGAAAAGTGATGTTTTTGTGGTTTTTCTTGCTAGCGACTTGACATTCGGACTTCATTCTTCGTAACGACTTGCTTTGCAATTTCGTGGCGACTTACAGTTTTGGAGCTAGCGACTTAGATCTAGCGATTAACAGTACAAGTAGTGGACTCTCCACTACGGGTAGCGACTTGGTGGTAGCGACTTGGTCTGTAGCGAGTTGCTCTTTAGCGACTTGTATCTTTAGCGACTTGAGTAGCGAATTGCTGCCAAAATTTTGCTAGCGACTTGAGGCTTAGCGAGTTACTACTTAGCGACTTGCACTTGTATAGCGACTTGGGACTCTAGCGACTTAGTGGTGTAGCGAATTAGGTGTTAGCGACTTGGTGCATTATCTTCTAGCGACTTGGGTGATTGTTTACGGTTTTCTCTTGATTTAGTAAAATCCCGTGAAAGAATCTATTTCCCGGTTTAATCATAGAGTTATAAAATCCCGTTTAATCTGTTAACATGTCTACCAACGTTCCTACTATCATTGTCACAATTCTCAATTTTCGGTCATTTCTTAAACTCAATATGCATCATGTTAGTTCATTCATGATTTTGCATTTCACCTTAAACGCGTAAATTTTATATTAAATAAACGTTATCGCGTGAGTTATTATTTCGAACATTTAATCCGTTACTCTCAAAAATGATCCCGATATATTTCTATACTTACATTTAGTTTATAAAAACAATATTTTGAGTTTACCTAATGTTCTAAATTTATTTTGTATATAAATCGTTAAAGTTATATTATTACGACGTTTTTCTTAAAAAACTACTCGGTAATTTTTATATCACTCAAATTTCACAAGGAATGTATTTTTACAATTTTTATAAAATCATTATACTCTATTTTGATCTATTAAAAATTTACTTGTACCAAAAAGTTACCAATTACCTTACAAGTTACCTTTTTACCTACACCTTTCACTTAAATCTTTTAACAAACTATACAAGTATATACTTACACTTTATAAAAAAAAAAAAAAAAGTAATTTTTACATATCCCTCCCCCCTTGGCCGACCAAGGGGGAGGTGATATTAATTGATTGGTATGGTCTTGATTGTTGAAGATTTGTACATTACTTAAAGACTTACACATTCATTTTTATCATTGATGTATCTTAATAATTCACATAGTTAGAAAATCTTTTTCTCTCTTGTTCTTCTCCATCAAGAACCGGCCTTCAAGGGTTTTCCAAGGGATCACAAAATTTTTCCAATCTCAAGTGTTAAAACAATCTAGATAATACTCTTAATAAGGTTTTGAAATAAAAACCTAGAGTGTTTAGGCTAACCTTGGTTCTTTGCACCTCATCATATTAACTTGTAAGCATATCATTTATATTTTTCATATCTCCTTTTCATTTCATAAGTATCTCTTCATTTTTGGAGCAAACATGCATGACTTATGTTGATTTATACAATTTTTACATAATTTTTAGAGTTATATATATATAAGGTCATCCTATAATTATCCCCTTGGTATATGTTGGTCTTGATGATGTTTAGGAACCCATGACACCCTAAGAAGGTGTATGGTAGGATTAGATTAGCTTTGGAGTTGATTTGAAGGGATTAGAATAGGTTTGGTACGAGAAAAACTATTTTCGATAAGTATAAAAAGTGTTCTGTCCTTGTTTTGTTTTTCTGGAAAATCCGACAGTAGGCACGACTTTTTGGCCTTGATATTTAGAAAATATACTTTAAAACGAATCCGTGGCCGCTTGAACGGATTAAAACGGAGTTATAACGAAGAAGTTATGAATTTTTAAAGTTTGACGACGAAATATATATTTTTCAGAAAATTCAGAAACCTATTTTTACTTTATTCGAGTCAAAAACGAGTCCTAAGCTTCACAAATTATTTCGATTTATCAAAAATATATTAGTATACTTTGATACGAAGCTAAGGACATATAATACGTAGAAAACGGATTTGAAACGACTAAGATATACACGTTTTCATAAAATTGCCGTAACTATTATTTTTAGAAAAACTATATTATTTTTACGAGATAAGTGTTACGGTAACTAAAATGACCATGTTGACGGCTGTTTTTAACTATGATGTGGAACTTTTTGGAACGAAATGTCTTCTAATAAAATCAAGATCACCAAGTATATTTTTCAAAACGACCAACCGTTTGTATAGCGGAGTTTTAATAAATTATTTGCGGATGCTTAAAATTGGCCGAAACTCACTTTTTACACAACAATTAGACAAAATCACCATCTTTAACCCTTATTATCTTTATGTTCGAAACCTCGATGACGAAAACTCATGAACTGAAACTTTTAGATTTTGATACAAACTTTCTAAAACTGTCGAGTTCGTTTCCTAACGATCGACGCACACCATTTTACGACTAGTTTTTCGAAGCCATTTTTGTCAATTTCATGAAATTTCCGACGACTTTATTTTACGACGAAAAGTGATAATTTCACTATAAATCATTATAAAACCATTGTAGGATGACATTTTGACGTAAATACTTGTAAAGTGATTTTTGAATGGTCAAGACGTCAAACGAGTATTTTTCGACGATAAGTATTATTTTCAAAACTCACAAATGGTATAAATAACATACGAAATGCATGCATAACATTACATCATAACTCATTACGTATCATATCATTCACAATAGGTCAAGATTAACGTATCACACTACATCTTGGTGTAACCACTTTTGTCATCGCATCTATTCATCAAGTGAGTAATCACATCCCCTTTTTACCGTTTTACTATATTTTGGGGCTGAATGCATGAACCATACTTGAATTAAATTGATTCTTACTTTTGTGAACTCGAATCAAATCCTTGAACTTAATTACGAAATTATGACTTATTTGGACTTATTGAACCGTACATGTTATGGCCTTGACCTAAAGTCTCCCATGTTCGGAGCATCACTATAAAGTCTCCCATGTTCGGAGCATCACTATAAAGACTCCTATGTTCGGAGTATATCTTTGGGAAGAGGCACCCAGTATATCTTTGGGAAGAGGCACCCAGTATATCTTTGGGAAGAGGCACCCAGTATATCTTTGGGAAGAGGCACCCAACATAACTTTGGGTAGTGGCACCCAACTTAATTTGGTTTCATCGGTAGCATCCCTGAATTATTATATTCGTGGTACTATATTGTGAACTATTATGACCGCTTATACTTGACTACTTCATACGCTATATTTTGTGCAATGGGTTGTGAATACACAGGTTGCAAGTTTTGTATGGGCGAAACTTGGAACTGAGTGGATTTACAATGCCTTTGCTTTGTGAACTATTTTTCGTTGACCGAAAGCTTTGAATATTTCTTACGAGTTTTCTTATTTTGCTAAACATGTTTACTCACCAACTATTTTCATAGTTGACCCGTTTTTCTCTCATGCATTTCAGGTGATCGTTAGTAAGTTTTTCTACCGGGTCTTGCATAATGAAGTTTTCACTTGTTGCTACAAATCATTATGTAATAGAACGCAATATTTTGGGAACTAAACTTTGTAATATATTTGCCGATGACGGCTAAACTAGTATTGTAATGGCGTATTATTTCTTTTTAATCTTAACGTTGGTATGTTCTATTATCTTGTGCTTATGTTCCCTTCCGTTACACCTTGTATTTCCGCCTCCGGCGAGGGTGTGACAGATTGGTACCAGAGCCAAAGGTTATAGAGAATGCCGATTTTTCAAAAATAAAAATCACAGCTATAACCGGAATAATTTTTATTTTATTAAACATTGAACATCATCCGAGTCATCTAGTCCTATCGTTGCATCGTTAATCATAAATTATACATAGCCTGATCAACTATGTCTAATTTATGAAGAACCATACAATGATAAGAGTGGTAGTTTTAAATTATGTTTAGTCGAGTCTTTAGAGTCTGGTCACCTGAAGTTGCATTGGTCGGGTGGGTATGCATAGCATGTTTTTACGTTCACGTCTACATTACCGTATCTTATTTATACCCTCTCTTTTCCATCTTTCGACTTGTTAGACATAGCATGTCTCTGTTCCTGTCATGTTTCGATCACTATAACACACATTACCACCGTTCTGCACCTCATCTGACTTCGTTAGAATGTCGTTTACTCAACCCGATGTTTTGGTCCTCTGTAGGATCATGGCTGCAAGAAACTGATCGGTGATAAACAGTCAAGTCTAAAAGACTAAAAACTGCTCAAACACCAATGCAATTAAGATCAGAGGAGTATAAAGTCTCCCCGGGTCGTTATGTCCCAGCGAGCTATGCAATGGATAAATCAACGTCTAGTAATCGAGAAGTTTGAACAGAAAAAGGATTATGAATGATATTATAACTACGAGAAAAGCCAACAAATTAAAAACGCCTTAAATGCAAATTAAAGAAAATTAAAAAGATAAAACCTATTAAATAAACGCTATCACTATATTTAAAGTGATGAACGTTTAAAACCTAAAACGTACGTTTAAATCAAAATCTACGTGACGTACAAAATAAAAAAGTGAAACTAAGTCAATATTAACCCTAAAAATATGAAAATGATGTTTTTATAAACCTAATGATAAAAGAAAATATTTAGAAAAAGAAAATTATTTTTAAAACTAATTATCTAATTAAAAACTATTTTTAACTATTAATTAATTAATTAAAATACAAGAAAATAGGAAATTAAGCTAGAAAAATAAAATTAACACTTGGAAAAGTCTAAAATATCAAAATAGACTTTTCAAAACTATTTTTGTATTTTTGAGACTATTTTTCTATTTTCTATGGATTTTAAACTATTAAAAACTAATTAAATTACTAAAAATTACCAAATAAGCTATGAAAAATCTAGAAAATTACTTTTTTCACTTTTTATATTTATCTAAGCCTAAGAAAAATGAAAACTTATTTTTTTGAACCTTTTTCTAATTTTTTGTATTAAATGCTATTTAAAAAGTATTAAAAACTAATTAAAAATAGGAAAAATAGCAAAACAGCTTGTAAAAATCTGAAAAATTCAGGGAAACTCTAAAATAATGATAAGAAGCTATGAAAATTAGAAAAATAGGTACTTGTGTACAAGATTATGGAACTGATGTGATAGTGCTTATTGAAATAAGCACAAAATAAGCCAAATGATTAAAATGAGCTACCACACTAGAACAGAAGCTATGATTAACTAAAAGTGACCAAATTAGATTCAAATCAACAAGCTACAAACACTGATTAACAAGATTTCACAGATTTGATGATTGTGATATTAAGCTAAAACAGAAAATGGAGTTCACTTGCAGACCAGAAATAAGCAATCAAATAAGCTCTAAACTAAAAACCAATGATTGAAATCTCAACTAGACCTGGGTGACTACTTGTAACCAAAATACCAGCTTCTAACAAGCCAAAATGAATCCTGTGCAAGCTTGTTAAAAATCTGAGAAACCACTCAGTATTAGCTGAGTGGTGCAGGGCAGAAAGTGCCAAGTTTGAGCTTATGCAGAAGCTAATTCAGAGAGCTTAAAGCAAAAACAGATATTAGATCTTGGAAACCACCTAGAGGACTACTTGTATCCCAAAAATCAGAACTTAAAACCCTTTTATGAAACCTGTGGAGAAGCTGCAATATCTGCACAATTCCAACCTTTTGACATTTTGACTTTTTGAAAACCAGATAAGAGTTGACTTTGGTGAAGTTTTAATCCAATTTAATGACTGATTATGGTTTGTTATGATGTAATGAAGCTATTACAACCTTTGTTAATTACTTTTAAACACAAAATGATGACTTGCTCTTTTTAAAAATCCAACAGTGGCCTGTTGGATTCAAATGGTATGATTTTTGACTTTTTGCACTAGCAGACCAATTTAAATGACCAAAATGAGTTCAATTATGCTTGAGAAACATGATACAACAGAACTTAACCATTGAAAAGACCATTAAGACAGGTAAATCAATAAATCCAAACACCCTTGTAATTGACTGATTTAACACTTAAATGAGACAAACACTGAACAACTATGAATTAATGATCAAACCAAGTATTACTACCCTAATTACAGCTACTAGAACAAGATTTGCACTGGTTAAGACAGTGAAAATAGATTATGCTTTCAAAGCTAAATTGCAACTTACAAGATGTCCAATAGCCACTATGGCTTGAATCCAAGAACCATGAACCACTAACCTATCCAATTCAACCCACTAGTCCTAAAGCAACCCACATCCAGCACTGCATCATCCCTTTGACCATTTCCATTGCCAGTTTGACTTTCTTTGACCAGTTTCCAAATGTGTTTAAAACTGGAATTTGAGGTTATAAAAAGCCTTTATAAGCTTATATAAGCTATTAAGAACTGAGAAATGAGATGTTTGAAGTTTGTATACAAGATTTAAACCTGGAAATTTGTAACAGTGAACACAAAATGAAGATTATAACATTAAACTGAAATTAGTACTTGGAATCAGTTTCAATACATTCAAACACTTAAAGTTAATACACTTTAGCAAAACATTACAAATTTAACACTGAAATAACACTTTTACATAAAAAACGACATAAGAAAATAAATAAAAACTAGCAGCCTTTTTACTTGCTCCAATTGCTTCTTTTTTATAACCCAAAGCCTTTTCCTCTCTCCTCTGAATCTTTCCCACCAATTTGAGCCATTGGATTGCTTTGATTTGATCTCCACCGTTTAAACATGTTTTTGGCGCCAAAATGGTAAACTGCCAATTGGGGTGGTTTGAGTGAAATGGGGGAGAGGCATTTAATGCCTTTGGAGTTTGGTGAGGTGGGGGGGGGGGGACAGGAAGGTGAGAAGGTGAAGAAATGGTGGTTTTGGTGGCTGGTATGGTGGGAGCAGACAAGGGAGAGGGAAAACAGGAGAAGAGGGTGAAGAGTTTGACTGGTTTGACTGGTCTTTTGACCAGATATTATAAAGGGGGTCCAATTTGGTATTTTGACAGGGGGTCACAAGGGTTTAAAGGTTTTAAATCACAAGGACCTTTCATGTAATTTCTGAAAATGAGGGACCTAAACTGCCAATCTTGCAAAGTTGCTTCAAGGCCTGAAAATGACACTTTCAAAAAGTACAAGGACCAAATTTGCCAATTTGCCATTTTCCAGGGGCCATTTCTGCCAATTTTGAAAGTTGAAGGACTAAACTTGTAATTTCTCAAACTTTTTGATATTTTTCACCAAAGGACTTATTTTGACAACTTTTGATTTAAAAAGGACCTTTGGTGATTTATACTTTTGAAATTCGGGTTCAGGGACTATTTTTGACAATTCTTGAAACTTGGGGGACTGAAACTGCAATTTTTGCAAAATTAATATGTTTTTCATCTGATTTTGATATTTTTGAATTTGAAACACATAAAACACTGATTTGTGATATTTTGATCATTTAGATGTGTTTCTGAGTGTTTTCAGATGAATTTGCAGTTTATTTTGTATAAAAATGATGAGTATTTACACACTCATCAATCCCCCACACTGAGATATTGCTAGTCCCTAGCAATGATTTGAGAAAACATAATGGATTTTAAACTCTTTACCAAAAGCCATTACTTCTGGAGTAGCCAAATGTTTTAGTTCAAGTAAGAACCATGGTACACCGATAACCATGTGATTTTGAGCAAACCACCAGCTTTCAACGGATTTGATTTTGTCTTTACCAGAAGCCGTACCCTTCTGGACTAGCCAACTCTTAGATAAATTATCAACATTATCTTTGGTGAGCTGAATACCAATTATGGTTTTTCCACTGCCTTTACCACAAGCCATAACCTTGCGGGCTAGCCAACTCATTATCTTTTGAGGATGATGGGGAGCTGAAGAACCATACAATTTTGGGCAAATTGCAAGCCATATAAACGGATTTGAGAAATCTTTACCAAGAGCCGTTTGCTCCTGGATTAGCCAATCCTTTTGTCTTACAGACATGGCGGACTGATAACCAGATGAGAAAGTGTAGAACACTTACTCCAAAAAAAAATTTTTGGCCAAAAACGGGGGGATTAGGAGGTATAATTACATGATAAAATTCGTGAGAATCCCCCCCACACTTAGAAATGAATATTGCCCTCAATATTCAAAGTACCGGCGGTTATGCCGAAACAAAGAACGTAAAAGGGAAATATTACGGCCATTATTTAGAAAGAAGGATTTTTTTTTATTTATTTTTTTATTTTTTTTTTTATTTTTTTTTTTGAAACATGTGGGCAACCCCCCCACACTAGGGTGGTAGAAAGAGGTGAGAAAACAGAAATATGGGTGAAAACCCATATGGCATGCTACTGTTTTTGATTACCGAGTCGCTAGCTTGACTCGATCCCCGCATTCATTGGTTCATGGGGAAAGTTTGTAAGTCCGGGACAACCATGGATGGAATGTCCTCTCCAAAATAATGCTTCACTCGATGACCATTCACTTTGAAATTAGGACCATCGGGTTGAGATAACTCAATGGTGCCATAAGGATAAACCTTAGCGATAGTAAATGGACCAGACCAGCGGGATTTGAGCTTTCCCGAGAAAATCTTCAATCTTGAATTGAAAAGAAGGACTCGATCACCAACGTTGAAAACGCGGTTCTTGATTTTTGAGTCATGAATCTTCTTTGTCTTATGTTTATAGATCAAAGAGTTCTCGTAGGCTTGATCACGGAGTTCATTTAATTCATTCATTTGAACTTTCCTATGATCACCCGCTGTCTGTATATCAAAGTTAGCATGCTTCAAGGCCCAGTATGCCTTATGCTCGAGCTCAACCGGAAGATGACATGCCTTCCCGTACACCAGCTTGTATGGAGTGCACCCGATGGGTGTTTTGTAAGCTGTACGGAAGGCCCAGAGTGCATCATCTAACCTATCCGACCAAGAGGCACGGTTTTCACCAACCGTCCTCTCCAAGATTCTTTTAATCCCCCGGTTGGAGACTTCCACTTGCCCACTTGTTTGTGGGTGGTACGCAGTAGAGGTACGGTGAGTTACACCATACTTTTGCATGACTCTAGCAAATTGGTCATTGCAGAAATGCGTACCACGATCACTGATGATGGCTTGTGGAGTTCCAAACCTAGCAAATAAGGATTTCAAGAATTTCACCACAACTCGGGCATCGTTGGTGGGTAAAGCCTTAGCTTCAACCCATTTTGACAAGTAGTCAACGGCCACGAGTATGTACTTATTTCCGTGAGAAGAAGGGAATGGCCCCATAAAGTCAATGCCCCAGATGTCAAAAATCTCACACACTTGAATGGCGTTTTGAGGCATTTCATTCCTTTGTGAGATATTCCCGTGACGTTGACAAGCGTCACAGGTTTTGACGAATTCATGGGCATCCTTATAGATCGTGGGCCAATAGAATCCCGAATCAAACACCTTCTTGGCGGTGTAGTTGGGGCTATGATGTCCCCCAGTAGGTCCAGAATGGCAAGCTTTGAGAATGTCAACGGCTTCCTGACCATACACACATCGCCGGATGACTTGATCCGCACAGATTTTAAACAAGTAGGGGTCGTCCCAGAAATAATGTTTCACATCTTTGAAGAATTTATTTTTCTGTTGGGACGACATCCCTTTCACAACAAAGTTACCCGCATGGTAATTTGCAAAGTCGGCAAACCATGGGGTAGAAGAGTCTCCACGAAAAGAAACCACATTGAGTGTTTCGAGAGGAAATGTTTCATTAATTTCCTTTTTCTCGAACACATTTTGGTGAGGGTTCTCTAATCGGGACAGATGATCAGCAGCTAGGTTCTCAGCTCCTTTTTTATCACGAATGATTATATCAAATTCTTGTAGGAGGAGAACCCAACAGAGCAATCTCGGCTTTGCATCTTGTTTTGCAAAGAGATATTTGAGTGCCGAGTGATCCGTATACACCACGCATTTGGTCAAGATAAGATATGGCCGAAATTTCTCAAACGCATACACCACCGCTAATAATTCTTTTTCCGTAGTGGTGTAATGGGTCTGAGCTTCAGTCATAGTTTTGCTTGCGTAGTGGATTGGCTGGAAATGTTTGGTTTTGCGTTGCCCCAAGACTGCACCGATTGCAAAGTCACTTGCATCGCACATGAGCTCGAAGGGTAAGTCCCAGTCGGGGGCAACTAGAATAGGTGCTTCCGTAAGCTTTTTCTTAAGTGTTTCAAAAGCTTCGATGCACTCAGGAGAGAAGATGAAAGGAGCATCTTTTTCGAGAAGATGGGTCATAGGCCGGGCGATTTTAGAGAAATCTTGAATAAATCTACGATAAAACCCGGCATGACCTAGAAAACTCCTAACACCTTTGACAGTGGTAGGATGAGGTAATTTAGCAATAACATCAACTTTTGCTCTATCTACCTCAATCCCATTCTTAGAAATCTTATGGCCGAGGACAATGCCCTCTTTGACCATAAAGTGGCTCTTCTCCCAGTTTAGACACAGATTGGTGTCTTCACACCGTTTTAGCATTTTGTCTAAGTGGGAGAGACAAGTCTGAAATGAGTCCCCAATGACCGAGAAGTCATCCATAAACACCTCCATAGTTTCCCCGATCATGTCGTGGAAAATGGCCATCATACAACGTTGGAACGTGCCAGGAGCATTGCATAAGCCAAAAGGCATACGTCTGTAGGCAAACGTCCCGTATGGGCAGGTGAATGTAGTTTTCTCTTGATCCAGCGGATCAATGGGGATCTGAAAGTATCCTGAGAAACCATCAAGGAAACAATAGTACTCGTTCCCTGCTAATCTCTCAAGCATCTGGTCCATGAAGGGTAGAGGAAAATGGTCTTTTCGGGTGGCGTCATTTAACTTTCGATAGTCAATACACACACGCCAACCCGTAACCAATCGAGTCGGAATTAACTCGTTTTCTTCATTCGTGACAACAGTAATGCCACCCTTTTTTGGAACGCAATGAATCGGGCTAACCCAAGGACTATCAGAGATCGGGTAAATTAGACCTGCATCAAGAAGTTTGAGAACCTCTTGTTTGATAACCTCATGAATCTTAGGATTCACCCTTCTCTGACTTTGGACTGCTGGTTTGAAGTCGTCCTCCATTAGGATTTTGTGAGTACAAAACTCAGGGTTGATGCCCTTAATATCGGAGAGTTTCCAAGCAATTGCTTGCTTGTGTGACTTCAAGACCTTTATGAGAGCAGTTTTCTCCTTCTCAGTTAAATCCTTAGCAATAATGACGGGTAATTTATCATCACCCTCCAAGAATGCATACTCGAGATGAGGAGGTAGGTCCTTAAGTTCAACCTCGGGAAATTCATCAGTAGAAGTTTGCACTGATTTGATTTCCTCAGTCGTGATTTCCTTCGGAGGGAGTGAAGGTAATGGATCTTCATTAAGCAATTGCTCAAGATAAAGAATATCCCCCTCCGAATCATAAACACCATCAATTCCAGGCGGAATTGATTCATCAGTAGCCAAGAATTCATCGATCTCTTCCAGAAGGAAGTCACCTCCCTCAAACGGAGTAAGAGAGGGGGAAGAGTCGGCAATGATAGGTTGAGGAGATGTGGTGGAATTAGAATTCCCACTCACAGAATTATGAAGATAACCAAGAAACTCTTGAGAGTACTCCTCCGAAGCAATGTCAATTAAATCGACTCGATTAATTGATTCAGTATCATAATTTGAGGAGTACCTCGAAGTCTGATCGAGGTTAAAAGTAACAGCTTCGTTACCCACACGTAGAGTGATCTCTTGCTCAAATACATCGATAAGAGCACGGCCCGTCCTCAGAAATCCCCGCCCAACAATGAGGGGAACTCGAGGATCAGCATCGAAATCAACGACCACAAAATCAGCTGGGAAATGAAATTTTCCTACTTTCACGAATACATCCTCGGCAATGCCAAGAGGACACGAGATAGAACGATCTGCAAGCTCGAGAGTCATGCAGGTAGGAATAAGTTCCGGAAGAGACAGTTTCTTCCACACTGAATACGGCATCAGATTGATGCTTGCACCAAGATCAGCAAGGGCAAAGCATTCAATCATCCCAGGAAAAACACAAGGAAGAAGAAATTTTCCGGGATCTCCAAGCTTCTCGGGAAGCTTCTTTAACAACACTGCTGAGCAATTTTCATTCAAAGGAGTTTTAGCCATTTCAAACAGCTTTTCTTTGTTGCTCAGCATATGTTTCAGAGTAGATGCAAACTTTGGCATTAACATGATGGCATCCGCGAAGCTTATGTCAAAGTGAAGTTCTTGGAAAATCTGAAAGAATTTTTCCATCTGATGACTAGCTTTCTCGCGGAGCTTTTGCTCATGTAACCGTGAAGGGTAAGGAAGAGAAGATTTGGATTTCTGATTCTCAACAGGAGCTACAGGAGGTTCAAAAACAACTCCTTGATTTGACTTGGGTTGCTGGACCACTTGAGGTTGGACTACCGAAGGTTGGACGTGTGCGGTACTTCGTGGACTTGAATAATGTACCTTGTCCGTTGTTTCCTTGGTAACTTGACTAAATGCCACAGGAGGAGGGGGCATTGGAGTCGTAGGTCCATTGTGTTTTGGAGGTTCACTTTCCACTACCTTCGGGATAGAAGAAGAAGAGGTAGTAGGAATAGCGGGTCCAGCATATGAAGCACCACTTCGGGTTGTGATCGCCTTTGCATCGCCCCTCGGATTAGCGATCGTGTTGCTAGGTAAAGTACCTGAGCCCGAGGGTCGATCATTTAAAGACTTCTTGATGTCAGAAATTTGGCTGACCAACAACCGATTCATTTCCTCTTGGGATTTCATGAATTGTTTCAACAAATCATCAGATGATGGTCCAGTTGGAACAATAGCTTGAGTTTGCACAGGGAAATTCTGGCCTCTATTGTTGGGATTAGGGCCTTGATTCTGAAAATTTCCTTGATTGTTTCCATGAGAATACCCTGGGTTGAAATTTCCCTGACCTGGATTTCTATTGTAATTTCCTTGATGTTGGAAATTTTGATTCTGATTTTGAAAACCGTTGTTTTGATTGAAATGACCTTGGTTTTGAAAACCTTGGTTTGGTCTGTTCTGATTCTGATTACGGTTTTGGTTTTGATTGAAACCGGGAGGTCCAGAGTAGTGGTTAGGGCGGTGGTTCGGGTCTACAGGAGCACGATATTGATTGCCTCCTTGATTAGACATCCCGCCCACAGCATTAGCTTCAAAGGGGTTACCATCAGTGGCCATACAGTTGTAATAAGCATGGGGGCCACCACAGGTAACACAGACTTCCACTTTCTTAACTTCAGCAGGAGGTGAAGTTTGTGGAAAAGAGACTTTCTTTTGATTGGAGAGAACCAAAGCTTGGATAGCTTCCGTGAGTTTATCAATCTTAGCATCGGTGCTAGACTGACTCACGGGCGATGAAGAAGAAGAAGGTCCAACACTGACTTGGGAAACAACCGGCTTGCTTCGTGCAGTGCGGACTTTAGACTTGTTTTCGATTATCGCTAAAGCTTCTTTGACAGTTTTGCTTAGGAAATTTCCTCCCGCGGAGGAATTGAGAGAATCTTGATCAAATTGACTCACTCCATTATAGAAAGTATCGAGTTGCATCAACTCGGAGAAACCGTGGTGAGGACATTTGCGAAGCAATTCCTTGAAACGATCCCACGATTCACTGAAGGATTCATCAAACTTCTGAGTGAACTTGATGATTTCATTTTTAAGACTCGTGGTCTTGGAAGGTGGATAGAATTCATTCACAAATTTCTTCACAAGATCTTCCCATGTCTCTATTGATTTAGGGGGTTGTTTTTCAAGCCAAATCCGGGCTTGCCCCTCAAGAGAAAACGGGAACAGAAGAAGCTTAACAGCCTCAGAAGGGACATTCTTATACTTGATGGTAGATGCAATCTTGTTAAACCATCTTATATGAGCATGAGGATCGTCCCGCTCAAAACCGTAGAACTGATTTGAAGTTACAAGATTCAGTAACCCGGTCTTGAGTTCAAAATTTTCAGCCACGATGGCTGGTACAACGATAGCATCTCCATACCCGTCGATGGGTGCCTGGAGAAGCTCACACATAGGAATCTCATCCGCCATGATAGCGGAAGTAGTGTGAACAGTCCGGATCTCAGATCCGACTGATGGAGCAGAAAGTCTACGAACACGCCTTCTTGGAATCTTGTCAAGCTCACGAAATGGGCTTACAGATCTAGAAGAGCGAGTGCGCATACACAAGAGTTAACTCTAAGGAAACTCAGAGTTAAGGAGAGAAATGGAATTATGAAATCTTTCACATGAGAATGAGAATTATGAAGACGTTTTGTAAAAATGGTGGTGAGAAGAATCTTTTGGGTTTTCTGGTTCTGAAACGTCGATATCACAACAAAATCAATTAACACAAAATCGAGGCAAAACAACAGTGAACTTTACCAATAATCCAAGATGAATGGCTTCTTTAAAAAAGGTACACCAATCACAAGGACACAAAGGCAAGTTTTATATCTTTAGTTCGGGAACTTATTATGGTCGCACCCCCAGTTAGGTAGTGCACTGCCTTGGTTTTCGGTGGTAATCTTTTAAGTTGTTAATTATTAGAGAAAACGACGATTCTTTTTGTATTTTTATTTTTGATACATATATAGAAACAAAAGAGAAAATATTTTTGTGGTTTATACTTTTTTGCTTGTTTTTGGGTTTTTGGATTTTTTAGAAGAAAATATGGATATATATATATACAGAGATGGATGATATAAACAATGAGTGAGGATTCAAACAACTAATCTGCTAAAACGGGAGATAAATCAGCACAGCTCCCCGGCAGCGGCGCCAAAATTTGATCGGTGATAAACAGTCAAGTCTAAAAGACTAAAAACTGCTCAAACACCAATGCAATTAAGATCAGAGGAGTATAAAGTCTCCCCGGGTCGTTATGTCCCAGCGAGCTATGCAATGGATAAATCAACGTCTAGTAATCGAGAAGTTTGAACAGAAAAAGGATTATGAATGATATTATAACTACGAGAAAAGCCAACAAATTAAAAACGCCTTAAATGCAAATTAAAGAAAATTAAAAAGATAAAACCTATTAAATAAACGCTATCACTATATTTAAAGTGATGAACGTTTAAAACCTAAAACGTACGTTTAAATCAAAATCTACGTGACGTACAAAATAAAAAAGTGAAACTAAGTCAATATTAACCCTAAAAATATGAAAATGATGTTTTTATAAACCTAATGATAAAAGAAAATATTTAGAAAAAGAAAATTATTTTTAAAACTAATTATCTAATTAAAAACTATTTTTAACTATTAATTAATTAATTAAAATACAAGAAAATAGGAAATTAAGCTAGAAAAATAAAATTAACACTTGGAAAAGTCTAAAATATCAAAATAGACTTTTCAAAACTATTTTTGTATTTTTGAGACTATTTTTCTATTTTCTATGGATTTTAAACTATTAAAAACTAATTAAATTACTAAAAATTACCAAATAAGCTATGAAAAATCTAGAAAATTACTTTTTTCACTTTTTATATTTATCTAAGCCTAAGAAAAATGAAAACTTATTTTTTTGAACCTTTTTCTAATTTTTTGTATTAAATGCTATTTAAAAAGTATTAAAAACTAATTAAAAATAGGAAAAATAGCAAAACAGCTTGTAAAAATCTGAAAAATTCAGGGAAACTCTAAAATAATGATAAGAAGCTATGAAAATTAGAAAAACAGGTACTTGTGTACAAGATTATGGAACTGATGTGATAGTGCTTATTGAAATAAGCACAAAATAAGCCAAATGATTAAAATGAGCTACCACACTAGAACAGAAGCTATGATTAACTAAAAGTGACCAAATTAGATTCAAATCAACAAGCTACAAACACTGATTAACAAGATTTCACAGATTTGATGATTGTGATATTAAGCTAAAACAGAAAATGGAGTTCACTTGCAGACCAGAAATAAGCAATCAAATAAGCTCTAAACTAAAAACCAATGATTGAAATCTCAACTAGACCTGGGTGACTACTTGTAACCAAAATACCAGCTTCTAACAAGCCAAAATGAATCCTGTGCAAGCTTGTTAAAAATCTGAGAAACCACTCAGTATTAGCTGAGTGGTGCAGGGCAGAAAGTGCCAAGTTTGAGCTTATGCAGAAGCTAATTCAGAGAGCTTAAAGCAAAAACAGATATTAGATCTTGGAAACCACCTAGAGGACTACTTGTATCCCAAAAATCAGAACTTAAAACCCTTTTATGAAACCTGTGGAGAAGCTGCAATATCTGCACAATTCCAACCTTTTGACATTTTGACTTTTTGAAAACCAGATAAGAGTTGACTTTGGTGAAGTTTTAATCCAATTTAATGACTGATTATGGTTTGTTATGATGTAATGAAGCTATTACAACCTTTGTTAATTACTTTTAAACACAAAATGATGACTTGCTCTTTTTAAAAATCCAACAGTGGCCTGTTGGATTCAAATGGTATGATTTTTGACTTTTTGCACTAGCAGACCAATTTAAATGACCAAAATGAGTTCAATTATGCTTGAGAAACATGATACAACAGAACTTAACCATTGAAAAGACCATTAAGACAGGTAAATCAATAAATCCAAACACCCTTGTAATTGACTGATTTAACACTTAAATGAGACAAACACTGAACAACTATGAATTAATGATCAAACCAAGTATTACTACCCTAATTACAGCTACTAGAACAAGATTTGCACTGGTTAAGACAGTGAAAATAGATTATGCTTTCAAAGCTAAATTGCAACTTACAAGATGTCCAATAGCCACTATGGCTTGAATCCAAGAACCATGAACCACTAACCTATCCAATTCAACCCACTAGTCCTAAAGCAACCCACATCCAGCACTGCATCATCCCTTTGACCATTTCCATTGCCAGTTTGACTTTCTTTGACCAGTTTCCAAATGTGTTTAAAAGTGGAATTTGAGGTTATAAAAAGCCTTTATAAGCTTATATAAGCTATTAAGAACTGAGAAATGAGATGTTTGAAGTTTGTATACAAGATTTAAACCTGGAAATTTGTAACAGTGAACACAAAATGAAGATTATAACATTAAACTGAAATTAGTACTTGGAATCAGTTTCAATACATTCAAACACTTAAAGTTAATACACTTTAGCAAAACATTACAAATTTAACACTGAAATAACACTTTTACATAAAAAACGACATAAGAAAATAAATAAAAACTAGCAGCCTTTTTACTTGCTCCAATTGCTTCTTTTTTATAACCCAAAGCCTTTTCCTCTCTCCTCTGAATCTTTCCCACCAATTTGAGCCATTGGATTGCTTTGATTTGATCTCCACCGTTTAAACATGTTTTTGGCGCCAAAATGGTAAACTGCCAATTGGGGTGGTTTGAGTGAAATGGGGGAGAGGCATTTAATGCCTTTGGAGTTTGGTGAGGTGGGGGGGGACAGGAAGGTGAGAAGGTGAAGAAATGGTGGTTTTGGTGGCTGGTATGGTGGGAGCAGACAAGGGAGAGGGAAAACAGGAGAAGAGGGTGAAGAGTTTGACTGGTTTGACTGGTCTTTTGACCAGATATTATAAAGGGGGTCCAATTTGGTATTTTGACAGGGGGTCACAAGGGTTTAAAGGTTTTAAATCACAAGGACCTTTCATGTAATTTCTGAAAATGAGGGACCTAAACTGCCAATCTTGCAAAGTTGCTTCAAGGGCTGAAAATGACACTTTCAAAAAGTACAAGGACCAAATTTGCCAATTTGCCATTTTCCAGGGGCCATTTATGCCAATTTTGAAAGTTGAAGGACTAAACTTGTAATTTCTCAAACTTTTTGATATTTTTCACCAAAGGACTTATTTTGACAACTTTTGATTTAAAAAGGACCTTTGGTGATTTATACTTTTGAAATTCGGGTTCAGGGACTATTTTTGACAATTCTTGAAACTTGGGGGACTGAAACTGCAAATTTTTGCAAAATTAATATGTTTTTCATCTGATTTTGATATTTTTGAATTTGAAACACATAAAACACTGATTTGTGATATTTTGATCATTTAGATGTGTTTCTGAGTGTTTTCAGATGAATTTGCAGTTTATTTTGTATAAAAATGATGAGTATTTACACACTCATCAGAAACACACGCTCAGGAGGCAACAACAACGATAACCCAAACAACAATGACAATCCAAACAACAACGCGACTGGAATAGCGGATCTACTCACCCAAATTATAACACATCTCGATGCTAGACGAACCAACAACGGAGAAGGTACTTCAAACGCTGGTCAAGGATGCAGCTACAAAACTTTCATGACATGCAAGCCAATGGAATTTCATGGTACTGAGGGTGCCATTGGACTGCTAACCTGGTTCGAGAATGTTGAGTCAAAACTTAGTATCACGAAATGTACTGAAGGAAACAAGGTTGAGTTCTCTGCTGGACTACTACAGGGTCGAGCATTGACCTGGTGGAACAACCAATTGCAGACTAGAGGAAGAGGGGCTGCAAATGCGTTATCTTGGGAAGCATTTAAGAAACTATTAACTGATGAGTACTGCAGAAAAGATGAAGTGCAGAAGCTAGAAGCGGAATTTTGGAATCACTTGATGGTTGGAGTAGAGATCGACAAGTACACGATCCGTTTCCACGAGTTAACTAGGGTGGTTCCTCACATGGTTTCCACTGTGGAGAAGTTGATTGACCGATATATATGGGGATTGATACCGGAAATTAGGAGGGATGTCACCTCGTCGAACCCAACCACTCTGCAAGCCGCTGTGAGTATGGCGTATCGCTTGACAAATGATGTGATCAGGTCAGGAGAACTGTCACAATTCTCAAATTTCAGTCATTTCTTAAACTCAATATTCATCATATTAGTTATGCATGGCTTTGCATTTCACCATAAACGCGTAAATTTTATATTAAATAAACGCTATCGCGTGAGTTATTATTTTGAATATTTAATCCGTTACTTTTAAAAATGATCCTGAGATATTTTTATACTTACATTTAGTTTATAAAAACTATATTTTGAGTTTTCCTAGTGTTTTAAATTTATTTTGTATACAAATCGTTAAATTTATATTATTACGACGTTTTTCTTAAAAACTATACGATAATTATTTTATCACTCAAATTTCACAAGGAATGTATTTTTACAATTTTTATGATCTCATTACATTCTAATTTGATCTACTAAAAATTTCTTTTACCTAAAAGCTACCATTTACTTTACAAAGTTATTACTACACAACATTTCACTTACATCTTCTTACAAATTATACAAGTATACATTTACACAATAATTAAAAAAAAAAAAAAAAAATATAATATCTTCACATTCCTCCCCCCTTGGCCGACCAAGGGGGAGGGTGACATTAATATTAGTATGGTCTTAGATAGTATAAGTCTTCACTCCAAGTAATTACTTCACTTTACCTTTCATTTCATACATTTCATTTTTCAAATCTAGTTAAAGTTCTCTCTTGGTTTCTCTCCTCTCCAAAACCGGTTCATCAAGGGTTTTCCAAAGGATCATCAAAAATTTCTCTAGCAAGCATTAACAATCTAGAATTTCACTCTTTATAAGGTTTTGAAATAAAAACCTAGAGTGTTTAGGCTAACCCTTTGTTCTAATCACCTCATCATATTAACTTGTAAGCATATCATTTATATTTTTCATATCTCCTTTTCATTTCATAAGTATCTCTTCATTTTTGGAGCAAACATGCATGACTTATGTTGATTTATACCATTTTTACATGATTTTTAGTGTTATATATATAAGGTCATCCTATAATTATCCCCTTGGTATACTTTGGTCTTGATGATGATTAGGAACCCATGACACCCTAAGAAGGTGTATGGTAGGATTAGATTAGCTTTGGAGTTGATTTGAAGGGATTAGAATAGGTTTAGTACGATAAAAACTATTTTCGACAAGTATATAAAGTGTTCTGTCCTTATTTTGTTTTTCTGGAAAATCCGACAGTAGGCACGACTTTTTGGCCTTGATATTTAGAAAATATACTTTAAAACGAATCCGTGGCCGCTTGAACGGATAAAAACGGAGTTATAACGAAGAAGTTGTGAATTTTTAAAGTTTGACGACGAAAAATATATTTTTCAGAAATTTCAGCAAGCTATTTTTACATTGTTCGAGTCAAAAACGAGCCTTAAGCTTCACAAATTATTTCGACTTATCAAAAATATATTAGTATACTTCGATACGAAGCTAAGGACGTATTATACGTAGAAAACGGATTTGAAACGACAAAGATATGCACGTTTTCATAAAATTGCCGTAACTATTATTTTCTGAAAAACTATATTACTTTTTACGATACAAGAGTTACGGTAGCTGTAACGACCATATTGGAGGCTGTTTTTAACCATGATGTGGAACTTTTTGTAACAAAATGTCTTCTAATAAAATTAAGATCACCGAGCATATTTTTCAAAACAATCAACCGTTTGTATAGCGGAGTTTTAATAAATTATTTACGGATGCTTAAAATTGGCCGAAACTCACTTTTTACACAACAATTAGACAAAATCACCATCTTTAACCCTTATTATCTTTATGTTCGAGACCTCGATGACGAAAACTCATGAACTGAAACTTTTAGATTTTGATACAAACTTTCTAAAACTGTCGAGTTCGTTTCCTAACGATCGACGCGCACCATTTTACGACTAGTTTTTCGAAGCCATTTTTGTCAATTTCATGAAATTTCCGACGACTTTATTTTACGACGAAAAGTGTTAATTTCACAATAAATCATTACAAAACCATTGTAGGATGACATTTTGACGTAAAAACTTGTAAAGTGATTTAAGAATGGTCAAGACGTCAAAAGAGGATTTTTCGACGATAAGTAATGTTTTTCAAAACTTGCAAATGGTATAAATAACATACGAAATGCATGCATAACATTACATCATGACTTATTGCATATCATATCATTCATAATAGGTCAGTTTCGAGATTCACGCTACATTTCGGTGTAACCACTTTTGTCATCTCATCTATTCATCGAGTGAGTAATCACAACCCCCTTTTTTTTTTACCGTTTTTACTATATTTTGGGGCGAAATGCATGAACCTTTCTTGAGCTAAATTGATCACTACTTTTATTAACTTGTTTGACTAGAACTTGTGAACTCGAATCAAATCCTTGAACTTAATTAGGAAATTATGACTTATTTGGACTTATTGAACCGTACATGTTATGGCCTTGACCTAAAGTCTCCCATGTTCGGAGCATCACTATAAAGTCTCCCATGTTCGGAGCATCACTATAAAGACTCCTATGTTCGGAGTATATCTTTGGGAAGAGGCACCCAGTATATCTTTGGGAAGAGGCACCCAGTATATCTTTGGGAAGAGGCACCCAGTATATCTTTGGGATGAGGCACCCAACATAACTTTGGGTAGTGGCACCCAACTTAATTTGGTTTCATCGGTAGCATATCTGAATTATTATATTCGTGGTACTATATTGCGAACTATTATGACCGCTTATACTTGACTACTTCATACGCTATATTTTGTGCAATGGGTTGTGAATACACAGGTTGCAAGTTTTGTATGGGCGGAACTTGGAACTGAGTGGATTTACAATGCCTTTGCTTTGTGGTCTATTTTTTCGTTGACCGAAAGCTTTGAATATTTCTTACGAGTTTTCTTATTTTGCTAAACATGTTTACTCACCAACTATTTTCATAGTTGACCCGTTTTTCTCTCATGCATTTCAGGTGATCGTTAGTAAGTTTTTCTACCGGGTCTTGCATAATGAAGTTTTCACTTGTCACTACAAATCGTTATGTAATAGAACGAAATATTTTGGAATCTAAACTTTGTAATATATTGGCCGATGACGGCTAAACTAGTATTGTAATGGCGTATTATTTCTTTTTAATCTTAACGTTGGTATGTTCTATTATCTTGTGCTTATGTTCCCTTCCGTTACACCTCGTATTTCCGCCTCCGGCGAGGGTGTGACAGATTGGTATCAGAGCCAAAGGTTATAGAGAATGCTGATTTTTCAAAAATAAAAATCACAACTATAACCGAATTTTTTTTTAATAAACAGTGAACATTATCCGAGTCATCTAGTCCTATCGTTGCATCGTTAATCATAAATTATACATAGCCTGATCAACTATGTCTAATTTATGAAGAACCATGCAATGATAAGAGTGGTAGTTTTAAATCATGTTTAGTCGAGTCTTTAGAGTCTGGTCACCTGAAGTTGCATTGGTCGGGTGGGTATGCATGGCATGTTTTTACGTTCACGTCCACATTACCGTATCTTATTTATACCCTCTCTTTTCCATCTTTCGACTTGTTAGACATAGCATGTCTCTGTTCCTGTCATGTTTCGATCACTATAACACATTACCACCGTTCTGCACCTCATCTGACTTCGTTAGAATGTCGTTTACTCAACCCGATGTTTTGGTCCTCTGTAGGATCATGGCTGCAAGAAACACACGCTCAGGAGGTAACAACAACGGCAACCCAAACAACAATGACAATCCAGACAACAACGCTACTGGAATAGCGGATCTACTCACCCAAATTATAACACATCTCGATGCTAGACGAACCAACAACGGAGAAGGTACTTCAAACGCTGGTCAAGGATGCAGCTACAAAACTTTCATGACATGTAAGCCAATGGAATTTCATGGTACTGAGGGTGCCATTGGACTGCTAACCTGGTTCGAGAATGTGGAGTCGAAGCTTAGTATCACGAAATGTGCTGAAGGAAACAAGGTTGAGTTCTCTGCTGGTCTACTACAGGGTCGAGCATTGACCTGGTGGAACAACCAACTACAGACTAGAGGAAGAGGGGCTGCAAATGCATTATCTTGGGAAGCATTCAAGAAACTACTAACTGATGAGTACTGCAGAAAAGATGAAGTGCAGAAACTGGAAGAAGAATTTTGGAATCACTTGATGGTAGGAGTAGAGATCGACAAGTACACGATCCGGTTCCACGAGTTAACTAGGATGGTTCCTCACATGGTTTCCACTGTGGAGAAGTTGATTGACCGATATATATGGGGATTGATACCAGAAATTAGGAGGGATGTCACTTCGTCGAAACCAACAACTCTGCAAGCCGCTGTGAGTATGGCGTATCGTTTGACAAATGATGTGATCAGGTCTGGAGAACTAACAAAAGCAAACGACAATGGACGAAAGCGACAGGAGGATCACCAGGGAAACCGAGACCAGAATCAGCAAAACAAGAGGCAGCGAATAACCCAGAACTATGGGGCGACCACCCAGGAGCGCAAAGGATATACAGGTCCACATCCTTTGTGTACTCGATGTAATTATCATCACTCAGGAGACTGCCGAAGGTGCGACAAATGTGGACAGGCGGGCCACTTCGCGCGAAATTGCTCAAACAGAACTGGAAATCAAGGACAGAGAAAAGCATGTTACGAGTGTGGAAGTCTAGATCACCTTCGCAATACCTGTCCAAAGCTGAAAAGAACTCCCAATCAAGGAGGTAATCGTCCAAACCTAGCGTTGGCAATAGAAGGCCCACAAGATCAGAACATTGAAATTCCTCCCGCACGTGGTCGAGCATTCTATCTGGGTATCGAGGAAGCCCGCAACGCGTAACGGGTACATTCCTTTGATCAACCACCTTATTTCTGTACGACATAATTTTGGGTGCATAACTTCCTTCCAATTCTTACCACGTTCATGATATTGATTAATTTGAGACCTATTGATATCGACCTTAGTTGTTATATATATTTTGTTGATTTGATTTGAATTGTGTAAGCAAATCCAAGATCGAACGAATCTTTCAAAAGACTTCATTCAAGAATGTTGAATCCTATCTTTCTAACAACTTGTTTCCTAGCTTGATCTAGTGACAGTTCTTGTTTGATGAGTTGCGAAAATCAAGCTAAGAGACAAGTTTACTCAAGTCGGTTTAGTTTAATCTCATGACAGTTCTTGTTTGATGAGTTGTGAGATTAAATTAGAATCGACTACCTAAAGGTCTTTTGAGAGCTACGTTCGATATTGGGCAAGTTTACCCTATCCAATCTAATCACGGGCACGTACTTAGTTGAATGGGGAACCTGTACGTATGAGCACTGACATGATCATTTAGACTATTCGTACGAGCATGAACTTTTAGAACTCTTGTCGAGGTTCGGACCATAGTATCGTTAATCGAATCACGAGGACGTGATTCCTCTGACATGGGAAGAATGTCACAATTCTCAAATTTCAGTCATTTCTTAAACTCAATATTCATCATATTAGTTATGCATGGCTTTGCATTTCACCATAAACGCGTAAATTTTATATTAAATAAACGCTATCGCGTGAGTTATTATTTTGAATATTTAATCCGTTACTTTTAAAAATGATCCCGAGATATTTTTATACTTACATTTAGTTTATAAAAACTATATTTTGAGTTTTCCTAGTGTTTTAAATTTATTTTGTATACAAATCGTTAAATTTATATTATTACGACGTTTTTCTTAAAAACTATACGATAATTATTTTATCACTCAAATTTCACAAGGAATGTATTTTTACAATTTTTATGATCTCATTACATTCTAATTTGATCTACTAAAAATTTCTTTTACCTAAAAGCTACCATTTACTTTACAAAGTTATTACTACACAACATTTCACTTACATCTTCTTACAAATTATACAAGTATACATTTACACAATAATTAAAAAAAAAAAAAAAAAATAATATCTTCACATTCCTCCCCCCTTGGCCGACCAAGGGGGAGGGTGACATTAATATTAGTATGGTCTTAGATAGTATAAGTCTTCACTCCAAGTAATTACTTCACTTTACCTTTCATTTCATACATTTCATTTTTCAAATCTAGTTAAAGTTCTCTCTTGGTTTCTCTCCTCTCCAAAACCGGTTCATCAAGGGTTTTCCAAAGGATCATCAAAAATTTCTCTAGCAAGCATTAACAATCTAGAATTTCACTCTTTATAAGGTTTTGAAATAAAAACCTAGAGTGTTTAGGCTAACCCTTTGTTCTAATCACCTCATCATATTAACTTGTAAGCATATCATTTATATTTTTCATATCTCCTTTTCATTTCATAAGTATCTCTTCATTTTTGGAGCAAACATGCATGGCTTATGTTGATTTATACCATTTTTACATGATTTTTAGTGTTATATATATATAAGGTCATCCTATAATTATCCCCTTGGTATACTTTGGTCTTGATGATGATTAGGAACCCATGACACCCTAAGAAGGTGTATGGTAGGATTAGATTAGCTTTGGAGTTGATTTGAAGGGATTAGAATAGGTTTAGTACGATAAAAACTATTTTCGACAAGTATATAAAGTGTTCTGTCCTTATTTTGTTTTTCTGGAAAATCCGACAGTAGGCACGACTTTTTGGCCTTGATATTTAGAAAATATACTTTAAAACGAATCCGTGGCCGCTTGAACGGATAAAAACGGAGTTATAACGAAGAAGTTATGAATTTTTAAAGTTTGACGACGAAAAATATATTTTTCAGAAATTTCAGCAAGCTATTTTTACATTGTTCGAGTCAAAAACGAGCCTTAAGCTTCACAAATTATTTCGACTTATCAAAAATATATTAGTATACTTCGATACGAAGCTAAGGACGTATTATACGTAGAAAACGGATTTGAAACGACAAAGATATGCACGTTTTCATAAAATTGCCGTAACTATTATTTTCTGAAAAACTATATTACTTTTTACGATACAAGAGTTACGGTAGCTGTAACGACCATATTGGAGGCTGTTTTTAACCATGATGTGGAACTTTTTGTAACAAAATGTCTTCTAATAAAATTAAGATCACCGAGCATATTTTTCAAAACAATCAACCGTTTGTATAGCGGAGTTTTAATAAATTATTTACGGATGCTTAAAATTGGCCGAAACTCACTTTTTACACAACAATTAGACAAAATCACCATCTTTAACCCTTATTATCTTTATGTTCGAGACCTCGATGACGAAAACTCATGAACTGAAACTTTTAGATTTTGATACAAACTTTCTAAAACTGTCGAGTTCGTTTCCTAACGATCGACGCACACCATTTTACGACTAGTTTTTCGAAGCCATTTTTGTCAATTTCATGAAATTTCCGACGACTTTATTTTACGACGAAAAGTGTTAATTTCACAATAAATCATTACAAAACCATTGTAGGATGACATTTTGACGTAAAAACTTGTAAAGTGATTTAAGAATGGTCAAGACGTCAAAAGAGGATTTTTCGACGATAAGTAATGTTTTTCAAAACTTGCAAATGGTATAAATAACATACGAAATGCATGCATAACATTACATCATGACTTATTGCATATCATATCATTCATAATAGGTCAGTTTCGAGATTCACGCTACATTTCGGTGTAACCACTTTTGTCATCTCATCTATTCATCGAGTGAGTAATCACAACCCCTTTTTTTTACCGTTTTTACTATATTTTGGGGCGAAATGCATGAACCTTTCTTGAGCTAAATTGATCACTACTTTTATTAACTTGTTTGACTAGAACTTGTGAACTCGAATCAAATCCTTGAACTTAATTAGGAAATTATGACTTATTTGGACTTATTGAACCGTACATGTTATGGCCTTGACCTAAAGTCTCCCATGTTCGGAGTATCACTATAAAGTCTCCCATGTTCGGAGCATCACTATAAAGACTCCTATGTTCGGAGTATATCTTTGGGAAGAGGCACCCAGTATATCTTTGGGAAGAGGCACCCAGTATATCTTTGGGAAGAGGCACCCAGTATATCTTTGGGATGAGGCACCCAACATAACTTTGGGTAGTGGCACCCAACTTAATTTGGTTTCATCGGTAGCATATCTGAATTACTATATTCGTGGTACTATATTGCGAACTATTATGACCGCTTATACTTGACTACTTCATACGCTATATTTTGTGCAATGGGTTGTGAATACACAGGTTGCAAGTTTTGTATGGGCGGAACTTGGAACTGAGTGGATTTACAATGCCTTTGCTTTGTGGTCTATTTTTTCGTTGACCGAAAGCTTTGAATATTTCTTACGAGTTTTCTTATTTTGCTAAACATGTTTACTCACCAACTATTTTCATAGTTGACCCGTTTTTCTCTCATGCATTTCAGGTGATCGTTAGTAAGTTTTTCTACCGGGTCTTGCATAATGAAGTTTTCACTTGTCACTACAAATCGTTATGTAATAGAACGAAATATTTTGGAATCTAAACTTTGTAATATATTGGCCGATGACGGCTAAACTAGTATTGTAATGGCGTATTATTTCTTTTTAATCTTAACGTTGGTATGTTCTATTATCTTGTGCTTATGTTCCCTTCCGTTACACCTCGTATTTCCGCCTCCGGCGAGGGTGTGACAAGAACTAACAAAAGCAAACGACAATGGACGAAAGCGACAGGAGGATCACCAGGGAAGCCGAGACCATAATCAGCAAAACAAGAGGCAGCGAATAACTCAGAACTATGGGGCGACTACCCAGGAGCGCAAAGGATATGCAGGTCCACATCCTTTGTGCACTCGATGTAATTATCATCACTTAGGAGACTGCCCAAGGTGCGACAAATGTGGACAGACGGGCCACTTCGCGCGAAATTGCTCAAACAGAACTGGAAATCAAGGACAGAGAAAAGCATGTTACGAGTGTGGAAGTCTAGATCACCTTCGTAATACCTGTCCAAAGCTGAAAAGAACTCCCAATCAAGGAGGTAATCGTCCAAACCTGGCGTTGGCAATAGAAGGCCCACAAGATCAGAACATTGAAATTCCTCCCGCACGTGGTCGAGCATTCTATCTGGGTACCGAGGAAGCCCGCAACGCGTAACGGGTACATTCTTTTGAGCAACCACTTTATTTCTGTACAACATGATTTTTGAGTGCATAACTTCCTTCCGATTCATATCACGTTCACGACATTGATTAATTTGAGACCTATTGATATCAACCTTAGTTGTTATATATTTTGTTGATTTGATTTGATTTGTGTAAGCAAATCGAATATCGAGCGAATCTTTCAAAAGACTACATTCAAAAGACTTGTTTCCTAGCTTGATCTAGTGACAGTTCTTGTTTGATGAGTTGCGAAAGTCGAGCTAAGAAACAAGTTTACTCAAGTCACTACCTAAAGGTCTTTTGAGGGCTACGTTCGATATTGGGTAAGTTTACCCCATCAAATCTAATCACGGGCATATAATTAGCTGGATGAGGAACCCTTATGCATGAGCATTGGCATGATCACTTAGACTATTCGTACGAGCATGAACTTTTAGAACTCTTGTCGAGGTTCGGACCATAGTATCGTTAATCGAATCACGAGGACGTGATTCCGCTGACATGGGAAGAATGTCACAATTCTCAATTTTTGGTCATTTCTTAAACTCAATATGCATCATGTTAGTTCATTCATGATTTTGCATTTCACCTTAAACGCGTAAATTTTATATTAAATAAACGTTATCGCGTGAGTTATTATTTCGAACATTTAATCCGTTACTTTCAAAAATGATCCCGATATATTTCTATACTTACATTTAGTTTATAAAAACAATATTTTGAGTTTACCTAATGTTCTAAATTTATTTTGTATATAAATCGTTAAAGTTATATTATTACGACGTTTTTCTTAAAAAACTACTCGGTAATTTTTATATCACTCAAATTTCACAAGGAATGTATTTTTACAATTTTTATAAAATCATTATACTCTATTTTGATCTATTAAAAATTTACTTGTACCAAAAATTTACCAATTACCTTACAAGTTACCTTTTTACCTACACCTTTCACTTAAATCTTTTAACAAACTATACAAGTATATACTTACACTTTATAAAAAAAAAAAAAGTAATTTTTACATATCCCTCCCCCCTTGGCCGACCAAGGGGGAGGTGATATTAATTGATTGGTATGGTCTTGATTGTTGAAGATTTGTACATTACTTAAAGACTTACACATTCATTTTTATCATTGATGTATCTTAATAATTCACATAGTTAGAAAATCTTTTTCTCTCTTGTTCTTCTCCATCAAGAACCGGCCTTCAAGGGTTTTCCAAGGGATCACAAAATTTTTCCAAGCTCAAGTGTTAAAACAATCTAGATAATACTCTTAATAAGGTTTTGAAATAAAAACCTAGAGTGTTTAGGCTAACCTTGGTTCTTTGCACCTCATCATATTAACTTGTAAGCATATCATTTATATTTTTCATATCTCCTTTTCATTTCATAAGTATCTCTTCATTTTTGGAGCAAACATGCATGACTTATGTTGATTTATACCATTTTTACATAATTTTTAGAGTTATATATATATAAGGTCATCCTATAATTATCCCCTTGGTATATGTTGGTCTTGATGATGTTTAGGAACCCATGACACCCTAAGAAGGTGTATGGTAGGATTAGATTAGCTTTGGAGTTGATTTGAAGGGATTAGAATAGGTTTGGTACGAGAAAAACTATTTTCGATAAGTATAAAAAGTGTTCTGTCCTTGTTTTGTTTTTCTGGAAAATCCGACAGTAGGCACGACTTTTTGGCCTTGATATTTAGAAAATATACTTTAAAACGAATCCGTTGCCGCTTGAACGGATTAAAACGGAGTTATAACGAAGAAGTTATGAATTTTTAAAGTTTGACGACGAAATATATATTTTTCAGAAAATTCAGCAACCTATTTTTACTTTATTCGAGTCAAAAACGAGTCCTAAGCTTCACAAATTATTTCGATTTATCAAAAATATATTAGTATACTTTGATACGAAGCTAAGGACATATAATACGTAGAAAACGGATTTGAAACGACTAAGATATACACGTTTTCATAAAATTGCCGTAACTATTATTTTTAGAAAAACTATATTATTTTTACGAGATAAGTGTTACGGTAACTAAAATGACCATGTTGACGGCTGTTTTTAACTATGATGTGGAACTTTTTGGAACGAAATGTCTTCTAATAAAATCAAGATCACCAAGTATATTTTTCAAAACGACCAACCGTTTGTATAGCGGAGTTTTAATAAATTATTTACGGATGCTTAAAATTGGCCGAAACTCACTTTTTACACAACAATTAGACAAAATCACCATCTTTAACCCTTATTATCTTTATGTTCGAGACCTCGATGACGAAAACTCATGAACTGAAACTTTTAGATTTTGATACAAACTTTCTAAAACTGTCGAGTTCGTTTCCTAACGATCGACGCACACCATTTTACGACTAGTTTTTCGAAGCCATTTTTGTCAATTTCATGAAATTTCCGACAACTTTATTTTACGACGAAAAGTGATAATTTCACTATAAATCATTATAAAACCATTGTAGGATGACATTTTGACGTAAATACTTGTAAAGTGATTTTTGAATGGTCAAGACGTCAAACGAGTATTTTTCGACGATAAGTATTATTTTCAAAACTCACAAATGGTATAAATAACATACGAAATGCATGCATAACATTACATCATAACTCATTACGTATCATATCATTCACAATAGGTCAAGATTAACGTATCACACTACATCTTGGTGTAACCACTTTTGTCATCGCATCTATTCATCAAGTGAGTAATCACATCCCCTTTTTACCGTTTTACTATATTTTGGGGCTGAATGCATGAACCATACTTGAATTAAATTGATTCTTACTTTTGTGAACTCGAATCAAATCCTTGAACTTAATTACGAAATTATGACTTATTTGGACTTATTGAACCGTACATGTTATGGCCTTGACCTAAAGTCTCCCATGTTCGGAGCATCACTATAAAGTCTCCCATGTTCGGAGCATCACTATAAAGACTCCTATGTTCGGAGTATATCTTTGGGAAGAGGCACCCAATATATCTTTGGGAAGAGGCACCCAGTATATCTTTGGGAAGAGGCACCCAGTATATCTTTGGGAAGAGGCACCCAACATAACTTTGGGTAGTGGCACCCAACTTAATTTGGTTTCATCGGTAGCATCCCTGAATTATTATATTCGTGGTACTATATTGTGAACTATTATGACCGCTTATACTTGACTACTTCATACGCTATATTTTGTGCAATGGGTTGTGAATACACAGGTTGCAAGTTTTGTATGGGCGAAACTTGGAACTGAGTGGATTTACAATGCCTTTGCTTTGTGAACTATTTTTCGTTGACCGAAAGCTTTGAATATTTCTTACGAGTTTTCTTATTTTGCTAAACATGTTTACTCACCAACTATTTTCATAGTTGACCCGTTTTTCTCTCATGCATTTCAGGTGATCGTTAGTAAGTTTTTCTACCGGGTCTTGCATAATGAAGTTTTCACTTGTTGCTACAAATCATTATGTAATAGAACGCAATATTTTGGGAACTAAACTTTGTAATATATTTGCCGATGACGGCTAAACTAGTATTGTAATGGCGTATTATTTCTTTTTAATCTTAACGTTGGTATGTTCTATTATCTTGTGCTTATGTTCCCTTCCGTTACATCTTGTATTTCCGCCTCCGGCGAGGGTGTGACAATCATCTCCACTGTTGCCGAGGATGTTCAAGCAGCTGGCTCAGATACTCGTCCACCCATGCTTGACAGAACTGACTACGATTCTTGGGCTCAACGAATCAGATTGTACTGCCTTGGAAAGGAAAATGGTGTCAACATTCTCAAATCAATTGATGAAGGACCATATCGAGTTGAGACGACTAGAGACATACTTGATACTAATGAAGATGGAACTCCTATTTACGGAATGGACAAACCTAAAATGTATGATGAGCTTGATGATAAGGAGAAAAAGAGATTCGATGCAGATATCAGGGCTTCTAACATTGTTCTTCAAGGTCTTCCTAAAGACATATACAAGCTGATCAATCACAACACCGATGCAAAGGCAGTTTGGGATAATGTCAAGATGCTTCTCTCAGGTTCAGAATTAACTATGGAAGACAGAGAATCACAACTCTATGACGAATTTGAACACTTCAAGATGAAGCCAGATGAGAGTGTCTATGAGTACTATGTGAGATTTCATAAGTTGGTGAATGACATGAGGAACATCAGAATGACTATGCCTAACATTCAGCTAAACTCAAAATTTGTGAACAACATGAATCCCGAATGGCACAAGTTTGTCACCGCTGTGAAGCTCACTAAAGGATTGAAGAATACAAACTATGAGCAACTCTATGCCTTCCTCCTTCAGAATGAGAGACATGCTATGTTTGAAAAATTGATTCTCAATCAGTTCAAAACCAACCAGGGAGAGACAAGCTCGTCTAATGACTCAACTGCCTTCTACTCAAACATCGGAATCACAACCAAAGCTTCACAAGTCATACCCTTGGGTAATGGTAATCACAAACTCATTCCTGATCCAATGTTCAAACAAGCTGATGCTGATGCACACGTGGGTAACTTCATTAATCAATTAGCTCTTCTGATTAGTCAAAACATGAATTCTCTCCCACAAACCAACAACAACCTCAGAACAGCATCTAACCCACACAATCAAGCTACTGTTAAAGATGGAAGGATCGTGGTGCAACCAGTTCAGGAAAGACAGTATGATCAGGGAAGAGGTGGAGTTGGTAGAGGTTATGTTGGCAACCAGAATCGAGGAAGGAATGGTAACCAAGGTCAAGCTAAGCCGATCAAATGTTATAACTGTGGTGGTGAGGGACACATTGCAAGGAACTGCACATCTCCAAAGCGTCCACAGAATGCTGATTACTTCAGAGATAAGATGCTGCTTGTACAAGCTCAGGCAATGGTGCTGCTTTGGATGAAGAGGAATTGCTGTTTCTAGCTGAGGGCAATGCCAAGACCTATGATGCAGATGTGGATGAGCAGCCTATTCAGGAAATAGGTCACAATCATCAGAATGCCTTTCAAGTCGCTGATTGTGATGCATACGACTCTGATGTGGATGATGGACCTACGACACACACAATTTTTATGGCTAGCATTTCTCCAATGGTTTCTCCCAAGGTCTCTTCTTCACCACAAGCTGGCCCTTCCAAAGACAAACTCATCTCAGAGGTACTAAAACTATACGATGATGCTGATGTGCAAAAGATGCATGACAAAGTACTATCAACTGAAACTATTGAATCAAATATTGAAAATATGGGTAATACCGACATTGTCCCATATGATCAATATGTGAAACAAAGTGAAAGTGAAGTTGTACCAAGTGATGCATCTTCTGCAGTCAACAATGACTATGTTTTTGATGAATACACTGCATGTGCCCCTGATGACTCTGTAATTTCTGAACTAAATGCCTATAAAGAACGTGTTGCTATTTATGAACAACGTGCAAAATTTGAGTTGACCACTCGTGAGCAGGAAATGGATGACCAAGTGCGTACAGTCATTAGAAAAAGTAATTTTAGAGAAGAAGTATTGAAACAAGAATTAAATTCCTTGCAAGAAAAACTTTCTAAAACAGCTAAGCAAAAACAAGAACTTCAAGAAAATGTGAAAATGCTTAAGCAAGAATTTAATGCAAAGGAATCAAAACTCTTGAGAGACTTTTCTAATCTGAAAACGTTGAAAAACAAACTTGAAAACAAGTTGTACATACAAGGAAACACCATTCAGACTGCTCACATGGTCACTAAACATAGAGTTCTAAGCGATAAGCATAGTGTTCCCATTATAGATAAACCCAACCCTGAGTACGGAAAGATAGCAAAAGCAGCTCAAAGTGTGATCTATGATGGCAATGAGATTCTTAAACCTAGACAAAAACCTAGTTGCGTTGAGTGCACAGAGGATGATAAGAAACTAGATGAAATCACTAGGGAAAAGATGAATAAGAAACTAAATGATCCTAAATGCAAAGAGAAAAAAGTAATTATCACTCCTCATGACTACAAGAAGGAAAACTGGATTTCCTTGAACAAGTTTAAGCCTCAGACATTGTTGAATCCCGAACAAGTCTTCTGGAAAATGGATTTAGATAAGCAGAAAGCAATAAATATTGTTGAAACAAACCCTCCCCTTTGGAAAATGCCTAGAGCGACTGTGTATCCTCCTAATACACCAATGCATCTTGTTCCTAGAACAATTGCCACTAAAAGCAAGACCTTAATTAGCCAATATGTTATATTTCAACTATTTGTTGATTTTGAGAAAACTTGCAAGAAAAGGATCACACCCACTGGTATAACTGAAGGAGAAAGGGGTTTTGAGCAAATGAAAGAATGTTATTTAACTGAGGTCATGCCTTTCTTTAAACTTCTAAATGATCACTTTGAGAGTCTTAAAAAGGGGATAGAAACTGATATCAAGGGAATGGAAAAGGAATTTGATGCAATGATAGTTGAAGTTAGTGACTATGAGCGTGCACTAAAATATAATGAGATTGAGAGGAAGAACTTGAATACATTGAATGAGACTCTTATTACTGAATGTGTTGCTCAAGATATGTTTTTTACTGCTTCAAATTGCTCTATTAATGCTTCCAAATTTCATGAACTATCTGTTGCCCTGAAAGTCTCCCATGATCGTGTCATTGAGCTTGAAAAAACTAATTCTAAACTAAACGAGAAAATTGAACTGGATGATCACGACAATTTGGTTAAACATTTTTCTAAACTAGAAGTTGAGCATTTTAATTTACAACTAAAATATCAACATCTTAAAGAAAATGTCAAAACTTCAAATATCCAGACATCATCAGATGCTCCAGAGTTTGATGCAGTTTTTCAAATTAACAAATGTGATGAACAGATTCAAGCTCAGTGCAACACGATCAGAAAGTTGAAAGCCCAAATCTCTCAATTAAAGGGTCAAACGAACAATATGACAGGCTCCCAAATGCCTCCTCCTTTAGATTCTCAGAATTCTCAAACGTTTCATCTTCAAAACCTAGTAAATGCTTTACAAAAGGAAAACGAAAGTTTTCTAGAAGAAAATGAAAAGGTTAAACGTCATTTCAATGAGTTATTTGAATCAATTAAAGTCACTCGTAACAAAAATAACGAACAAATAGCTTCATTGCAAAAGGAAATTGAGAATCTGAAGAGTCAGGTAAAAGGGAAAATGCCAATGACCAATGGGGAGAATGGTGTATCAAAGGTTCACTCTTGTAATAAATATGCTTTATCTGTAACATATGTCCCTCCTCATCTAAGGAACAACAAACTTGCTATTCAAACATACTTCTCATCTCTTAAGGATTGCTTAGAATGTCTGCGTGAGATTGTTGAAGAGGATAAGCTAGAGAAACCTCATGATAATGCAATTGGACATGCATGCTTATATGCCAAACGATCTCAAGAAATCTTAGAATGCTTGATCACAATATGCCCAAAGTCATTAGGTGAGAGAGTTAATCCTTTGATTCCATGCTCGATGCCTAATGCCAAGTATGATATGCATTCGATTCCCAATATTTTGAATGTGAACCGGAGTGTGCCTTTAAGTAGTTCAGATTCCAGATCTGTCAATGCTAAGAAAGAGAACTCAAGTGTGCCTTCTAGGAGTACAAATCTCAGTACCTCTAGTTTTAAGAAAGTGAACCTTAGTACACCTGCATGTAGTTCAGATCCCAGCACATCTAAACAGGTGATGCAAAGAGTAGTTAAACCAACTAATGTTCCCATTCCCTTTACAGGAGTAATCAGTGACATTAAAGGGAGTAGGTCAAAGTCTCAAGACAATACAAGGAATGATAGGACCTCTCAAGCTAAGAATGTGCACTGGAAGAGAGTAGAAGAACAATCTAGGAACTTTAAGCTTGAATTGAATAAAACGAATCGTGTTGATTCTAGTATTAGCCATAGGCGTACTGTAATTAATTCGAATTCTGATACTATTTGCAAACCTTGTACTGATGTCTGCTTGAATTCTGTTTCTATTCATGAATGTGGTGTTAATGTTCTGCCTAATGATGTTAATTGTCCAGTTAATATTGTTAATGCTAAAATTCATGCTAAGAAGGCTAAAAGGCAAAAACGAAAGAAAGTTAGAAAACAGTGGAAACCCACAGGAAGAACATTCAGTAAAATAGGCTTTTATTGGATACCTGTTGGTCATAAGACTAATCAGATAATGCCCACTAGAAAATGGATGCCTACTGGTAGAACTATTCCCTTAAGAAGTGATCACACTTTGAACAGGGCTAATACAGACACTAGTACTGCATCTATTCACAATGATTCCATTGCCTCACTTTCTGATATGAATGCTCCTTTCTCTGATGTGGGTGTTCCAACTGTTGCTACTAACCAAATGGAACCCATTCTTGCATGGGGATCCCAATTATCCAGTTATCCATTCTTGTCTGTGTTCAACTGCAGATCGTTCAAATCGTTCTGTGGTACCTGGACTCAGGCTGTTCCAAGCATATGACTGGAGACCGGTCGCGGCTCATGAACTTCGTGAGCAAATTCATCGGGACTGTTAGATTCGGTAATGATCATTTCGGTGCAATCATGGGTTATGGAGATTACGTTGTTGGTGATAGTGTCATCTCTAGAGTATACTATGTGGAAGGTCTGGGTCATAATCTGTTCTCTGTTGGTCAATTCTGTGATTCTGATCTAGAAGTAGCCTTTAGAAAACATACCTGCTTTGTTAGAGATCTTAATGGTAAGGAACTGTTAAAAGGAACTCGTGGCTCAAATCTTTACACCATCTCCATCGATGACATGATGAGGTCATCTCCAATCTGCTTGTTATCAAAGGCTTCTAAAACAAAGTCATGGCTATGGCATCGTCGTCTCAATCACCTGAACTTCGGCACCATCAATGATCTCACCAGAAAGGACTTAGTTGTAGGTTTACCTAGACTCAAGTACGAAAAGGATCATCTTTGTTCAGCATGTCAATTGGGAAAAAGCAAGAAGTATGCCCATAAACCCAAACCTACTAACTCTGTCACAGAAGTTCTTCATATGATTCATATGGATTTATGTGGACCAATGAGGGTGCAGAATATCTTTGGGAAGAAATATGTGTTAGTTGTGGTTGATGATTACTCTAGATTCACCTGGGTCAAGTTCTTAAGGACAAAGGATGAAACTCCTGATATCATCATCAAACTCATCAAACAGCTGCAGGTTCGACTTAAAAAAACCGTCAGAATTATCAGAACAGACAATGGAACTGAGTTTGTCAACAAACAACTTAGTGAATTCTATGAAAGCGTTGGAATCAGCCATCAAAGAAGTGTTCCACGAACTCCTCAACAGAACGGTGTGGTTGAAAGACGAAATCGAACTCTTGTTGAAGCCGCTAGAACAATGCTGATTTACTCAAAGGTTCCAATGTTTCTCTGGGCTGAAGCAATTGCCACTGCATGCTACACACAAAATCGTTCCCTGATTCACACTGTTCATGGAAAAACTCCATATGAACTTGTCCACAAAAGAAAACCTAATCTCTCTTTCCTTCGTGTGTTTGGTGCATTGTGTTATCCAACTAATGAGGGACAAGACTTAGGCAAACTTAGAGCTAAAGCAGACATTGGAGTATTTGTAGGGTATGCTTCAAACAAAAAGGGATACCGAATCTACAACAAAAGAACCCGAAATATCATGGAAACAATTCACGTTACGTTTGATGAGCTGACCGGTCAAATGGCTCCTGGACACTCCAGCTCAGGACCCGCACTTCAAAACAGTCCCATTGGTTCATCCCTTGTTCCAAACTCTTCTCAAGAAACTCCATATGTACCTCCATCTGAAGATGATTTAAAGAAATTGTTTGATCCTATGTTTGATGAACTGTATGATTCAATTACTAATGAGGTGTTGATCCCTACAACAGAGGATGCTCATATTCCTGTGAATGAAGTCAATCCCTCTGTCTCAATATCGTTAAGTCAAGAAGCACCTGCTGCTGATCCTTCAGTCTCATCAACAAATCATCATTCTTCAAATGTACATCATGGAAATGTTTCTGGCATCAATGATGAAGTTAATCCCTTTGCTACTCCTGAAGATGCTCCATTTGAAAACATATTTGCTCCTGAATCATCATCAGAACCATCTTCTTCAGGAGAAATCGACTCAGCTACCTCAGTCCCTCAACAACTGCCACATGAACACCTCAGAAAATGGACTCACGATCATCCATTAGACAACATCATTGGAAATCCCTCTCGTCCTGTATCAACCCGGAAACAACTTGCAACCGATGCCTTATGGTGCTTCTTCAACTCCGTACTATCTAAGATCGAACCAAAAGATGTTAAAATCGCCACGAATGAAGATAGTTGGTTCAATGCCATGCAAGATGAAATTCATGAGTTTGATCGACTTGATGTATGGGAGTTAGTACCTGCTCCAGACTGTGCTATGATTATTGCTCTTAAATGGATCTTCAAAGTGAAACTCGATGAGCATGGTGATGTGTTGAAGAACAAGGCTCGATTAGTTGCTAAAGGATACCGTCAAGAGGAGGGTATTGACTTGGAAGAATCTTTTGCTCCAGTTGCTCGAATCGAGGCAATCAGAATCTTTCTGGCTAATGCTGCCAGTAAGAACATGGTAGTCTATCAGATGGATGTGAAGACGGCATTTCTGAACGGAGATCTTAAAGAAGTCGTCTACGTCAGCCAACCTGAAGGATTTGTGAATCAAGAGCATCCTACTCACGTTTATCGTTTGAAGAAGGCTCTTTACGGTTTAAAGCAAGCTCCAAGGGCATGGTATGATACACTGTCAAAGTTTCTTCTATCAACCGGATTCAGCAAAGGAGCAGTTGATCCTACATTGTTCACCAGGAAGTCAGGCAAACATTTAATTCATGTTCAAATTTATGTTGATGATATTATTTTTGCCTCGACAGACCCAATGGAATGTGATCGTTTTTTGAATGAAATGAGTTTAAAATTTCAAATGTCAATGATGGGACAAATGTCATTTTTCTTGGGTTTACAAATTTCACAAAGTCCCGGAGGCATTTTCATAAATCAATCTAAATTTGCAACAGAAATCTTAAAGAAATTTGGATTTGATTCAAGTGACCGTGTTGACACCCCCATGATTGATCGAACCAAACTAGATGAGGACCACTCAGGGATCATGATTGACCAAACGAAATATCGTAGTATGATTGGATCCCTGATGTACCTCACTGCTAGTAGACCAGACATCTTGTTCGCTGTTTGCATGTGTGCTAGATACCAGGCTAAGCCTACTAAAAAGCACCTTGAAGCAGTTAAACGGGTCTTTCGGTATCTCCAAGGAACCATCAATATGGGTCTTTGGTACCCGAAGGACACCGGTATGTCACTAACGGCCTATGCAGATGCTGATCATGCAGGTTGTCAAGATACACGTCGAAGTACGTCTGGAGGTGCTCAGTTTTTGGGTGATAAGCTTGTGAGCTGGTCTTCAAAGAAGCAAAAGAGTACTTCTATTTCCTCTACAGAGGCTGAATACATAGCCATGTCATCCTGTTGTGCTCAAATCTTATGGATGAGATCTCAATTATCTGACTATGGCTTTGAATTCAACAAAATCCCTCTGTACTGTGATAATAAAAGTGCTATTGCTCTCTCATGCAACAACGTTCAACGTTCATTTCATCAGGGAACAAGTGGAAAAAGGTGTGGTGGAACTCTATTTTGTGAGGTCTGAATATCAGTTAGCAGACATCTTCACCAAAGCTCTTCCAAGAGAACGTTTTGAGTTTATTCTTCCACGTCTTGGCTTAAAAAGCCTTCAACCAGAAACACTCAAACGTCTTCAGGAGGAAGACGAGGAGTAAAGGTCTATCTTCATCTGTCTCTTGTATATATCTATTCGAAAAACAAAATACAAAATTACAAAACCTTCAAAAATCAAATAGAAAAATATAAAACTTTCAAAATCCATAAAAAATTTGAAAAATTCGAAATATCTTCAAAAAATAGTGTCATTTTGTCATGTTTCTCTCGATTCGATTATATCTACGGTCTTGTTGTTGTCATTCAAAGAATGACACGGGTCTTTAGATATTGTTCGAATTTTTATTAAAAAAAAAAAAAAAAAAAAAAAAATCAAAAATCAAAAATATTTTTGGGAGAAAGAGAAACAATGGCTTACTATCATTTCAGGCAGTAACCCGCTTTTCAAAGATAGAACAGAGACATACTTTATCATGTTTTTCAAAATTCAATGCTCTGATTCTATAAACATTTATCTGCTGAAAACTAACTGCTTTGAAAAATAACTCGGTCTCTATTTTTTATAATCATCAGGACTTACTTGTCAAAATCTCTATCTCTCAATCAACAACCTATGTCATTGATTGAGGGGGAGAATGATTTCAATTAAATTAAAAAGTTATTTGGCATTAAATCGTTTTCAAAAGATATACATGCATGTTTTATCAATGGAGTTTTAAAGTCTTAATATCCGATCCTTATCAGTTAAAACGCTTTCATAATCAAGTCACAATTCTCCTTAAAAGCTTTCAAAATCAATTTAAATCTATAAGAGATCACAAATCTCAAAGGATTTGATAATTGTGATCGGGGGAGAATGTGTGATTTAAATTGGATTTAAACTGATAATTCGGTAAATGGTTTTATAAGGATGTGCATGCTGTCCTTCCCACATGTGACAAACGATTTCAAATTTTCAATGCACATGTTGAGGGGGAGCATCTATCTTAAACCTATGATTTGAAACGTGATCATTTATCTCAATATGCAGGTTCCCTCTAGTATGTGCAAAACTCTTTTCAAACCTCGAGGCATATATTGAGGGGGAGCAAATTTATGGAAACCTCATCCTTCCCGGAAATGCTATATCTACTTGATTTGATGTGGGAAGTGATGTTGATATCTTTTAGAAAATGGTAATCAAAGAAGTTAATTCTTTCTCTCGCCTCCGTGTGCAAAACATTTTCAAATACTTGATGCACATGTTGAGGGGGAGTTCTCGCTCTAAAAATATCAAAAACAATTCAGGTACAAAATGTTTTGATAATATATCACAAGTATCTGGATTGATTTTCAAATGGTTTTCAATTGGTCCCAATGGTAGATGAACAATACCAAATTGACCGACCAACTTTACTTTATGTACGGTGATATAAGGATGATAAGGTTAGGTATGTGTTCCCATGATCCGCCAGAACCGGAGGGATCTACCCAGGGACAATCCACTAGTTAGTGTAGAAGTCCTTAGGTATGATAATAAAAGGAGAAAAGTGAGATATGGGAAGAGTGCGGACTGAAATAGAGCAAGTACTGGAACAAACCCAACAAGGTTCTTGCTATGAAGTCTCGGTAAGCACTGAAGGGGTTGAAGAATTAAAAAGAATTGAATGAGGAAAGGGTGAAAACAAATAGCCCTCCATTTATTCAACCTTAGGGCAGAAACCGGGTTCAATTCATATGCTACTAATGGTAACATCGGTATTGAAGACAAGACGTCATGGACCCAGTGACGCACTGCACTTCAACTTTCCAAACCACTCAAGTTCCTCTTAAAAGGACTTGTTTTAGTCTCACGGGGAACCGACATTATCTATTGACTTTCTCTTAGAGATGGTTGATATTGAAGAAGGAGACCCTCTCCCTAGTCTCCGACACAGGATCCAAATATGCACAAATTGAGTCTAGAGCCACGAGATCATCAATAAATCTCATTAGGACACTTTCAATGAAGACTCTCTGTTTCACACAATGTGGAAAGAGAGATTATATCTTGAGTCCTACGCATTATCCTTGTGGTATTGCCAGAACATCTGAGTGATGTGTTTACATATTCACAATGAAGATGGAAAGCCTTCTGGAGCCAACATCAAACAAGCTCCTGGTAGGTGGCATGTGAGATCTATTGTATGGATCAACCATGTGACAACTGAACAGAAACAATGGGGCGATTCAATCTCTTGAATCAATCCTGGTTCAGGTTATGGATTGACGGATACCTTTGAAAAAACCGGTCTTTGTGCTTATCAACTCTTTTCTTTAGCACATCAACCGTGTACTCATTTTTCAAACCAAAAGGTGTTTTTATGATTGATAATTGATTTTCAATAAAACCTTCGTTGTATTGCAAAAACAATTTCTATTGAGCAATACACGATTGTTTTTCAAATCTCTTTTCATCAATCAGTGGACTTAAAATTCGCTGGTTCACTCACTCCGTGTTGTCTTCTTTGAGACGTTCCAGTTTGAGAACAGCTAGAACAGCTGCGAAACCCTGTCAAGGAGATTCTTAGGAATCCTACCTGATCACAGGCAGTACTTGTACTGATCAACGGGGAACCGTGGGCCGTATACCTCAATTCAACGAAAATGATCAAAGACACTTTCGTGCGATTTATTGCTAACTGTTGTATGCAGGTACACCCGACGTTTGCAGCTGATCAGAATGAAGCGGTCAATCCATAGCCGCATGCTCACTTAACACATTCATCTAAAAGGAAATCATGATTAATGACTCTGATATTTTCACTCCATGCTTCTGCTACGCTGCTGCCAATATCATGATTCAACAAAAGCTTCCGCTACTCTGATGAGAAGATATCATGATCCAAAATGTGAGCATGTCGGTCCTAAAGTCACAACATCACATAATACCAACACCACAAAGGATGTCTCAGAGATTGTTGATAGCTGATGATCTCAAAAGATGGCTCAAATTTATTATCACGTGGATCAGTAAAAGACCTCCACTTGGAGTAACCAAACATGCAATGTGAAGAATCAATGACTACGAGCTTAGGAGCAAAGGACTACATCAAGAATGCAAGATCAATTGTTAATGTATTATCTAGTTGTATTCAATGTAATTTTGGTACATGATTGAGGTGACCTCCCTTAGGGGGAGATTGTTAGGAATTAGAATTTCCAGGTATTAAAGAGTCAGTCACCTCAAGTATATGTAATCATTAGAAAGCTCGTAGTCGTAGTTCTTTTAAGTTAAGTAGTATTTAGTTAAGAAACACCGTGGAGGACGGACGGGTCTTTACCCACTGTATGCCTGATCCACAGCCCGATGTGTGGCGATTTATGTAAGACTATAAATACTCTCTACCTCCCAAGGTAGAGAGTTGGAGCTCATAATAAGAATTTTCTTTCTCTCACTAAAGTTCCCTAAACCTCTAACTTTCTCTCTCTAGAATTCTACTTATACGCCACCTTGTTGTTATGGTTTGATGTGTATGTGAAAACTAATATCCAACATAACTCATCCTGATGAGTAAATGAGAGCCAAAATGGCAAATCATGTCAAAATCTGCACACCAAATTTCATTTGGGAAAAGCCCATGGTTCTGTTCATTTCTGGGAGTTGACTCAGTTTTATGAAATGTAGCTAAGACATAAACTTGAAGTTTGGCGAAAGCCACGTGTCAAAACGAGTTGTAGAACTCGACTTATGGTCGTTTTGGCAGGACTGAATGTGCAGCCAAACTTTCTGCAATGAAATATAAGTATATACTTGTAATTAGACCATGGATATAGGTAAAATTTGGACCTTAGACTTGATTAAGCTTAAGAAGCTGTTAGAGAATATAAAAATATGAACTTGAGCTTTTGAATCACTTAAAAAGGACTTTTGGTTAAAAAGTTATGCCCAGTTAAGTTTTACTAGATGAAAATATAGTGTTGGAACAAAAGCTTGCTGATACGATTTTAAATCACGATTTTGACCATTTTCTAGTCCGAATCAGCAAAAGTTTAAAACATGAAAGTTGCTCAGAATGACCTTTTCTACAAAAACTCGTGAGCACATAAGCAGAAAGTGAACGACAAAACCTAAAAACGGCAAAAACTAAGCTGACCTGTTGTTGACTAGAAAACAACCTTAGTGAGAACTTTAAGTGATATATTGATCATTTGAGGCTAATATAAAGCCAAGATTGAGTCAAGATTGTTGTCTTAAGGTTGTCTAACTTAGAAACATCCTTAATATGATCTTGATTATTATTGTTTAACCATAACTTAGCCGCACGGCTAGTATAAGTCTAATGACCGAAACTTGTTTTTAAAACTTGTTCACTAGACTTTAACAAACTAAGTAAATGACCCTGTGACATGTTAAACTACTTCACGACCTCTTGATTTTGATAGCCTAAGCGATGGTACGAGGTTATTTATAAAAGGACTATAAGCCAAACAACATTTAAGGAATACTTTAACTTAAGAATTCATGTACAACATCATAAGCCAACAAACTACATATACTTGTACACTTATATCATACAATATACTAAAACACGAATACTATGCTTTCTTGGAAAATCGTTAAAGATCATGGTCTTGCCATACTCTATTGTTGACATACAATATATCGTTACACTCCGCTGCTGATCACTACAGTGAGTTCATAGCCCCACTTTCTATTACTTAATTGTTTTACAAACCTTTGGGGGAAATACATGCTTTATTTTAAATCGAACAAATTGCTTTCAAACTATATGCTTATCTGAATGTATTATTTGAACTAAGTACCACTATTGCCAATCTTAAGTCCCTATTATCATGAACCATTAATCACGAGTGAAGTGAACGCGAATAATATGGATAGATCTATCGGGATTGACGGATCCCATTTGTGTTGACCGGGTAGGCAAACAAACGCACTATATTTGAAGATCCATACGTTAATTGGCAAATTACCTATTAGGGCAACTGTTACCACCATATAAATGTCTATTGACAAGCTGTTAACGTTTAGGTGTCATGAGCTTAGTGCATTAATATTTGTTTTGTTTTTCTAAACTATGAATGTGAGACTAATTACCTCACGTTACGAATATTGTGTTCAACTGATTTCCTTAACTCTATGAATTTCACTCAACCTTTGTGTTGACAGTTTTAAGCATGTATTTTATGTCCATATTGTACGAGGCTGGCACGGAGGAGCACGAATACTCAAGAAAACTATAAATTTTATTATCATTCGAAAACCCATTTAATGTATTTTGTAAACCGTGAAACTACTGGGACCTCATTTTTGTAAACTCTGATATTTATATAAATCGAATGATAAATCTTTTAAAACGACTCCATTAGAGTTCGTTTTCTGTTGTTATGACTGTTGTGCCATGAAGTAACACCCAGTTTGAATTCCGCTGCGTATCACAAAATTGGGGGTGTTACATTACCCTTCCCCGAATATGAGATTTGTAGGAATACGAGATCAATCACCAATGTTAGAACCTCTTCATTGCGTCAACTTTGAGTAAACAAATCAACGAATCCTTATTGATTTGGAATGGATTACCAATAAGATGGAACAACGGCTCTACCTATCAAGATTAATATCCATTCATTGAGGCATATTTTGGATCGTATCCCTTCTTGTTGCAACCTTGTTGATCACGAAATTAATATCCATTCAAAACGATATCTGACTTGTGATGATGGTTTGGAGACTAATCAACATTTGTTTGTAGATTGTTTGATTGCAAACGACCTTTGTAAAATTTCACAAAACCTAATTACACGGAGTGATTCTACACTCCTTAATAGTTGATTGAAGGGTTGCTTAGATGTGTTTATTCAAACTACCACTTGGATTATTTGAAGATTTGTAAACCACGTGTTCTTTGACTTTAGCCCTTAAAGAAAAGATATGCTTGAGGAAGAAATTAAAGTTCTTTCTCGTTCTTAAATTGTTCATAGGTTTATGTAATCTATCCTAATATGGACCAAGTGTATCATTGACCCAAATTTGCATGTATGAATTAATCGTAAGCCCCTTTCTCTAGCGTCTTGTTGAGTAAAAACGCCATTTAAAGAAAACATCAACTTTTGCCAATTTGGTTAGCTTAGTGGTGTTTAAGTGCTTTATGATTCAATCACAAAGTTAAGTTTAGTGGTGAAAACTTTATCCAAGTCGCATTCCAGATTCATTATAATTGTTAAGAGCCTAAAATCAGATAAAGGAGTTGTATTAATCATGATTAAAGATAGTGGTATGGGAGTTGCCCACAAACTTAGAGGTTTTGGGTTCAAGCCTCGCTGGAGGCATTTATAAAATAGGTGGTATAGGTGTGAAAAAAATTGAATATCTTAAAAAAAAAAAAAAGAAATCCCAAATAAATTTTATAAGATGTTAAGTCTTAATATATGTCTAAACATTCAGAAAGTATTGAAAATCTTCTTTTACATACATCTTTCATGCTGCAAACGTGTTACAATAATAAACAAAAAACCCTCAATTCACATAACATGAACCATAGTGGTATTATTTTCGATGAAGTACCTTGTCGATGGCAAAAAGATTATTTACGTGTAAACTCGCTTGTCGCGCCAATTCTTACACATAAAACCATTTCAAAATATCCTGTCGTCAAGATGGTCGCGAAGAGAATCCAAGAATATTTTAGTAAAGTTAGCATTTTCCATATTAATGAAGTATATCATTTGAAAACTAGTCGATTTTATTCACCAAAATGGATATGACAAAAAGATGATCAAAAATCATGATCCAATCTGGTTGTGTCAGTTATTTTGGTCACATTCTAAGGGAAAACCATGGGGAAAGCGACTAGAGTCATTGCAGTAACTGTAAAACATATGTTTATGTTGTACCAATTTTAGCATCTCTTTGCTACTCGAATCCAATTCTTTTAGGTGGTACCAATCGTGTTTTACAGTATTTGAGCTTCCTGAACTGCAACTAGATTCTCCATTCATCCAAACACAACCCCGGACCTTATAATTCCTGAACCATGCCTTGAATGGAGATTCCGTCCAGTTCGTCTTGACTGTCCCACCTCTCGTAGCCCATTGATCTCCATCCCAAAGGCTCAAGTACACCCTCATCGGCATGTCCTTCAAATATGGGACTCCATTGGATTCCATGTTTTTGAACACTCTAATGGGCGTCCCATCTACATACATCCTGAACAAACAACACAAGTTAAGATCAATTATAAAAGATAGTCATATATTGTTCAGTGTGACATTAAAACTCGTAGAGACGGATACTTACACAATCATAAAAGGGCTCCAAGTAATTGTATACGTGTGGAAATTTCTTGTCGGGTCAAACCAAAGGTGAAATTGTTGCTCTCTAGATCCCTTTCCTTTCGTAAATATGTTAGTATGGACAGTGTATGGCTCGTCCGTTAGATTTCCTAAGAACTCAATGTCTATCTCATCATGCTTATCACCTTCTGATGCTAACTAAACAAAAATACATCAATTATTTGCACATTCTAATAAATCATATATGTACAAAAAGGAGAAGAAAATGTCGAAAACCTACATAGAATGCTGTAACAGTGCCGGCAGAGTTTCCTGGAATAAGCTTGATTTGCATGTCAATCCTTAAAAAGAAATATGGACATTTTGTTTGAATCCCCGAACCAGAATATTCATCGAGGGACAACCGTAGAGTTTTTCCATTACTAAGAATGCTTCCCCGGCCATTGCCCCACAATATATCGAAGTCTCGATGAAAGTTGGCAGCTAATACAAATCTCATACAATTCAAGATTATAAGAGGTACCAAATATAGCATAGTTGTCGAATTAGATGGAGTAGACATCGTACGTGTTTTGAGTTGTGACAATTCGAAGACGTTATAACTTTGACCCATTTATATAGCTGTGTAGGGAGCTAAAAAGATGTTAATTAGTTGGTTGATAGAAAAAACTTGAAACCTTCAGCCCTATTTTTCTGAATCGTTGACACACATTAAATACTTGAACGTTATTAGCAGAATTTGTACCTAGATCCAAGACTAAACTTAGCACTGAAATTCGTTGCCACTTATTATAACTTTGAAACTTAATATGAAAGGAAGCAATTTTCAAATTAGATGTTTTTCTGGTTGACCAATTTTAGAAGTTCTAAACCAATGTCGAAACTAGGAGATATAAACCGAGTGTTAATTTGAAAAGTCACCTAGTTAAACTCAGTGGCGTGCGGATCCGGACTTATAACTAAAGGCAAAACGCAAAAATTAAACTAGAAAAGAATAAACAAACAGTCGAGTAACGCTGGGGCTTAACGTGATTCATATAAATGATCGACCTATGTCTACGGCCAATAAGATGTCTTAAAAATCATGCAACACATTGATGTACAAGGACAAAAACTTAAATGAACAAAATTTTCTTGTTCATGTTTGTTCTTTAGAAAAATAAGGTTGTTCGTGGTTGTTTATGTTCGTTCTTTAAGACGTTAAACGGATACACACAAATGATTGAAATGAATGTACGAAAACGCATATAAAATACTTAAAATATATATAACATTTTATTTTGAATGTGTTCTTTTGTTTAGGTACATCTATTTTACTCAAAAATGTATAATATAATAATATATGATATTTGGCCATAAGCAAATAAATGAACGATAATGAATATTAGTGAACATATAATCCGACGTTCATGAAAATAAATGAATAAATGAAACTTTTATTTTATGTTCGTTTGTTTAACCAAATAACCATACTCTTCTTAATACCTGTTTATTTAATGAATATACGAATATAAAAGAACTTGTGAGTAAACACTTTATAAAATATTTAATGAATATAATGTTCAATCGTTTAGAGTCCCTCAAGTATGATGCTTGAACTACTTGTGTGCCAATTTGGTTGTTTGGATATCACATGCATCCTATTTAATGTACTTCAGTGGAACATGTTCTCTCGATCTCTTTTCTAATATATTTGGTTGAAATACGAATGGGTCAACTTAGAGTTTCCACGAATTTTATATATTATCAATGTATCATACTTTTCAGCAACGTAAGAAAAGAGGGACATGTATTTATGAGGTTTGACGAAAATGGCTTATGTTTCAATGGTATCCATGTTGTGTCAGAAACTTACCGATTGAATGGTTTAAGGTTGAGGGAGATTTTAAAGAGAAAAAAAGATTTTTAAGAAAAAAGATTCAAGAAAAAAAAAATGAAGTCCCTCACATATATAAAAAATAAAACAGATTTTAGGGAGAAAAAAAGACATAGTATCAAATAATACCAAATAATATATATAATGATGGAACATCCATGTGTTCTAATTATTATTTCGCTGTTATTATTACACAAAAAGATTTATAAATAATTAAATTTAATTCTCAAACTTAAGATAAACAACTTCAATACTCAAAGTATATATAATGTATACTACGTATAAGTATATAAACGATTCAACACTCCTTATGCCATTTTGCACTCTGGAGGAAACCCTTGAGGAAATCTTTTCGAATCAGAGCAGTAGTTGTAGATCATATAATTCTTCTGTGCCCATCTCATCCTCTCCTGCTTTGTATTATCTAAACCCTCCGATAACCATGCCGGGTTGGCGTTAGAACCGCAAGACGTTTTACCAGAAGATACAACACAAGCATCCGCCCTAAAGTTTCGGTATGAAGCAGTGAAAGGTGCATTACTCCAATCAGTCTTGACAAGTCCACCCCTTGTTGCCCAATCATCAGCATTCCATAAACTCGAATGTATCCTCATTGGCTTATCTTTAGGATAAGGTACACCAACTGATTCCATATTTTTGAACTCTCTAATGGGAGTTCCATCAACCGAAAATCTGGACATTAATGTAAGACCGGTAAGAAAAACATATGAATAAATATATTAACAAAGATAGTGTGCATGCATATTAATACTTACACAATGTGTTTAGGGTTCCACAGGATGGAATATGTGTGAAAATCAGACGTTGGGTCGAACCACAGATGGAATTGTTGCTCTCTGTTGCCTTTACCTTGGCTAAAAACATTTGTATGTAAAACGTAGGGATCACCACTTAAGTTACCTAAGAACTCGAAGTCAATCTCGTCCCAGTCTGATCCTTTAGAGGACAACTGAAACATATTCATAAGAAATCATGTTTCGCATACTTATTTTCTTTTTACATTTACGTACTATATACGGAGTATAAGTTATAACAATGAATGATAAACAACATAATTAATTAGCTAGAAACTTACATAGTAGGCAGTGACTGTGCCAGCAGAGTTACCAGCAACGAGCTTGAGTTGCATATCAATTTTGCCATACATGTACTCATTTCTTGATTCGAATCCAGAACCGGATGAATTGTCAAGGGAGAGCGTCAAGAGGTCGCCATTAAGTATTTTACCACGGCCCTCACCCCAGGTGATATCAAACTCATTGTAGAAATCAGCCGAGACAAGCGAAGAACCAACTAGAAATAGAGCCACCAAGTACAAACTTGGAAGCCCTGAGGAAAAAAAAGTGAACCGCATTTTCAGAAGTGTTTTTTTACTTTGTGTTCAGTTGTATGTTGAAGTGATGATAGATGGTATGAAAGTGTTGTATTTATAGGGTGTTTGAAGAGCAATGGAAGGTGGTGAGGAAAGTGACATTACATGTACGTAGAAATTCTTTTGGTTGTAAAATAGCTGGAATATGTTGCAACTTAATTATTATATTTTGATGCATGTATCATAAGAAATAATTACACCAAAAAAAAAGAAAAAAAAAAAAATGCATGTACGTAGTAGGAAGATTGTGCACTTTTGTTATATTGAAAACTGGTAATATTAGTGACGAAAGGTGTGGAAGTGTGGGTCACTTCAACACCAATTTCATCAATATAGTTATGAAACGAATGACGATAACGCGGTTCGTTGAATTGTGAGGATGCTTTTGCACCGGCAAACAAACTTTTGTTTTAAAAAATGTAAAATTCCTTAGAGTGTAGTGTTCTTTTCCACCGGCGAACAAAGCACAAGGTACGTATTTAATTACTTAATTCAATTTCTTTTTACTCATATAGTATCACAAATGTAAATGTACGTTTGAATATTTATGGTCACTTCACATGCTTAAAAAAAAAAAAAAAAAATCTCTAATTAGGACTAAAGGAGTATTTAAAATCTTGTCCCAACTTATATATTTGTGTCCATGGAATTGCATACTTGAAGAGTTGAAGAATATCTTTGTGATAGTGCATTAGGACATTATCGTATCATATCCCACATTAATCATCTGGCATCTGGCTCAATTATTAGATATTAATTAGTACGTTAAATCAAAGAATCAACAGGGTGATTGGATCAAGGTTACTCCCAACAAAAGATCGTCTCATCACTCTACAAGAGGATATCATGCCACGCATACAAAGGGAGGTAACATGGAGGGAAACTCTAAACCTAAAACCAGTATCTTGGATAGAATGTCTATGTCCTTTTATGTCACTAATTTCCCACATAATGTTACAAGTAAGGATTTGTGGAATAAGTGTGCGGCTTGGGGTACGGTTGTCGATGTCTTTATTGCCAATCGGCTATCTAAGGTGGGAAAAAGATTTGCTTTTGTTCGGTTTTTAAAGGTGTCTGATGCTAATACGTTGTTATTGAATCTAAACTCGATGTGGATTGCAAAGTATAAACTGTATGCGGATGTGGTTAGATTTAATAGAACATTCGACAATAAGAATCCCGAGATGGCTAACAAGGTCGTTCCTCCTGTGAAGGAATCGGGGAATAAGGTAAACTCAGTGGTTAAGGATAAATCATTTGCGGCGGCTGTGTCTGGTTCAAAAGATGATTTTGTTCCCTTAAAACGTCGGATTGTCAAGGTTAGTTCTATAACAGAAAATGCTGAAGATGATCAATTATCATTATTAATCAAAATTAAGGATCCCGCGTCTATTCCGTTTGTGAGTCAATGGATCAATGCGGAGGGATTCTATGATGTTAATGCTTGTTATGTAGGCGGTCGTTGGATTTTTGTAACGTTTGGTTCACTTGAGGCTAAAGATTCTTTCATGGTCAACGAAAACATCAAAGGCAGATTTGTAGCGATAAAGGCTCCGTGTAACTCGTTTACCCCGGATGAGCGTATGGTATGGGTGGAGATTCATGGAATTCCTAAGGGTGCATGGCACAGAAAGACAATAGTGGACATTACTAAGAAATGGGGAAAAGGTTTCTTTTTTGATTGTGAATGGGAATCGGCATCTTCTGTGGCTAAAGTGTGTCTTTTGTCACAATCTAGAAGCTTTATATTTGAGGAACTAACTATTTCCTTGGATGAAAAGCCATACATTATTTGGTTGAAGGAATTTGCCCCTTGAGAACCAAAGATTTTGCAGCCTCATGGTAATGATTCGGATAGTGAAGAAACGACTGATGAAGAGTCTTGTGATGATAATTCGAATACCTCGGATGTCAACGTCAGTGAAAATGGTGAGACGGATAATGATATTAGTAACAGTGGAGACGGTCGTAGTGAAGAGTTTGATCAAAATTTGTGTAAAGAAGAATCTATCAATGCTGAGGCGAGTCCGAAGTGTTTCACTGATGAAAACTCATTTTTTAATACCAAGGTATCACATGATGACAAGCCCATAAATATGGGTCAAGAGACAAAGTTGACACAGGAAACATCTGTAAACATTGAGGCAGAGGAAATGAACGACTCTGGAAGTAAAAATCCGGTTTTGGAAGTAGATCAGGAAGATGGTATGGAAACTGTGGGGTGTAAAATCCCTTCGGGCTTAGGTCCGGAGGTTTCCCCAAGTAATAAGATGAACAAAGGGGATTCTGAGCAATCTAACATGGCTAGTAAAGGTGATCAAAACAGTGGTGAGTCGGATGATATTTTTTCGTTGGACAAGCTGATTAATAAAAAAAGTAACAGAAGTATAGAACACAAGTCATGCCCTCCAGTGATTCGATCGTGTCAAGGCAGTTCTTCTGAATCGTCGGGAGCACCGGGATTCGTTAAGGGGGTTTACTTTCACTCCACTGATAGAAATGATAATGAGCAGCACACGTCACGTGTTGATAAGATGCAGTTTAAATCTAATGGCTCTTCTCTCTCCTTCATGGAATCTAGTAATGGGGTTGACAAAATTAATGACATTTTGGAGGTGGGTAAAGTCATAGGATTCGAGGTGGAAGATGATGCACGTTCATTTGGTCAGATTGTCAGCAGGATGAGTGGAGATAAAGGTTTCCAATGAATATTCTCTCCATAAATTTGTGCGGAACAGGGTGTGATTTTAAAAGGAAGTCGTTATGTCGCATCCTTGGTATGTATAGGGTCAATTTTCTTTGTATTCAAGAAACTAAAATGTCTGTACCCGATCAATGTCGGGTTAAGAACATTTGGGGAAATTTTAATTACGAGTTTGTGGAGTCGTTGGCAAATGGGCGTTCGGGTGGCATTCTTTCGATTTGGGACCCGGATTCGTTTATGATGGAGAAAAGCGAAGTGTGTGACCATTTTGTGGTGGTTAAGGGTACTTGGGTGGTTTCTAAGCTTAATTGTTACATGGTCAACGTCTACGCGCCTCAGTCGGAAAGAAATAAACTTGAACTGTGGAATAGTTTGGTGGATTTCATGCATGCTAACAAAGGGAATTATATCCTTTGTGGTGATTTTAACTCCATCAGGAGTGGAGACGAAAGAATGGGGTCTGCTTTTTCATTACAAAACGCAAATAATTTTAATACTTTCATCACTAGAGGTAATTTGATTGATTTGAAAATGGGAAGACACAAGTTCACTCGCACTTCTCCTAATGGTCTTAAAGCTAGTAGATTGGACCGTTTTCTAGTGAACAAATCGGTTATTGATTTGTGTTCGGATATTGTGGTTGAAGCCCTTGACGATATCGTATCGGATCATAGACCCCTGCTATTTAAACAAAAGCCTCTGGACTTCGGTCCTAGTCCCTTCAAGTTCTTTAATTCTTGGCTCACGATTGAGGGTTTTGATAAAATGGTCAAGGAAAGTTGGAATATGGTGGATGGCAACAGAGGACAAAGTGCATTTAACATGCTTAAAAATAAATTGAAACATCTCAAAAGTATGACAAAAGATTGGAATAAAGAAAGATTGAGTGGTAGAAATAAAGATATTATCACTCACGAGATCGCAGAGGTTGATGACCAAATTGCAAAGTCTAATGGTAATAGCTTTCTGGCTGAGAGTCGCAAAAGGTTAATGCATGAGTTACGTGATCTCAATATTCGAAACAACAAAGACTTGAAGCAAAAAGCGAAAGTGAAATGGGCGCTTGAAGGGGACGAAAATTCTAAATATTTTCATGCCATTATAAATGCCAAAAGAAAGTCGGGTATTCTTAAAGGTGTGAAACATAATGGGGTGTGGATCGATAATCCTAGTGAGGTTAAGAAAAATTTTAGAGATTATTTCGCGAATAAATTTCAACCATTTAAGGGTGCTCGAGTTACTTTGAATGCTCCTCCGGTCCGTACTGTAACTGCGAATGAAGTTAGCCATCTTGAAGCTTCGTTTACTGTTGACGAAATTAAAAAGGTTATATGGGGTTGTGGGGGGGGGGGGGGACAAAGCCCCGGGTCCGGATGGTTTTTCTTTTGCTTTTGTGAAGAAGTATTGGGACGTTCTGAAGGACGACGTGGTTAATATGGCTAATGAATTTCATGAGCGAGCAATCATCCCAATCGGCTGTAATTCTTCTTTCATCACTCTCATCCCCAAGGTTAGTAACCCCATTCTTATGTCTGACTTTAGACCTATTAGCCTCATTGGTATTCAATATAAAATTATTGCCAAACTGCTTGCTAATCGTCTTGCCAAGGTTATTGATCAAATTGTTAGCATCGAACAATCGGCGTTCATTAAAGGTCGTCAGATTTTGGACGGCCCTCTTCTGCTTAATGAGGTGATACATTGGTATAAAAACAAGAAAAAAAGGATGATGTTGTTTAAGATCGATTTCGCAAAAGCGTATGACTCCTTATCTTGGGATTTCTTGTTATATATGCTAGCTAAAATGGGTTTCGGTCACAAATGGATTTCTTGGATTAAGGCTTGTTTAGTATCTGCCAGATCTTCAGTTCTTATTAATGGTAGTCCTACCGAAGAGTTTAGTATTCATCGTGGATTGCGCCAAGGAGATCCTATGGCCCCATTTTTATTCATCATCGCTATGGAAGGTCTTCACATTGCCATTGACAACTTGGTTAATAACGGTATTTTTTCCGGGGTCAAAATTAATCAAGTCTCGCTCTCTCATCTTTTTTATGCTGACGATGTGATGATTATCGGGGATTGGGACGAAAAGAATTTGCTCAATATGTCGAAAGCGTTAAGATTTTTTTATGGCATTTCGGGACTTAAAATTAATTTCCATAAGTCTTCTATCATTGGGGTGGGGGTTAAACCTGATGAGGTCGATAGATTCGCCGCCTTGATTGGTTGTAAAGCGGAAAGTTTGCCTTTCAAATATCTTGGGATACCGATTGAGGGTAGTCCAAATCGTATCTCTTTTTGGGAGCCGATTATTACTAAGTTCAGAAAAACATTGTCGGGTTGGAAAGCGAATTTGTTGTCTATTGGGGGGCGGATCACTCTCATTAAGTCGGTTCTTGGTTCTTTGGGTAATTATTTTCTTTCTTTGTTCCCTATGCCTAAAGCTGTCAATAAGAGATTAGAATCTCTTAGGGCCTCGTTTTTTTGGGGAGGGTCAAAAGACATTCGTAAAATTCATTGGATAAAGTGGGACTCGGCTTTAGCTAGTTTTGAATATGGGGGTCTTGGCATTGGTAGTTTAAAGGCGATGAACATGTCTCTTTTATATAAGTGGAAATGGCGCGGTTTACATAATCAACAGAGCCTTTGGGGTAGAATCATTAATGAAGTCCATGGCAAGTTTTGTTTCTTGAATAATTCGGCTAATAGCAAAGGCTTGTGGAATAATATAATGATTGCCATTAATTCGTGTCATTCTTCTTATGACATTCCTACAAACGCTATTGCTAGAAAGGTTGGTAATGGTCACAAAACATGTTTTTGGAAGGAGCCTTGGTGTGGGCAGACGTCTTTTGATAAACTTTTTCCCAGGCTGTTTGCTTTAGAATTGGAAAAGGATTGTCTCGTTTGTGACAGGTACATATCCTCGGCGTGGATTTGGAAGTGGCGAAGAGAAATTAGAGATGGAAACGAGCAAAGTCAATTGCAAGGTTTGCTTAATCTTCTTCCAAACACTTTGGATAGTGCCGATGACACTTGGAGATGGAACTTAGATGGTAATAACAGTTTCAACATCGCTTCACTTCGGAACAAACTTGATCAAAAAATCTGTTCTATGGATCACGCTTCCTACTGGAACAAGTTCATCCCCAAAAAAGTAAACATCTTTGTGTGGAGAATGCTACGAAATGGTTTGCCTACTCATCTAAATCTGTTCGGGAGAGGTATCGAGGTGACCACGGTTAATTGTAGGTTATGTAATAATGGAATTGATGAAGGTGGCCATTTGTTTCAACACTGTGCGTTCTTTAGTGAATTGCAAAAACATATCAATGTTTGGATTCATAAGACCGTTCCTGACTCACCTCCTAGAAATGTGGTTGAATGGAATAAAGACCTTCTTATCACTAAACATCAGCGTAGCATCATTGAAGCTATCATGTTTGTGTGGTGGTGGCATATATGGAAGGTTAGAAATAACAAGTTCCATAAGGATGAAGCTGTTGATATGTATAGCACCTTTCAGTCGATTGTGTCTCTTTCATTCTTATGGATCTGTAACAGGGATAGGAAACATCATTACGAGTGGAATGATTGGATCGTCTGTCCCGTGCCTGATTGTTAAGGTGGTCGCTTCTTGCTATGTTTTCATGCGACTTGTGTGTGGCTTCTTTGTGGCTACTTTGTGTTTCTTTGGATATTATTGTGTCTGGTACTTTTCGTTTTGCTTGCTGTATGTTTTTGGTTGCTTCCCCGTGACATGGTTGGGTCAACATCAAAAACGCTACGAGGTGAAAACCGGTGGCTCGGCCCTCGTTGGTTGGGAATTTTTCTCGCGTCTCTCCATTGGCACGAGTTTTTTCATTCCTTTTGTGGACTTCGCAGTTAATGTCACGGGATGGGTCTAGAATTGGTTGCTTGCTTTGGTTCTAGTCTGTAGTTGTATTTGTATTTTTTGGTATCTAGCGTCTTGCTAGTTGTCATTTTTTTTCTTAATATATTGTTTTTTGCCGTTCAAAAAAAATATATTATTAAGTGGGTGCAAATATTGCTGTTATTAAAGATTTGTATAATTGAACGACAGCATAACATGCACCGATCGAATGTTAAATTTATGTATTAGTACAATTTTTCTTTTTCTTTTTTGTTTTCTTATTTTTTTTTTATATTTTTTTTTAAATGCAACTAATACATGGCATCCCAGTTTACAAATAGATTAAGACACGGTATGTGTCTTTATATTTCCTTGAATCATTTATATACTGAAAGAATTATATTATTTTAAAGAGATTTTATCAAAATGATTTTTTTAAAAAATTTGGACCAATCAGGTTACTTAATCTTGACATGTGGCAAAATCAAACAATGTGATTAAATTTAAAACATAAAATTGAAACTCAATTTGATCAAACTATTAAATTTTCATATAATTTAAAAAATATGCATAAAAACATATGTATCAATTTTGCCAAAAAAAAAAAACATAAAAAAGGTGAAGGTAATTAATAAAACTTTAGTAATTAATTTTAAAGTTTATTAGTTTCATGTTTTTTTTATAACTTTATAAATTTAATAAATAGCTCATATACTTTATATTTTATAGAGGAAAAAAAAACAATAACATGTTGTTGTCATTTATAAATATTATTATTAGTATATATGAGTATTAAACTAATGTATTTGTTGATACAAAAGTTGGGCGTTCCTTGTTTGGGCTCCGGCTCTCGTACCAATTAATGATTGTTGCTTGAGACCTGCGCACTAAGAGACAGAAAACACCGTTAGGCTTACCGTGGGATTGTCTCCCACGATTATCCTCCGGCGTGAGAGTAAGTAATCGATTTAGGGTTAAAGGAGAATTAGGGTTTGTAGATCGTACCTTTAACGAGGGATGGGATTCCCTTTATATACACACAGAATCCTTGTTGGTTCCGTGTTTCTCAACCTTCGGCGTATCCCGCCTAAATCGGTTAGGGAACGATTATCTCCCTAATTAGGAGATATCCGATATCTATTCTGTGAATAGCTTTGGGCTTGGGCCTTCGTGGGCCCAAACACTTATCGGCGTAGCCCAGTTCGTGCTGGGCTTATTAGTATTGGGCTTTGGTCGGATTCGTGACCCGAATATAGACTATACGTCATCATGTCCCCCCAGTCTAGTATGCGCAGTGACTAACTGCGGATGCTAGACTAATAACTGCTGCCCATAAAAAACTGCGAAGCGTAGCAAAGAAGTCAAAAAATATACCCACCGGTACATTGCATCAAGACTAAATATTAAAAAATGGACGCCTCGTAAGTCGGGGGAAAGTAACTGCAGCAGCGTCCCATCAAGTGATCTTAGCCACACATTGTAATGATAGTGGGGTCCACGTGTCACTCATCGTGTGGATGAGAACAATTATATAAACCGCCGCTTCATTTCTACTGTGTTTCTCACAGTGAAAAAAGAAAACGCAATCCACCTTTGTCAAGAATCCTTGCATTTGCAATCCAGAAAACCGCCGATTGAAGAGGTAGCCGCGCATGCGCGTTAAGAAAAAACAACACCATGGTTAAACAGTTATCTGACTTCACCTCCGATATCACCGAGAGTGAATTGTTAGAGTTCACCTTGGATTACTTTATACCACTTGACGTGCATCCGGTGGTTCCGGGTGCGCGGGTATCTATTGCGGATTTCCCTGAAGGGAAAATAGGGGTATACACACGTTTTTTCGAATTCGCGAATCAGCGTGTGCCCCTATCCCGATTTCTGTGTGACGTTTTAAATTATTACGAGCTACACCTATCCCAGCTGCACTGCATCGGTGTGGCTAAAATTACCAATTTTGAGGTGAACTGCCGTTTACTGGCGGTAAACCCAACCATCCACCTATTCCGCGCATTTTATCACACGACATGGTCACATGGGTGGGTGTCATTTGCTAAGCGCGCTGGCAGACTTCAGTGTTTTACTGAGAAACTAGACGCGCTTAGAAATTGGAGGGAGGCATTTTTCTGGGTAGACGACACATACTTTCCGTGGCAGTATAATTTCTATACCCGGGGTACGTTGCCGAGGGATGAGTGCCCCTTGCCTGGATCATATGTCGCTGAGGATGCGGAACTGATAAACGCTAACCGCATCCCCATTAATTCCTATCGTGAGGAATTTTTGGTGCATATGGGCATCAGCCGTAATTATTTTGGTATGCCGGATGAGATGCCAATCTTCTTAGGCACCAATGGCCAGGGTGGGTACTCATTCTTCCGCACTCCCTTTTGTAATTAATGTAAGAGCTTTCTGTCCTTTTTCGCGCACTATATAACCTGTGTTATTTGTTGTCTTCTGTTGCGCAGAGATGGATCTTTTCACCGTTGTGCACCTAGCGAAGCCTGTTGAGGTGAATGTAGGTACGCGGCCGCTGAAAGAAGGGGAGGAATCCATACTGGATTCCACCGCGGGGCGTACCCTGGAGATGAATCTAGGAGAAGCAGGGACTAGCTCTTCGGTTGTAGTGGAAGCGACGCCGCTCCAAAGCGTGCCATCTCCCGTAGTGCAGCCACCACATGTAGCAGTGGCGCTGCCTATGGAAGAAGAAGAAGAAAAAACAAGAATCTGGGCTAAAACGCAAGAGGTCACTAGGGGATGATGGCGCGCGCTCATCAAGGAAAAAACGCCCGGTGATCCTTACAGTGGAATCATCCGCCAGTGACGCTGCGTCATCTCACCCATCTGCTGATATCTCTGGTCCACAGTAAGTAATGTCATCAATATATATATATATATATATATATATATATATATATATATATATATATATATATATTTTATTTGCGCACTTCATAGTTTATATGAGCAATTGATAATTCTCTGTCCATGTATGTAGGTTTGAACAGACGGCGGTGTCGCCGCCCCCTAAAAGTCCTGTGCGCACCGAATCCTCTGAACCAAAGAAACAGGACGCGGAACCATCGGAACCTGCGAAAGCACCAATGGAACAACTTATTGAGGAGTTGAGTGTGGCCGCAACGCACCAGGCAGCATTAACTGCGCAGCTAAGGGCTAGCTATACCGGGGAAAGTTCCCAGAATGTGCAGAAGGATAAACATATTGCTCAATTGGAGGCCCAGTTGGCCAGTGCCAAGATGGAAGCAGATGCTATGAGCATGTATGCCCAGAGATTGGCTGATGAAAAAATGTTGTTGCTGAGCCAAATAAGTCAGGAGCATACCACAGCGGTAGAGTACAAAGCTTCCTGTATGTGGGCACTAAAATATATTGAAAAGGGCAAGGATGAATTAACCTCGCAACTGGAACAATTTGGTACTACCGTGCGTGATGCTTTGGAGGTGCAGGAGGTGAAACTTCGTAAGCTCAGCCTGGAATATGACGAGGAGTTATATCCTTAACTTCTTTCAACAATCGCAGAACGTAGGTGGTTGATTGGGCATGGTTTGCGACTTGCCGCGCTTGGTACTCTGTAGTCTCCGGAAGTTGTGGGTGCCTTTGGGGCAGTGGTTCAATGCGCCTTAGCGCGGGGTAAGTCAGAAGCGGTTGAGGAGCTTCAAAGGGCAGAGTTATTGAAGGTACCCATTGATAAAGTACCTGAGTATAATGCGCGAGCGTATGATGAGCTGGTAGCTGCCATGGAAAAGATGAAGTCAGTAGAGCTGCCCATGATTTCTGAGTTAGAGCGCGTTCAGGATTTCCCAATAAAGGTCATTATAGAGGGATTGACCTTAGCTCGGCATCTTGGTGGAGAGGCCGTTGCGCAGCCAGACCATTTTCTTAAGCCTGATGAATCTCAACTTCACGTGCCTGTATTTGCGCGCCCCAAGGATATCTTGAATCCTTTTGCGCTGGAGAAGGAAGTGCCCTTGAAGCAAGTTCTGGAAGCGCATGCTACGAGACTTGCCAAAAAAGAAGTGATTAAAGGTAAGGCTGTCATGTGTGGCGTGGGCGCATCACATCTCCCCAGATCTGATGGGATACCAGTCAGTGTTTGATGTGCTCCGGTTGGTGCAAGTTTTAAAAATTTATAATCACGAATTAACCGTATAACCTATTAACACATACGAGCAAGTATACTCGTCCGCAATAGCAAAGTTTGGTAAGTCGAGATCGTCCCAAGGGATTTTTGTTTTGAAATAGATTTTATTAAAAAGTTTCTAACAAGAAAGCTTGTCAAGGCTTCCTCAAATAAGTGTTCTAGTGAAAATACGAATCAAGAATATAACTATATACTTGTGTGTAGTCTCATAATCAACCATAGATAATGTTCATAAAGGTTTGGTGTATACTCTTAGTATGATGCACAAATCATAAGCAAATGATTCCCCACCCATGGTATTTGTTTGTAAAAATCATTCTAAGAACAAAAACATTTAGGTAATCCTTTCGGTCCTTATCCCAATGATTATCCTATAAAAGTTCCATTTGTTTGCAACATGTTCTCATTAAATTTGTTCTTACGAATCTTTCGACCCTTCGTGATGAAAATGATCCTAGTCTTGTTTTAATAAGCAAAACATGGTGGTTGTCAATCACCATATCCCCATACTAGTTTGTCACTACACTTTTTGGAATAAAACACAAGAGAAATCCTTTCGGTCCTTTTTCTTAAAACATGTTTTATTGACAAATCAATCCAAGACTAGTATTTTTCCAACAAACTCATTTAAACAAGATCATATATACATGCATCACATTTTGAGAACATTATTATGATTAATCACATTCCAACACACAAGTATATCACAAACTACTCCATGAAAACAATCATATCTAAACACAAGTCATAACAAGGTAATTCAAACAATTCAAGAGAATAGATTTCCATAACAAAGTTCATAGAATACCTAAACTTTTGTGATTACAAGAATTAGAAATCGTGGATTGTAGCAACCACGCGCCTCCAATCACCTAGGATCACCGCACAACTCCAAACTACCGAAACAATGGACAAGAATGGTTCCTTCCTTGCTTCTGGGCGTTTTCCAGTAAATACTAAGCTTTTGGGTTGAAATAATAGGGTAAGTATTAGTTTTGGTGTAAACTAATACTCTTTTGGTTGTGTCACACTTAGTATACAAGTACTAGGTCCTTTAAATAGCCAAAGCACTTGCTTAACTGCCCAAAAAACGTTCTCTCCAAGTTAATATCAAGAAATGATCGGACTCCAATGATTATGGGGAGTTAAGACAACAATAAATACGAATTGTGTAACTGCAGTGCCAGAAACCGGATCGGTTTCTAGGCCGACCGAATCGGTAATATCTTTGACCATCTGCCCAGCCGGATCCGGTTGCGGGTTGCGACCGATTGGCTGGGTTTTGCTCATTTTGACTTTTTGCTGACTTTTCCCTTTGCGCTTCATTCTTTGCTTACGTTGATGATTTCCAAAGCCAAACTTGATCTTTCCTTGCTGTAGATGCTTCGAAATCACTACGCTTCCATATCATTGAGTCCACAAGCTTCCAATCTCAACTTCCTTCCTTAAGAATCTTCCAAATGTGCATAAAACTTCATTTCTTCATTATTCGCAATACCTGGCTACATATACATACACAATACGCATCTTTGCACTTTTGCAACAGTTATGAGTAAATATAGCCGAATATCATGCACAAAACTGACAATAACGCTACTAAAAACATGTTCATTTTAGACGTTATCAAATTCCCCCATACTTAAGCTCTACTCGCCCTCGAGTAGGTCAAACATTTGCAAAGATTGATTTCAATGGTCCATAACACCATGTTCCAAAAAATGTAACAATTACCAATAAAAGATAATTATTATTTTGCTTATAATATGTGAAAATCTTCTAAAAATGAACCAAACACTTTAGATAACATAACTAGGATACCTCACAAATGGCTTTAAGATTTCACTCAACACTCATATATTGGTGGGTATATGTATATCACTCAATGCCTAGTCATGATCAATGCTTTTTACCATAAGCTTGTACAAGTATCAAAACAAAGAAAATAAATTCATCAAAGAGGTCTTTTATTCGGGTTATAACGTTAAGCTAAGGGTTCATAATAGGTATGGATAAGGCATGGGATAGTTTATGAAATTGGTTTTAAAATAAAAATAAAATCAAGTCCAAACCTCCATGGTGCTAGTCATCATACAAACCACGATCCCGAAAAATGATTATTACTCCTCTTCTCATATCGATTCTCCGCAAATATGTATAGCTCAATTTAGCTCATTGGCTAATCAATATCCATCATATAGCTCCTTGGCTATAAATTTTTTTTTTTTTTTTTTTTTTTTTTTTTTTTTTTTTTTTTTTAAGCTTCTCCTTCTTCATATATCACAACTCCCCCACACTTCGTATAAGCATTACCACAAAAATACAAATAAGAAGTATGCATCCTTCGTCTTTGTCGGAATGGCACACACGAATGGCAAAGTGCAGCTAACTCATAATCATCAAAAACAATCCAATCATTCCAAACAACTAGCAACAAACCATTAGACTTGATAAGGGGTTGGCTAAAGCTTAAAGGTGTAAAATATTTTTGTATTTTTCTGGATTTAACAAAATTGAAAAGGGAATGGCTCAGAAGGTGTAACTAGGGGTATCTAGTGCTAAAAATGAGCACTAACAAAATGGGTCCATGTGGGTGGTTAACTAACCGATGTGGTCAGCTAATATATCATTAGATGTAAAAATGGAAGGCCATTTGGGTTATTCCTAAGGTGCCTCTTATCACTTGAAAATATTTAGATCACTCGAAAGTGATTTTAACCGTAATGCATAACTAGTACAAGTTCTAGAATCGACATAATCACCGGCACACTCATAGCAAATATAAAACAAAAGATGTGTTTTATACAAAAAGAAACCTCACAAAAATGTGGGAAAAAGGCTATTATGCATGCTAGAAAATGCTATCGAATCCAAAATGAATTACTTCAGTAATTTGGTTCAAATCTAAAAATTTTCAAAAACCTCATTTTACCATTGAAATCCCATATTATGTATTTTAATTATCAATAACGCGCGAAAACCATTAGACCATCAAGGGCGAATCTCTTCTAATCACTTGCATCCAAAAGTTATCTAAAAAAATAATAAAATAAAATAAAAAATGCGTATCATTTTCCTATTTTCTTCCCTCCCCCATACTTAAGTTTTGCATTGTCCTCAATGTAATAAAAAATGAACTTCAAAGTAAAGAAAATGGGAAAAAGATAGTTAAAAGATACCACGGGATAAAATATGCAATAAGCACATTGGGTCATTTAGCAAGCCTGTGAGTTATCCAACTCGAAACATTTGACCATCAATAAGCTTCCAACACATCCATCCTGCAAACAAAAACTGCAACACGAAATGCACAAAACAAAACAAAACTACTAAAAACTAGAAATAACCAAACAAAGTACGCCAAACATCCTAAAAAAAAATCGAACAAAAGATAGAAATAGTTTAAAACACATCATGACCATTGTTTTTGAAACCATAATTCATGAATGACCCATAATCACTCGTCATCCTCGCTCATTTCTTCTCCTTCTTCATCATCAAACTCATCATCATCACTTTCGGTTACGTAGTTCTCGTCTATGATTTCTGAACGAACTCTCCTCTTTTTCTTCTTACCTCCAACTCCTGATGATGATCCTCCAACTTCATAACTTGTTCCTCCAACTTCAGGTAATCGACCATATGGGGGTATTGGATCAGGAAACGGTGCGTACCCAGGATATGGATACGGATAGGGTCCAGGATAAGAAGTGTAAGGAAAAGGATATGGTGGAACATTTGGTGGATTGTAGGGTGGTAACTCATAATTGGCTTCTCGAGCCATGTGTTGAAAGATAGGCATCGAATAATCATTGATGTAGTTGTTTCTTAACATCATCGAGTCTCTCCACACATCCCTACATTGAATCTTATCTAGATGTTGGTTCCACTCACCCCATCCTGAATCAAAACTACTGGACGTACCCATTTGCACGTTCTCCATTGGTATATTCCCTTGCTGTTGTGGTGGTTGCTGTTGTGGTCTTGGTTCAATCCATAACCCTACGGTTCCCAATCTCCTGTTCAAAGCATTACCAAAACCTTTCGCAGTCCACGTTTCACTATACTTTGGCTCTCCACACTTGGCCAATTCCTCATCAACATAATACCCAAGATTCTTCACCAATCTTGTCACAAAATGTCCTCCACAAATGTTACTGTTGCTCTTGATTCCCGGGGCTCTCCTAGACAAATATTCGGCTATCTGCCAAATGGCATTACCGTCCTTAGTTTCTTCCAGCAACTTCATAATCCATAAGTCCGGTTTCTGACATTTGTCTCTGCTTCCAAATCTATTAAATGGCCCGGTCACAATCAACTTGTGAAGTATCCTCATCAACGGATTCCTTATGGTTGAAGCATTCCTCCTAGCACAAGTAGGATCTCCCACTTGATTCCAATAAGAGGGAATACTAGGGTAATCTTTTTCAAACCTCCGAAGTCTAGAAAAGTGAGTTTCAAATAATCGATGATTAACCTCATGTGGCTCATACAAACCAAGAGCTACACCAAAAGCTGGCAACGTGTAAGCATGATCCCTTCCACAAAGTCTAAACCAAATACAAATCTCCGTCATCAAATTCCGAATATCCACCTTTCTTTCAAAATACATGGTTGAAAAGAATTCCATACACCATTCTCGATAGACCTCTTCATTAACACTGAATGCTCTTTCCCATGACAAATCATTGAACGAATCTCCATCTCCTGGATATACATAAGACGTTCGCATCATCTTTCTTAACTCATCTTCACACTCACATTCGTTAAATAAATCCCAATCAATCACCCTTGGAACAAAATATGTCCTATGTTGTAACTTCAACAATCTTTCTCGAAAAGCATGTTTCTCTCCATCGGTGAGATTTTTGAATTTTAAATTAGCATTTGCTTCCTTCTTCACACTATACTTAACCTTCTTCTTCTCGTTTCTTTCACAAAACTTCGTAACAAGCGGGTTAATTGGAATTTCCTCCCCACTCGAACTTCCTACAATAATTCTCTGTAGAAATCACAAAAATAAGACCATATAAGAGTGTTAGAACAAACAAGAAGGTTAGAGAACCCTCTAAGATACATTTCAAAATTTCACAAAAAATCCACACAGAAACCACAACCGGATTCGGTTGAATCACCAACCGAATCGGTTTCCATATTGTCAGACACCAACCGTTTGGTTGCAATGCGCAACCGAATCGGTTGTGCAGACTGCATAAGGCATTCGCCTTCAAATCCTCATAATCTCGAATTCCTAACTCTCAAACCACTCTTAGATCGCATTCTATCATCCTCAATGATTCCCACATCCTAGAATTACTTTACTCTTGCTTCCAAATCATCAAACATCTAACATCTTAGAACTCATTCTATATTTTAAAATCATTAGTTCTAATAATGTAGCATCCATCACTCTTAAAAACATATCATCCTTCAAAATGAATCACTAATTGCAACTTATCTCATTTCATAAGCACAACCCAACTAATTCCGAAAAATCTTATCATCTAACATCCAATCTATGATAAATCAATCAATCAATCTCTTGTTGTAATGCACTCCTATATCAATTACCCACTCAATCCTAAAATATTACCACTTAATTCGAATTATAACAAAAACCCCCAAATTGGTGACCTAATATTCAATTTGAATCAAATGTTCTAATAAAACCTTAATTGAGTTAATTGAATGTAGATGCTTACTTGCTTGGGTGCCATGATGTTATCCTACAACTTAAACAACTTTCAATCTGCTCTCTTGGATGAATTTTTGCAAAACCCACCTGGAAAATTAGTGTGTGTGTGTGTTTTTGGAAAAAATGAAATTTTTATATTTTGGTGCAACCGGTTCAGTCAAGGACACAACCGTTTCGGCATGCTTTTTGCCAAATTTTGCTCTTTTGTATGTTTAACATGTTACTTAGGCATTTACCCTCCAAGCAACATTTTTTTTTACTCAAAAATTCCTGCTAAAGATTCACACAACATTCATTCACCAAATGAAATTTTGAACAATCATTCAATCTAAAAAAAACTCAACTCATCATATAAATGAACTAATCCAAACTCAACTCAAAACTCATAGTCATAATGCATTAATCCAAATTACCTCAATCATAAAATGAAAAATAAATAAGAAACAAAAATCCTAATGCATCAAATCAAAAGAAAATAGTTCATGAAATTCAAGCAAATGATTGCTTGTTATTACGGTCTTTGCCTCTTCCTCAAAATTCCTCAAAATATTCTTGCCTAAGAATATCCTCGCTTTGAAATTTTCCGGTCAACTCACGGAACGTTTCAAAAGTTTTGAATTTTCTCATAAATCTTCGTCCGTCCGGGCATAATATATCAAACTTAACATGCCATGCTCCATCTCCGGTTTGTATCTTGTAAGTCCCCAACCCTTCGGGTTTCCACTCCAAATTCTTAAGTTGCACCGGTAAAGATCCTAAAAAGTCGGTCAACTTCTTGTAAACCAATATGTTTTTGAATGGGTTATAGAAAGCTTCTATCGCGAATGCACATTCCATTTCGTCCTCTATATCGAAATAAGGTGGAGTTAAAGGTCCGTACATTGGATTACCGTGGACATCACGTCCCACTTCAAAACAAGTTAAATCATCATTTGCATCCATCCATTCCAAATCTTCCATACATTCTAAAATTGGTCCTCTTGGTTTTGGGTAGTATGTTTGCCTCGAAATCCCATCGTCAATAGTCATGGTGCCTCTTCCCATGTCTATAATTGCTCCACAAGTTCGTAAAAATGGCCTCCCCAACAATAGCGGTAAACTCTTGTCCACCGGAATATCCAGGACAAGAAAATCTGCCAAATACGGTTGATAGCCAATTTGCACTCTTACATTCTTAACTTCTCCCATTGCCTTTGCTTGAGTGTTATCCGCCATAGTGAGCTTAGAATGATTAGGTTGCGGATTACTAAGTCCCAAAGTTTTGAACAATGGATACGGCATCACGTTAACACTCGACCCCGTATCAGCTAAAGCATAAACTGGTGTAGTTCCATTTACTTTGATTGGCAACACAAAATTACCCGGATCCTTTTCTTTCCTTGGCATGCCTTTAAACAAAATCCGATCTCGATCCTCATCCGTGAGATTCTTATCTTCCAACCTAGCCCTCGCTAGCATCAATGCATCCAACTTCTTTCGGTAAAGCACATAATCTTGGAGAACTTCAATAACCGGTTTCTTTTCATTGAGCTCTAGAAATTTTTGTTCTAGATTTTCTAAGATAGCTTCTTTTTGGTTGTCGGTTAAGGGTTTGATAGTAGTGGTAGGTGACGATGGTGTGTAATCATTTTTGGTGGTGAAGGTTGTTGTTGGGGTTAGTTTATTTGATGATGGTTTCTTTCGGTTTGCTTTTCCCATTTTAACCATTTCCACCTCTTTCTCTTCCATGTTTGCACAAACTTCCACTAGCATCTCGTTGACTCCTTTTCCTTCTTCCAACTCGGTTATATTAATCCGCATTTCTCCCATACCAAAATCTACTTGACACTTGGTCGTGACAAGAAAATCTCGACCAAAACACACATTAGGTTCATCCGCATTTCCTTCTTCTAAAACAACAAAATCAGTTTCAAAGATATGTCCATGAATATTGACCTTCAGATTTTTGACCATCTTCCTTCCATATGCTTCATAGTCCATACGAACATGACCGATTTCGTCAAGAACCTCTTCCAAGATATAATTCTCTCCATAAGCCATATTAAGCTGTGCATCCCAAGCACGTACTCCTTCCACTTCACAAGGCGTTCCAAATCTCATCAGCGGTGAATCATACACCGTTGACGGTGCTTGTGTAAACACTACCACTCTTTTGTTTTTGGGTAGTTGAACCTTGTTTTCACATACTTCTTCCATATCACCCGTGTCAATTCCCAATTCCTTCTTGCTTTCCTCCAAAATTCCTCCAATCTTTTCTAATGAACTTCCCGTATCCTTGAACATTTCATCCAGAGTACGAAGGTATTCCGAGATTCCGCTCAAACTATCCATGTTACTAGACAACTTAACAAAGCAAAACAAAACAAATCCCGAATGATTAGCGTTAAAGTTAGTAAAACAAGAACAAACTATATAAAAAAAACATAATAAAATAACTAAGACATCTAACAAAATAAAAACTCAAATAAAAACTCAAAACCTAAAAATGATGAAAAACAACTCAGAAACTCCAACCGGATTCGGTTGGATCACCAACCGAATCGGTTGGTTGAAAATTTAAGACAGAAATACGAACCGGATCAGGTTGCGGTTTGCGACCGATCGGTTTGATCGAAATTTTTTTTTTTTTTTTTTTTTTTTTTTTTTTTTTTTTAGAGAACAATTATTAATGCAAATTAAGTGTCATTAAGGGGGTACTTAACTCCAGTTAATTAAATAAAACTCTTCATAAACTAATAATTAAATAACATATTGAATCTAATTAAAACCAAAATTAAAACTAAAACTAAAACTAAATAAACTACCAATAAATTCTATCATGAAATAAACTATAACTGAAAATAAAATTACTCCTAACCATTACCATTAACTATTAAAAATTAAAATTAATAAAACTAGATTAATAAATGACAAATGTAAAGAAAAATAAAATAAGTAAAAACAATAAATCTAAGAACTGATTAAACCACAAAATTATTCTAGAAATCAAAACACAATAAACTAAGAAGATAGACAACTAAATTCGAACCAAAAATATTTTCACAGAATGTTTAACCGGATTCGGTTGGCTAACCAACCGAATCGGTTAGTTTGTAACAAAACTTTTTTTTTTTACTAATAATTTCAAAGAAAATTACAGAAAAATCCCCGGCAGCGGCGCCAAAAACTTGATGTGCTCCGGTTGGTGCAAGTTTTAAAAATTTATAATCACGAATTAACCGTATAACCTATTAACACATACGAGCAAGTATACTCGTCCGCAATAGCAAAGTTTGGTAAGTCGAGATCGTCCCAAGGGATTTTTTTTTTGAAATAGATTTTATTAAAAAGTTTCTAACAAGAAAGCTTGTCAAGGCTTCCTCAAATAAGTGTTCTAGTGAAAATACGAATCTAGAATATAACTATATACTTGTGTGTAGTCTCATAATCAACCATAGATAATGTTCATAAAGGTTTGGTGTATACTCTTAGTATGATGCACAAATCATAAGCAAATGATTCCCCAACCATGGTATTTGTTTGTAAAAATCATTCTAAGAACAAAAACATTTAGGTAATCCTTTCGGTCCTTATCCCAATGATTATCCTATAAAAGTTCCATTTGTTTGCAACATGTTCTCATTAAATTTGTTCTTACGAATCTTTCGACCCTTCGTGATGAAAATGATCCTAGTCTTGTTTTAATAAGCAAAACATGGTGGTTGTTAATCACCATATCCCCATACTAGTTTGTCACTACACTTTTTGGAATAAAACACAAGAGAAATCCTTTCGGTCCTTTTTCTTAAAACATGTTTTATTGACAAATCAATCCAAGACTAGTATTTTTCCAACAAACTCATTTAAACAAGATCATATATACATGCATCACATTTTGAGAACATTATTATGATTAATCACATTCCAACACACAAGTATATCACAAACTACTCCATGAAAACAATCATATCTAAACACAAGTCATAACAAGGTAATTCAAACAATTCAAGAGAATAGATTTCCATAACAAAGTTCATAGAATACCTAAACTTTTGTGATTACAAGAATTAGAAATCGTGGATTGTAGCAACCACGCGCCTCCAATCACCTAGGATCACCGCACAACTCCAAACTACCGAAACAATGGACAAGAATGGTTCCTTCCTTGCTTCTGGGCGTTTTCCAGTAAATACTAAGCTTTTGGGTTGAAATAATAGGGTAAGTATTAGTTTTGGTGTAAACTAATACTCTTTTGGTTGTGTCACACTTAGTATACAAGTACTAGGTCCTTTAAATAGCCAAAGCACTTGCTTAACTGCCCAAAAAACGTTCTCTCCAAGTTAATATCAAGAAATGATCGGACTCCAATGATTATGGGGAGTTAAGACAACAATAAATGCGAATTGTGTAACTGCAGTGCCAGAAACCGGATCGGTTTCTAGGCCGACCGAATCGGTAATATCTTTGACCATCTGCCCAGCCGGATCCGGTTGCGGGTTGCGACCGATCGGCTGGGTTTTGCTCATTTTGACTTTTTGCTGACTTTTCCCTTTGCGCTTCATTCTTTGCTTACGTTGATGATTTCCAAAGCCAAACTTGATCTTTCCTTGCTGTAGATGCTTCGAAATCACTACGCTTCCATATCATTGAGTCCACAAGCTTCCAATCTCAACTTCCTTCCTTAAGAATCTTCCAAATGTGCATAAAAACTTCATTTCTTCATTATTCGCAATACCTGGCTACATATACATACACAATACGCATCTTTGCACTTTTGCAACAGTTATGAGTAAATATAGCCGAATATCATGCACAAAACTGACAATAACGCTACTAAAAACATGTTCATTTTAGACGTTATCAGTGTTGCAACCGTGTCGCGCCGAGATTCCGACCTCCTGAAGAGGCTGAGTGAGGTTAAAGATGCAGCCAACCGCGTAGGTAGCTCATCTCTGGAGCAGTGTAATAGTTGGTAGGTTTGTACGTTGTAAAGTAACAATCCTTTTGTAATAACTCGTAGTTATTAATAAAATCTTCTTTTGTTAAGTTCATATGGATATTGTTGCAACTTGTAACGTACGTACTTGTCTGTTTGTCTTTGCCTAAAAGGCATTTGTGTTGCCTAAGAGTCAGATGTGTATACCAGCGCGAATAATATAAGAAATTCATAGTCATGTATGAAGATCATAGTATACCTAAAAAATAAATTCTAAGTATTTTCAATCATAGTCGTGTATGTTATGATATGCAGCGTACTGTAAATATCACATTAAGAAATCAAGTGTCTTGGTTTCTAAGTTGTTAAACGTGCACCATATGCGATGTTGCGCACCCGTTGTGGGATGCGCACATAACTTATTCCAACGTCTTGAAAACAAGATGTTTAACAAGGATACGTGATCCGGTGTTGATGGGTTTGCAACCCTCTTACTCAACAAGTTGTTTAGTAGGTTAACTTATCCTTTTACCATCGTGGGTTTATTGAGTGCATGCACGCCATGTAGGCAAGAAATAAAGAATTGTTAAGACATACAGTATATGGAAATAACAAATGAAAATGTGTCGCGGAGTTAGCTAGAAACCACGACGTTTTATTAATACTTGCAAGTTTTTATGAGAGATAAATAAGACATTATACTAAGTAAAACGAAAAGTAAATACATAGATCTTTATTGGGCACTTCAATAAAGTGCAAGGGCGTCTGTGCGCTGGGCCGTAGCCATTCCTATAGGTAGCACCTCTTGAGGTTGCAGATGTTCCATGTGCGTGGCATTTGACGACCATCCAAGCCTCGTAGCTTGTACGCGCCTGTTCCCAATGCTTCAGTAACCTCATAGGGTCCTTCCCACTTTGGTCCAAGCTTACCTGTGTCTTCTGCGTGGCTCGCATCATTGGCGTGGTAAACGAAGTCACCTGGTCTGAATGAAATACGGCGCACTTTAGCGTCGTAGTATCCCTTCATTCTTGACTTTGATTTTGCCTCCCGGATAGCTGCGCGTTCGCGCCGTTCTTCTAATAGGTCTAAGTCGACACGTCTCTCGTTATCATTGGTTGCCACATTGATTTCAGTAGTGCGGATAGTTGGCATTCCAATTTCAGCTGGTATGACTGCTTCTGTCCCGTAGACTATAGAAAAGGGAGTGTCTCCCGTGCTAGTTTTAATTGAGGTGCGATGTGCCCACAAAACATGTGATAGCTCTTCCACCCACCTTCCTTTGTGTTTGTCCAGGCGTGCCTTAATTCCTTCACCTAAGCTGCGATTCGCACGTTCCACTAAGCCGTTGGTTTGTGGGTGTTTAACTGACGCGAAGTGCTGTGTGATTTTCAACTTCTCGCACCAGTCTTTGAAAGGGATGTCGCATAATTGTTTTCCGTTTTCCGAGATGATTTCCCCAGGCAGTCCGAAGCGGCATACAATATTTTCCCAGACAAAGCGTTTTACCTGGTTGCCAGTGATTGTCACTACTGCCTTTGCTTCGATCCACTTAGTGAAGTAGTCTATTGCGACTATGAGGAATTTTAACCCCCCTGCTGCAACAGGGAAAGGTCCTGCAATGTCGATACCCCACTTGTGAAATGGCCATGGTGCTGTAATTGGTGTTAGCTCGTGCTGTGGTTGGCGCGGGACGGGTCTATGAACTTGGCAATCGTTGCACTTCCTTATTAAGTCCCGCGCATCGCGGTGCATGGTTGACCAGTAGTATCCTGACCTCAAGGCGCGAGCCACCACGGACCGTGGTCCCGAGTGCATGCTGCATGAACCTTCGTGGATTTCTCGCAGTACATAATTTGCTTGTAAGGGGCCAACGCAGCGGAGCCATGGTTGCAGGAAGGAGCGTCGGTACAATATGTTGTTTCGAAGTTCAAACCTTTGCGCTGTGCGCTGTATCCTTTGGGCTTCCTTCTGCTCCTCGGGTAATACTCCCTTGCTTATGAATTCTACTATTGGTGTCATCCACGTAGGTCCGTCTTCCTCTATTACCGTGGATACTTCCATTTCTGAGATGGATTTTCTCTTCAATGTTTCCACCAACACCTGTTTGGATAGGTGTGCAAAGCTTGTGGATGCAATTTTGCTTAATGCGTCTGCCTTGCGATTTTCCCCTCTTGGGACCTGTTTGATGGTAAACCTGTCAAAGCTTTGAATTAATGCTTTGGTTTTGTCGAGGTACTGGATCATGTTTTCCTCCTTGGCTACATACTCACCGAACACGTGGTTGGCTACTAGTCTGGAATCTACATTCTCTTCCAGGTTGCGTACACCCATTCGAGATGCGATGCGTAGTCCAGCTATTAGGGCTTCATACTCTGCCTCGTTATTTGTTGCTGTGAATTCGAAACGTAGTGCGTAAGTGAATTCCATTCCTTCTGGGTTTGTGAGGATGAGGCCTGCTCCTGACCCATCTACGCACGAGGATCCATCTGTGAACAAGATCCATGGATCTGGTAGTTCCTTTGTACTTAGTGCAGGTGCGTCATCAGTGTCTGGTTTTTCAATGAGGAAGTCTGCGAGTATCTGCCCTTTTACCGCAGTTCGTGGCCTGTAGGTGATGTTGTGCTCTCCGAGCAACACACTCCATTTTTGCAGTCGTCCTGATGCATCAGGCTTGGAGATGATTTGCTTGATCGGTTGGTCCGTGATTACTGCTATTGGATGCGCTTGGAAGTACCTGCGTAGCCGTTTAGCAGCAAACATCAATGCCAGAACTAATTTTTCCATGGCGCTATAGTTCATCTCCGTCTTCTTGAGCGCCTTGCTTACAAAATAGACAGGGGTTTGTATTGAATCCCTATCTGTTAGTAACACTGCGCTGACTGCTCCATCAGTTGCGGATAAATACATAATCAACTTTTCCCCTGGTCGGGGTGCGACAAGTGTGGGGAGCGTTGCCAGGTGTTGTTTAAGTTGTGTGAAGGCCTCTTCCGCCTCCATAGTCCACCGGAAATCACCCTTTTTTATACACTTCTTGAGTGTTTTGAAAAGTGGTAATGATTTGTCTGCTGACTTGGATAGGAATCTGTTTAGACCGGCCAACTTTCCGTTGAGAGATTGGACTTCCTTCAACATGCGCGGTGAAGGAAGTTCAATGACGGCCTTAGTCTTTTCTGGACATGGTTTTATGCCCTCAGGTTCTATAAGGTATCCAAGGAACATGCCTTCAGTAGCGTCGAAGGTACATTTTTTGGGATTCAACTTCATGTTGATCTCTCGTAGAGTTTTGAACGTTTCCTCAATATCGCGCACTAACTCATCTTCAGTATGGCTCTTTATGCCCAAGTCATCAACATAGACCTCTAGGTTGCGGCCCACCTGTTTTTCGAAAGCATTATCTACTAAACTCTGATAGGTGACGCCTGCATTCTTCAAGCCAAAGGGCATTTTTGTGTAACAGTAGACGCCTTGGCTTGTGTGAAAGGCCGTTTTTTCCTCGTCCTCCTTAGCCATCTGGATTTGATGATATCCTTTGTATGCATCGAGGAAACACTTTAATGGATATCCGCACAAAGACTCTATTTTCCAGTCTATCTCTGGTAATGGGTAGCATTCTTGTGGACATGCTTTGTTAAGATCGGTGAAGTCCACGCACATCCGCCAGCTACCATCGCTCTTCTTTACCATGGCTGGGTTGGAAAGCCAGTCATGATAGTAGACTTCCCGCATAATTCCTGCCTCTACTAGCTTGTGTACCTCTGCCAGGATTGCCTGCGCGCGCTCTGGAGGCTGGACGCGCTTCTTTTGGCGTATGGGTGAGTATCCTTGTCGGATTCTCAGTTTATGCTCTGTGATTGAGCGTGGTACCCCAGTCATGTGTTTTGGCTCCCATGCAAAATTGTCCAAGTTCTTTTGCAGGAGTGCACATACAGCTGCTTTGCCGTTGTCCGACAGTGACCCTCCGATGGATATTTCCTGTTCTGGGTATTCAGGGTGAATTGCAACCTTCAGGTTTGGAACCTTGGTTACGTGCTGTTCTGGGATCGGTTCCGTTTCGCATGTAATCGTGTTACATTCTCTATGCGGTACAGTGGCATTGTGAAGAGTAACAATACCACCTTCCACTGGGAATTTAAGCATCCCGTGCGCTGTTGATGGTACTGCGCGTATAGCTGATATCCCATGCCTCCCGATAATGCCATTGTATGGCGAGGGAGATTTGATCAACATAAATTCCATCCAGGCCGTCGCAGAGTGTTTTTCATTTCCGATGCTGACTAGTAATCGTATTTGCCCCATAGGCCATATCTTTTCCCCCGTAAAACCCGTCAGCGCCGTTCTGACCGGGCTTAACTGACTGCGTATTTCAGGCCGCAGTCGCTTGAAGCAGTGCTCATACATGATGTCTGCAGATGCTCCACCATCAATGTACATGCGGTGGATGTCGTGACCCCCCGCACTTATCTCTATGGTGAGTGGTTCCACCACTGCGTTGTCCGCAGTTAAGGTGGGGAAAGAGATTTCGCTTCCTCGAGAAAACTCCTGGCTGACCTTCTGCCTAGTGACCCGCTGCCATGATTGTATCATGTAGATGGTGTCCTCCTTGTCTTTGGGTGTCTCTTTCTTGTTCCCACTCTTCTGTCTATCCTTTCCTTCCTTGATGTTTTTGACCAAATGGTCCAATCTGCCCTCTTTAACCATTTTATCAATGAGCTGGCGCAGTTAGACACATTCGTTAGTGGTGTGGCCCTTCTGTGCGTGGTAGTCACAGTATCCATTCCCGGTGCGCCGATCCTCTGGAGTGCGCATTTGTGGCGGTCTTGGGAAGTTCGCACCTTCTGTTGCGAGTATTTCCTTTGGAGTCTTGGTCAGCGGGGTGTATTTGTCATTATCCCTTCCGTTCCCCTGACTGCAATAGCTCCTATTACGGTTGCTACCCCGGTCGGTGGATTGTCTCCCAGGTTGTTCCTGTGACCGATAGTTCGAGTAGTTTCTTTTGCTATCCGCTGCGGCAGCTTCTCCTTGGACGAAGGACCGAGAGCGTTTCATGAGTTCATCAAAGGTTTCAGGAATCTTGTCATTCAACCTCTTGATGAGTTCTGGGTGTTTAATCCCATTCATGAAACCAGAAATCTTTAGCACTTCAGGGCATGCTTTAACCTGCATGCATTCGTCTTTGAAGCGTTCCATGAATGCGCTTGTAGATTCTCCTTGGCGCTGCTTTACCCTAGCGAGTTCTACAGGATTTTTAGCGCACTTCTTCCGCTGAGTAAAGTTTAGGTGAAATGCCTTTCTCAATTCCTCAAAGCCATTGATGCTTCTGCTTGGAAGCTTGCTGAACCAGTTCCGCGCGTTTCCCACCAGCGTGGAGTTGAACATGTGGCACCATACAGGATGTGGCCAGTTTTCAATTGTAGCGGCTGATTCAAAAATTTTGAGGTGATCATCAGGATCACCTGTTCCGTCATAGGTTTTTACGTTGGCAGGCATGCGCCTCCTTTTGTTATCTGAGAAGTCACTGATGCGTCGACTGAACGCATCCACCTTTTGACGGCGCCACGGGAGAGATATATCTTCATCTTCCTGGTCATTATATCTGTTTCTTGACTTCCAGTGTTCGGTTTCGCTATCCTCGTTGTCCGAGGAATTTCCAGAGGACGAATTTTCCTTCCTTCGGTGCTTGCGCCGACTGTCCTCAGAGTTTGTACTCGAAGGGCTTTCACTTGGGGAATATCGTCGCCCAAGTCTGTCCTGTATCCTGCGGCTACCAAGTCTGGTGTGGACACTGGTACGCCGTTCATCCTCCTCACTTCCTTCCAGATGATGTGAGTTGGACGTTTCATCATCCTCAATTCTCCTCCCAATTTTGTTAAACACTGGGGGCCGGCGGCTATCCCTCCCGCGCTTCTCCTTCTGACGGCGCGATGGGGATGTTTCGAACTCTGGGCCAAAATCGAGTCGGGCATGCAGACTCCGACCTGACCTCTTCTTTGCTTCCTTTTCCATAAGAGCGGCCAAGGTTTCGTAGTTTTGTGATACGAACTCATCTGGTGCTAGTTCTGACACAACCCCTTCTAGAGTAGGAGTATCAGTTTCCACCACTATACCCTTATTTTTATCAGGTGCATCAGGTGCTTTTGTGAAATTTGTTTCCACCACCGTTTGGAATGGAGTGGCAAAAGGAGTGCGCAGTGGATATCCTGCGCTAGCGGTGGTTACCGTGGCCTGGGTTGTCCCCGGGCGTGGTTCCACCAGAGGGAAGACCAAATCTTGGCCTGATCCGGCATGCGGCTTTTTTCCCGTAAGGTCTGTTTGCGATCGCTGATTTCCATGTTTCGTCATCCTAGTTCTAAGTTCTTAGTGAATGGTCCCACGGATGGCGCCACTTGTTGATACAAAAGTTGGGCATTCCTTGTTTGGGCTCCGGCTCTCGTACCAATTAATGATTGTTGCTTGAGACCTGCGCACTAAGAGACAGAAAACACCGTTAGGCTTACCGTGGGATTGTCTCCCACGATTATCCTCCGGCGTGAGAGTAAGTAATCGATTTAGGGTTAAAGGAGAATTAGGGTTTGTAGATCGTACCTTTAACGAGGGATGAGATTCCCTTTATATACACACGGAATCCTTGTTGGTTCCGTGTTCCTCAACCTTCGGCGTATCCCGCCTAAATCGGTTAGGGAACGATTATCTCCCTAATTAGGAGATATCCGATATCTATTCCGTGAATAGCTTTGGGCTTGGGCCTTCGTGGGCCCAAACACTTATCAGCGTAGCCCAGTTCGTGCTGGGCTTATTAGTATTGGGCTTTGGTCGGATTCGTGACCCGAATATAGACTATACGTCATCAGTATTCGCATGGACATATCAATATAAAAAGAAAAGCATGGAATATACACGAGATTATACATATACGAACGATTCATGTTATTCCTCATTGTGAGATTAAGTAAGAATATACAGAAAAATTATTCTTTTTTAACTATCCCCATTCAATAGCAACTCATGTTATTCCTCTATTTAAGTTTGACCCGAAGACGATTTTAAAAATCGTCTTAAATCATTATTAACAAAAATATAATACCAAAATGAACGCACGACCTCACACGTTACGGTAAGATAAAAATAAATAGACTAGTTTCTACATATAACAACGGCACATATTTTTTCAAAGTCGTTATGTGCTACTAAACACACATAATGTCTAGAACATGATAAAAATAGTTAAATTTAAAGAAAATTATCCTAAACAACATGTCAGTTAAACAAAATCAAATCTTTCGTGAAACAAAAATCTATACAAAATATTAATCGATATTAACACATAATAAAAAAATTATGGTAAAAACTCGTGCTTCCACATGTATTATAACTATATAAGTATTAATATTTTAAATTTTAAAAAAAATCTTAAAAATTACAAAATCATAAATTTATGAATTTTCACAATAATTAACTTTAAAACAAAGTTATTAAACTATTATTACTCATTATACTATCTGCTTAAACCTCATACATGCACAAGTTCTAAGACTAATATATATTCTAACAAATAGATTTCTCTCTACTGGAGTAGAAAATGCTCAACGTTTTTGTGAAGATAACATATACTTTTAGGTTTGTAAATGAACTGAACATTCAGTTAATATTTCATGAACCGTTCTGTAATAAATTCGTTTATGTTCGTTTATTTATTAAATAAACGAACATTAACAATAGTTTACGTTCGTTTAATTAAATGAACGAACATGAAAAAAGTCGCATCCATTCATTTATATTTGTGAACGTCCTATTATGCGTTCCTTAACGTTCATTTTATGTTGATTTATTTATTTATGTTCGTATATCATATCTTTTAATTGTATAATTTTAAAATTGGTTTGTCTAAACAAAACAAAACTCATAAAACAATATATTGTGCATAATTTAATAAAATTTATGTTTTCTTAGGATTTAGAAAATCCATAGTGAAGAGTCGGTCACCTCAAATATAATTTAGCATAAGTTAGCTCGTATACATATCGTTATTTACGTGTTTATTAGCTTAGTTGTTAGTTTAGAGTAACACCGTGGAGAAAGGACAGGTCTTTACCCACTGTATGCCTGATCCACAGTCTGACAGGAGGACGTTTAGGTTGTAACTTTAAATACCCCTTCCATCCTTGGAAGGGGTGGTGCTTCTAATCTAACCTTTCATTTTTTTGTTTTACTTTCTCTCTCTAAGAATACCCTCTCTACTCTTTCTATCTCTAAACATGGCTTACTTGATCTTTCACCATCCTAGACCACCCGAATCATCAAACAACATAAAAAGTATGATCCTAACAATTGGTACCAGAGCTAAGGTTGTGTTGCTCTTGATGATTCGTATGGTTTTTGAGGGGTTTTGGTATGCGGTTTGTTCGATTCTTTGGATGCGGTTTCATGGTGCTTGAGTCGTACGGTTTTGGAATCAAAATGGGTTCGATGTAGTGTTGATGTAGTTTTGTTTGATACTAGTTTGATTCACGTTTTGAATATGTTTATCAACTATTCAAGATGGTTACGGGCTTACGTTTGATATGGTCAAAATGTTATAACAGTCTTTAAGCACTTTGGTTTAATGTTTGAATTTATTTTGAATCTGCTGGTACTATTGGTACAAAATCTGCTTCTATGCTGTTTGTTAATACATTTTGGATCAGTTCTTATGTGCGTTTTGGGTCAACATGAAGATATTCGTCTGTGCGGTTTGTCACCAAAGCGTTTTGACGCTAGTGTTCGATGCGGTTTGATGGGTAAATGTCCGGATTCATCGAATCTGATGCGGTTTAACTACATGCGTTTTGTCACCAAAAAGCGGTTTGTTATTAAAGAGGTTTGACGAGAATGCGATTTGAGAGAAAAAAGGACGAAGCGGTTTGACCAGTTGACTGCAGTTGACCCAGTCAAAAGCGTTTTGGTACCAAACTCTGCATTTTGATAACAAAAGGGACTGCGGTTTGATGCTAATGCGAGTTGACACTTCATGCGTTTTGATGACAAAATTGTATGCGATTTGATACAAAATGAGTTCTGCGATTTGACTGATAGTTGTGCATTTTAATCAAATACTGAAGCAGTTTGTTAATACTTTAAAGCGTTTTGATGATGCGGTTTAACCAGTTGATAAAAGCGTTTTGATAATGAGATGTGTTTTGAAGTAAAATTGATTGCGTTTTGTTAACAAAATGGTCAAATGCGGTTTGGAACAATTCCTGCGGTTTGATAAAAGAGATGAGCGTTTTGACAAAAATCTTGGTGCGTTTTGAAAAGAGTGGTTGAAGGGCTAAATCGTTTTTTACTCAAAGCAGTTAATTCAAGATCAAACTCAACCTATTCAACATCACAACAATTCATATCAAACATCTAAAATATATGCAAACCAACTCACATCTACATCAACTATCATCTATACTATATACATCATCAACAGTTCAAATCACCACAAACTTCAACATAGATACATATATTACATTCAACTCTCAACAAACTTCAATCTAAAGGCAGAAACATCATCAACAATCATCAACAAATTTAATCCTACTTCTAACCACAATCATCATCTCAAACAACATCCCTATTACAATCATCAACATACATCATAAATCTCACATCTAACCATTTACCAACAACCTACACATCTACTATAACTCATCCAAGTTTCAAAGATCTCAGATTTTTGTGTGTCTCAATGAATACCCGACCTTTTAAGATCATACACACGAACTGATAATCATCATTGATCATATTGAAGCCATGCTTCTTTTGATATACGAATCATGAAAGAAAGAAATAAGCAAATATGCTACTTCGTTGTCTTTGATTCGACTTCAGTAAGTAAAAAAAAAGTCAAGACTCAAACTTTAAAGGGATATGAGATCTCAGATTAAGTTCCATTTTGTCAATCTCTTATGAGAGTTCTTAAAAGTAAGGAACTTGCATTATCATAGATTCAAACCCCATCATAACACTCAATCGTGAAATGAAAACACAATCATATAAATCTCAGAATTATTTTCGTGGCACTTAAATGATTCATCAAGACTGCCTAGAGTCTTATACAAGAAAAAATCATCATCAAAGATCTATGTTTGTTACAATATCGGAATAAAATTGAAGAAAGTTCAAAACCATTTAGGGTTTCAAACCTTCATCATGATTCGGTTATGAGGACAAAGTAACCTTACCCATGACCTCTTATTGATCCTGAAGACAAATTAACGATCTGAAAAAAAGGATTGTAATCTTTCATCGGGTTTTTTCTCTTTTCTCTTTTGGGATTTGTTTAAGAAGACTTGAGGGTTAAACTTCTTCTTTTTATGGTGGTCGGATCACTAACGTGATTAAGATAGATGTAATGATTTGAGTTTTGGTTGATTAATCTGGATACTAAGATCAGATTCGAGGGTGTAAGAAACAAGGATGATAGGAGGCGGACTGTTGAGAGAATAATTAGGGTTAAGTTGGTGTGAGTATTTTTAGGGTATGAAAGATATTAACTTGAGCCTTTTATAATACCCGAAGATTAAGGTAAGCTTATTTGGGTCGGTGATATCATGGTTATACGATAATGGACCAGGCTTATTAATGGATCGAGTGGTATCATGATTAAGTGATAGCTTAATATTGGACCGGGCTTGGAGGCATATTATAATTATATGATAATGGATCGGGCTTGTGTTATTATTGGGTAAGATTGTGTATGATCGGCTGTTAGATCATTGTGGGCCTTGTACATGGATTAGATGAATAATGATTTGGATTGAATATTAATCATCTTGACTATGGAACATATGTGAGAAATTTTTGTTTTAAGAAATATGTGTACCATGGGCCAGGTTCATTATTGCTATACATGCAAGATTGGATTTAACATTTGTCGGATCGGGTATACGACCTTATCGAGCCTTAATATAACATAGGACTGATTTCATTTGGAATGGTCTTAAATTGATATGTGAGGATTAGGTTTGTTTAACTGCGGTTTAACTTGAATTGAATCCGGTGTATGTTTTTGAGAGTTGGACCGGGCTTGAGTAGTATATGTGATGACTTGGATTTGGATGATGGACTGATGGGCTTCTCAAAATTGGATCATAAATATGAGATTTGATTTGTTAGGTTATGAGATTTGATGATGAGAGTTGTTGTGGTATGAGGTTTGGTACTTTGGTGTATACATTTTCATGGAGAATATTATGTCACGGCTTGAATTGTTTATGGAAGTAAGTTGACTACGAGGTGGTTTGTACGGTATTTCTTATTTGGATTTGAAATGAAGTTTTCCGGGCACGTTTACTTATTTCCTCTTCTTTCTTTCTACCCTTCCGCGAAGATGACTTGTTTGAGCATTTATAGAGTGTGATAAAGACTTGGCTATTTAGTTACGCTTGTGATTCCTTCTCGCTTAACTCACAATGTAGCTATCACTTCGGTGTCTCATGCAGTTGAGGATATGTCAAGAGGTTTTGTACATTGGGTACACCATTTCTTTTTCACAAGGATTAGTACAAGCTTAAGTAAAAAATCTGGGGAATTCTACTTCATGTTCAAGTTTGGTATATCGGGTTTACTTCTTCAAGTGGTCACTGAAATAGCCGACTAAATACGTGAATGGTGTGTTTACCAAATTGTTCAAAGGATTGGATGTGATCAACAATTCTCATGGGATATTAGACGCCACAGAATGTATATGATACTTCACAGTCTAAGCAAAATCTTTCAAGAATCTTATACGTCATTCATGATTTTTCAAGATGTTTGCTTATGACAAGAACTTCTCGTGCAAATGGTCGTACACGTTATGATGCTTTCGAAAGTTCGAAACCATCATGGGGGAGAAACGTGTACTTTGATGTTTTACGGTCAACCTTCAGGGGAAAGTAGTATATACTACTCTACTTAGTATGGTTTGTGAAGTATTCTACATATGGGAGAAGAATTGTTGATGATGGAGAATGAACCATTAATGAACCGCTGCATGTTCCCCTAAAACGGATATTCACCGAAACCAAAGTTGTCATAAAACATTCAAGCTGTCAATGTTTACGGTTTATTCTTGATTTTGTGAAATCCCGCGAAAGAATCTATTTCTCCGTTTAAATCATAGATTTGTAAAATCCCGTGACAATGGAAACATCCTGGTGAAAGAAGTGCATTTCCGGATCTATCTCAGTTTATTCTTGGTTTTGTAAAATCCCGCGAAAGAAGCTATTTCTCGGTTTAAACCATAGAATTGTAAAATCCCGCGATGATGGAACCATCATGGAGAAAAGAAAGTGTATTTCTGGATCTTATCAGATGCTGGTGCTACGATTTCTTCTTCGAATAAGGGATAAAGGGTATACTTCATGAATTGGATGGTTGTTTGGATATTCTTCATGGCAGTTTGGTTATTTCAAAGTTTTATGGGGTTATGCTCATTTAACCATGGTCGGGATGAAACCATTATCATAGTTCACTTAAAACGTCAAAGGAGGCTAGATTTGAGCTTTTAACCAGAAGATATGACAACGGCGTTAATTCATTATTATTTATTTGAGGTTGAAGTGAAATTTCACGGGCGAGTGTTCTTATTATCTGAAGGTATCGGGGATGATTGGATGAAGATTCTTCGAGATCCTTGTTCGAGCTTTTAACATTTCAAAGACGAAGACTTGGAAATCTAGTTATCTTTGGGTGATTTTTCTTTTTTCTTTTTTACCACCACAAAATAACTATCACTTTAAGGAGTTACGTTGTAGTGCCCGGTGTCACATTGAATTGTGGATTTTTTCAAGAGGTGATGTACGTCTTATACTTGATGGTTGGTTGGATGAAGAGTATAGAGTACTTAGGGATTCAATGGTGCATGAACTCTCGGCACCGCTCTTCGTTACATTGGTGCAAGTTTAAGTTACGAGTTTGGGTTATTTTACTTCACGGTCAAATTCATCATATTGGGTTTTCTCCATCAGCTGTCATGACAAAGAGCCTGCTGAATGATAATAGGGTTGATAACAAGTTTGGCAAGAGATGCAGAAAAGAGAGAGATTGTGACGGTTGAATACTTCAGTTCAAGCCTCGTTCGTTAAAGAAAAGAAAAGTGTACGTTTCAGTGCGCTTTATCTTCCGAAGATGAGAAATCTTCTTATGACGTTTAAACATAACAGTTCAAGTCTCGTACTCTAAAGAAAACAAAAGTGTACGTTTCAGTGCGCTTTATCTTCAGAAGAAGAGAAATCTTCTCATTTATGACCATTCTCATCAACATGCTTCATGCTTTTTTCATGTGCGCTATATCATCAAGTGAACCGAATTAATGTTGCTAGTACTCTTATTCCACTTGCTCAATTAAAATGGCGATGGCGACATCATATGCAAATTTTTCGGGGGAGAAGTGTGAATAGAATACATTTAGATGATTTCACTTATTCAGTCAAGAATGGCAACTCCGTATGCAATTCTTGAGGGGGAGAAGAAGTGTAAAAATACTGCATGTTGACTGACATTTGAGAATAAATGGTCATACGGCTCCTAAACTCATGTAAGAACCGAGCTTCTTCTTATCAGGTCATCTTCACATGGAGTTTCCTCTTAGAGCCGTTGGTTGACATCTTCTCACGGGTTGATATGATTAATGACAAATTGCTTCCAGTTAATGCTTCACGTACACATCAACATGATGATTCCGAACATCTTTTAATGGGGAAGATTGGTTTGGTGTTACCATTTCGTGTGTTCGTTGCAGGGCTGATTTCCTTGATGAACATCTTTCTGTTTTTGTTTGATTGGGAGGGATTTGAGTTAAGGGGATTTGCTATATATAAGTTAACGGGAATGCATTTGGTGAGAAGAAGATGTTAACACTCTATTCCCCAAACAGACAATCTTGAAGAAGGTCAAGTCTATAGTCTGTTCTACATTTTCTGTTGCATGTTAAAAGACTAAAGACAAGTTGCATTTAATGATCTAAAGACTTCTTCTTATTCCGGGTATTCGTTGAAAAGATTGTCAGTTTAGGGGAGAGCACTAATTGGGGGAGAGTGAAAAGCCAAGATTTAATCCCTAATTAGATTTGATCATATTGTTCTTCAGCAAGTTGATTCTCACAGATATATTTGAGCTAATTTTCTTCTCAAAATATTTCGAGTATATGGGCTTATAATGTGTTGTTGATTCTGAAGTGTCAAAACCAGTAAGGGGGAAGGAGACACACATCTAAACGCGAGTAATCTTGATGAACTTAATACTTCTAAGTGATATAAGATATCCCGGGAAGACAAATATCATTACCGCAGAGAAACTCAAGGTTTGACTCATGGCCTTTAGTGTTCTTATTCCAACTATGTGGGGGAAGAGATGGAATAGTTAGTTTCTGGTGATAAAAGAGGTACACAAGTGTGTGATGATTTCGATGATATCGTAATCATCAGGGGAGAGAGATTGTGTACATTGGGGACGCTCAACTATTTCACTTGAGAGCTTAATCAGTGATTCAGTGATAATCACTTATTCCGGAGTTGACATCCGCAGAGATAATCAGTGATTCAGCCTGCTACTTCAATTTTATCGGTTATTCTTTCTTTGGGCATTTGGGTACTTCGGGTTCTTGAGCTTCATACACTATCATCAAGGGGGATAAATGTACTTCAGGGATGTTAAGCAGATTCACGTGATCGGACTTAATCATTTATTCCGGACTTGATATCCGCAGAGATGATCAGTGATTCAATCTGCTACTACGGTGCTATCGGCTATTCTTTCTTCGGATATATGTGTAATTCGGGTTCTTGAGCTCTATTCTAAGAGACTGGTTGTATCAATTCAACTATTTGGGGGAATTGGTCTCTTGACACCTTTTGGTATGGATCGCTTCAGACTTCAGTGGAAAAGAAATTTGAGAAGACTGTTTCAAGTGTGAGATGATACGTGAACCAAAAACCACTCTTTCCTTCATGTGCCAAATGATTTCTAATACATGATGCGCATGATTGAGGAGGAGCATTTAACCAAAAACCAGAAGAGCATTTAAATCAGGCACATTGTCTCCCATGTTTTCTAAACCTATTTAAATCACTTGGTGTTAGGATTTAGAAAATCCAGTCGTTAAAGTGTCGGTCACCTCAAGTATATGTAATCGTTAGAAAGCTCATAGTCGTACTCATTTAATATTAGTTAGTATTTAGTTAAGTAACACCATGGAGGACGGACGGGTCTTTACCCACTGTATGCCTGATCCACAGCCCGTAGGAGGTGAGTCTTGTATGAAAACTATAAATACCCTCTACCTCCCAAGGTAAAGGGTTGGAGCTTCAATACCATTTTTCTTTTGTTTCACATAGTTCCCAACTCTCTTCCCTTTCTCTCTCTAGAACTTTCTCTCTCTAAACTTATTATACGCCCCATATGATTATGGTTTAATGTGTTTGTGAAATCATATAAGTTACAATTGGTATCAAGAGCCATGGTTTGATCACTCATCTTTCATGCTCTTTGTTTTGGTGGATTTCATACGCTTTTTGGGGTTATAAGTGTTTAGAAGAGTTTGAATCATTTGGTCAATTTCTAGTGTTAAAGTTTAAATTTTGATTGTACTTTTGTGTTTAGAATCATCATATGTGTTTAGGTTTTGAATTGGAAGGCTTGAATCATCGTGGTTGGGTTGTTTTTGATTGATAAAGTGGTTGTTTTTTAATATTGTACGAAGCGAGTTGAGCCACGGTATTGCGTTTCTAGGAAGCGAGTTGCTTTGTTATTAGAAGCGAGTTTCTTTGTTATTGGAAGCGAGTTGGTTTATGCGACTTGACTATTAAGCGAGTTGTCTGTCTCTGCGAGTTGACACTTAAGCGTGTTGTCTTGGAAGCGAGTTGGTTTATGCGACTTGGCTATTAAGCGAGTTGATTTCTTTAAGCGACTTGGGTTTTAAAGCGACTTGTATATTAAGCGAGTTGTATCTTTATGCGACTTGGGTTTTAAGCGACTTGTCTATTGAGCGAGTTGGTTTATGCGACTTGGTTGTTAAGCGAGTTGTCCATTTATGCGACTTGTCTACTAAGCGAGTTGATCCTTAAGCGAGTTGGTTAGGGTGCGACTTGTCAAGTTTGCTAGTTGTCTATTGAGACTTGTCACTTCTTAGTGCTAAGTTTTATGGTTGTTCTTTTGATTTTGTAAAATCCCGTGAAAGAATCTATTTCCCGGTTTAATCAAAGAATAGTAAAATCCCATAGAATCTGGAATCATGTCTAACAACGTACCTACTATCGTTTCTACTGTAGCTGAGGACGTTCAAGCAGCTGGATCATATACTCGTCCACCTATGCTTGACATAACTGATTATGACTCATGGGCTCAACGAATTAGGTTGTACTGTTTGGGAAAGGAAAATGGGGCTAACATTCTCAAATCAATTGATGAAGGACCTTATCAGATTGAGACTACAAGAGACATACTTAAAACTGCTGCGGATGGTACAGTGATCTTAGGATTGGACAGACCAAAGACGTATGATGAGCTCAGTGATAAGGAGAAAAGAGATATGATGTTGATATCAGGGCTTCAAACATTATACTTCAGGGTCTTCCAAAAGACATCTACAAGTTAATCAATCACAACACTGAAGCCAAGGCAATTTGGGACAATGTCAAGATGCTTCTCTCTGGTTCTGAACTAACTAAAGAAGACAGAGAATCACAACTGTATGATGACTTTGAGCACTTTAAGATGATACCAGGGGAAAGTGTCACAGAATATTACGTGAGGTTCCACAAGCTTGTGAATGACATGAGGAATATTAAAATGACTATGCCAAATATTCAGCTAAACTCAAAGTTTGTGAACAACATGAATCCCGAATGGCACAAATTTGTCACTTCTGTCAAGTTAACGAAAGGTTTGAGGAACACTAACTATGAGCAATTGTATGCATTCCTGCTTCAGAATGAGAGACATGCTATGTTTGAACGAATGATTCTTGAACAGTTCAAATCTAAACATGGAGAAGCAAGTTCGTCAAATGATTCAACAGCCTTTTACACCAATGTTGGAATTACCACCAAATCTTCTCAAGTCATACCCACGGGTAATGGTAATTACAAGCTCATTCCTGATCCAGCATATAAGCCTACAGACTCAAACACACTCATGGAAAACTTCATCAATCAACTGTCTCTCATGGTTAGTCAAAATATGAATTCCACTCCACACACCAACAATAACCTCAGAACAGCATCCAATCTAAAAAATCAAGCTACTGTCAAAGATGGTAAGGTAGTGGTGCAGAATGTGCAAGGAAGACGGTATGAACAAGGGATGCTTGGAGCAGGTTATGGTAATACTGGAACAGGTCGAGGTTATGTGGATAATCAGAATCGTGGAAGGAATGCAAATCAAGGACAAGGAAAGCCAATCAAGTGCTACAATTGTGGTGGTGAAGGACATATTGCAAGGAACTGCACATCTCCAAAACGCCCTCAAAATGCAGAGTACTTCAGGGACAAGATGCTGCTGGTGCAAGCTCAGGACAGTGGAGCAGTTTTGGATGAAGAAGTGTTGTTGTTTCTTGCTGAGGGAAATGCCAAAACCTATGATGCTGATGTGGATGAGCAGCCAATTCAAGAAATAGGTCACAATCATCAAAATGCCTTTCAAGTTGCTGACTGTGATGCATTTGACTCTAATGTCGATGATGAACCTACTGCCCAGACAATCGTCATGGCTAGCATTTCACCAATGGTCTCATCACCACAACAGGCTGGTCCATCCAAAGAATCAATCATCTCTGAGGTATTAAAACTATACGATGAAGTTGATGAGCAAGAGATGCATAACAAAGTACAATCACATGTAACTAATGAATCTGATATGGATAATGTGGGTAATAGTAATATTGTCCCATATGATCAATATGTGATGCAAAGTGAAAGTGAGATTGTACCAAGTGATACATCTTCTGCAGTCAATGATGACTATGTTTTTGATGAATACACTCCATGTGCCCCTGATGATTCTGTTATCTCTGAACTGAATGCTTATAAAGAACAAGTTGCTATTTATGAACAACGTGCTAAGTTTGAGTTAACTACCCGTGAGCAGGAAATGGATGACCAAATGCATACAATTATTAGAAAAAGTAATTTTAGAGAAGGAGTGTTAAAACAAGAGTTAAACTCCTTACAAGAAAAGCTTTCTAAAACTGTTAAGCAAAAACAAGAACTCCAAGATAATGTTAAAGTGCTTAAACAAGAATTTAATGCTAAGGAATCAAAACTTTTGAATGACTTTTCCAATCTGAAAACTTTGAAAAAAAAGCTTGAAAATAAGTTGTACGTACAAGGGAATACCATTCAGACTGCTCACATGATCACTAAGCATAGAGTTTTCAGCGATAAGCATAGCATTCCCCTCGTAAAGGAACCCAATCCTGAATATGGTAAAGTGGCTAGAGAAGCTCAGAAGGTAATATATGATGGTAATGAAATCCTTAAGCCTAGGCAGAAACCTAGTTGCGCTGAGTGCACTGAGGAAGATATGCAATTAGATGAAGTCACTAGGGAGAAAATGAATAAAAAGCTAAAAGATCCTGAGTGTAAAAAGCAAAACATAACGTTCAAACCCCATGATTACACTAAAGAAAATTGGATTTCCCTGAACAGGTTTAAGCCTCAAACTCTATTAACCCCAAAACAAGTTTTTTGGAAAAAGGACATAGATATTCAAAAAGCTAATGCACTTGTTAAAACAAACACTCCCCTTAGGAAAATGCCTCCAGCAACTGTTTATCCTCCGAATACACCAATGCATTTAGTTCCTAGATCTATTCCCCCTAAGAGCAAGACCTTAATCAGCCTGTATGTTGTTTATCAACTATTTGTTGATTTTGAGAAGAGATGTAAGAAAAGGATCACACCTACTGGGATAACTGAAGGGGAGAGGGGTTTTGAGCAAACTAAAGAATGCTATTTAACTGAGGTCATGCCTTTCTTTAAACAATTAAAAGGTCAATTTGAGAGTCTTCAAAAAGGGATAGACTCAGATATTAAAGAAATGGAAAAGGAATTTGATGCAATGATAGTTGAGGTTAATGATTATGAACGGGAACTCAAATATAATGAAATTGAAAGGAAGAATCTGCATATCTTGAATGAGAACTTAATATTGAGTTGTGTGGCTCAAGATGTGTTTTATACTGTTACTAAGCATTCTATTACTGCTTCTCAATTTCATGAATTAACTGTTGCTCTGAAAGTTTCCCATGATCGTGTCATTGAGGTTGAAAACAAAAAATCAGAACTAAATGAGAAAATTGATCAGGATGATCACGATAATTTGGTAAAACATCTTTCTAAGCTAGAAGTTGAACATTTTGATTTACAATTAAAATATCAACATCTCAAAGAAAATGTAAAAACCTCAAACATCAAGACATCCTCAAATGTTCCAGAGTTTGATGCAGTTTTTGAAATAAACAAACGTGACGAACAGATTCAAGCTCACTGTAACACGATCAGAAAGTTGAAAGCCCAAATTTCACAATTAAAGGGTGAAAAGAACAATATGACTGGCTCCCAAATGCCTCCTCCTTTAGATTCTCAGTGTTCTCAAACATTTCATCTTCAAAACTTGGTTAATGTTTTACAACAAGAAAATGAGAGTTTTCTAGAAGAAAATGAAAAGGTCAAACGACACTTCAAAGAGTTATACGACTCAATGAAAGTCACTCGTGACAAAAACAATGAGAAAATAACTTTGTTAAAAAAGGAAATTGAGAATCTGAAGAGTCAGGAAAAAGGGAAAATGCCACTTGTTTTTAATGAGAATGTTGCATCAAAGTCACCTGTTGACTCAAAATATATTGTGACTGTTAAAAACATTCCTCCTCATCTTAGAAATAATGAACTTGTGTTTCATAACTATTTCTCTCACCTTAAGGATAGTCTAGAATGTCTCCGTGAGATTGTAGAAGAGGATTTCATAAATAAGCCACTTGATAGTGAAATTAGGTTTGATTGCATTCAGGCCAAACGATCTCAGGAGCTGTTAGAATGTTTAAGAGCAACATGTCCTAAATCCTTATGTAAGAAAGATAAATCTGTGATGCCTTGTTCTATGCCTAGTGCTAAGTATTCAACCCATTCTATGCCAAATGTTAAGAAACTGAACTCTAAAGTGCCTTCAAGTAGTTCAGATCCCTGCACTTCTAGTTCAGGAATGCAAAAGGTGGCCCAAACAACTAATGTTCCCATAATTCCATCTACAGGAGTAATCAGTGACATAAAAGCAAGCGGGTCAAAGCCTCCAGGCAATACAAAGCAAGATAGGACCTCGCAAGCTAAGAATGTGCAATGGAAGAGAGTAGAAGACCACCCTAGGAACATTAAGTTTGAGTTGAATAAAACGAATCGTGTTGATTCTAGTATTAGCTATAAGCGTACTGTAATCAATTCGAATTCTGCTACTATCTGCAAAACCTGTAATGATGATTGCTTGATTTCTGTTACTAATCATGAATGTGGTGTAACTGATTTAATTAATGATGTTAAATACCCAGTTAAAACTGTTAATGCTAAAAATCGAGCTAAGAAGGCTAGAAAGCAAAGGCGGAAGAATATTAGAAAACATTGGAAACCCACAGGAAGAAAATTTAGTAATGTAGGTTATCAATGGATACCTACTGGACACAAATTTAGTCTTAATGAATTGTGCCCTAAATTATCCAGATCAATGCCTATTAGGAAATGGATGCCTACTGGTAGAACTATTCCTTTAAGAAGTGAACATACTTTGAATAGGTCTAATGCATACACTAGCACTGCATCAATCCCTGATGATTCCATTGTTTCTACTTCCGATGTGGGTGTTCCAATCATTGTTACTAACCAAATGGAACCCATTCTTGCATGGGGATCCCAATTATCCAGTTATCCATTCTTGTCTGTGTTCAATTGCAGATCGTTCAAATCGTTCTGTGGTACCTGGACTCACTAGAGACCGGTCGCGGCTCATGAACTTCGTGAGTAAATTCATCGTGACAGTTAGATTCGGGAACGATCATTTCGGTGCAATTATGGGTTATGGAGATTATGTTGTTGGTGATAGTGTAATCTCCAGGGTATATTACGTTGAAGGTCTTGGTCATAACTTATTTTCTGTCGGTCAATTCTGTGATTCTGATCTAGAAGTGGCCTTCAGAAAACATACTTGTTTCGTTAGAGAACTTGATGGTGCAGAACTTTTAAGAGGAACACGTGGTTTAAACCTATACACCATCTCTATCGAAGATATGATGAAGTCGTCTCCAATTTGCTTGTTGTCAAAGGCTTCGAAAACAAAGTCATGGTTATGGCATCGTCGTCTCAATCACTTGAACTTCGGCACCATAAATAATCTTTCCAGAAAGGACTTAGTAAGAGGCTTACCTAGACTAAAGTATGAAAAGGATCATCTTTGTTCAGCATGCCAATTGGGAAAAAGCAAGAAGTATGCCCACAAACCCAAACTACAAACTCAGTTATGGAAGTTCTTCATACCATTCACATGGATTTATGTGGACCCATGAGAGTGTAGACTATTAACGGGAAGAAATATGTGTTAGTTGTGGTTGATGATTACTCTCGATTTACTTGGGTTAAGTTCTTAAGGACAAAGGATGAAACTCCAGATATCATCATTAAACTTATCAAACAGCTGCAAGTTCGACTTAACAAAACTGTCAGAATCATCCGAACAGACAATGGAACTGAGTTTGTCAATAAAGAACTTAGTGAGTTTTATGAATGTGTTGGAATCAGTCATCAAAGAAGTGTTCCACAAACTCCTCAACAGAACGGTGTAGTTGAAAGACGAAATCGAACTCTTATGAAAGCCGCAAGGACAATGCTGATTTATTCAAAGGTTCCAATGTTTCTCTGGGCTGAAGCCATTGACACTGCATGCTTTACTCAAAATCGATCCCTAATTCACACAACTCATGGAAAAACTCCATATGAACTTGTCCACAATCGAAAACCTGATCTATCATTCCTTCGTGTGTTTGGTGCGTTGTGTTATCCAACTAATGATGGTCAAGATTTAGGTAAACTGAACGCTAAAGCGGATATTGGAGTATTTGTAGGATATGCACCAAACAGAAAAGGATACCGAATCTACAACAAAAGAACCCGAAATATCATGGAAACAATCCACGTTACGTTCGATGAGCTGACCGGTCAAATGGCTCCCGGATAATCCAGTTCTGGACTTGCATCACAACCTTCATCAAGTAGTCCCATCAGTTCTACTCTTGTACAAAATCCCTCACCAGCAACTCCATATGTACCACCTTCTGAAGATGATTTGAAGAAATTGTTTGATCCAATGTTTGATGAACACTATGAGCCAATTGCTAATGATCTGTCAAATCCATCAACAGAGGCTGCTCCTATCCCTGTCAACGTAGATAACCCTTCAGTTTCTATGTCATTGAGTCAAGAAGCGCCTGCTGCTGATCACTTTGTATCATCATCAATTCCTCAATCGTCAAGTATACATCATGGAATTGTTTCTGGCACCTATGATGGAGATAACCCCTTTGCTACTCCCGAAGATGCTCCCTTTGAGAACATATTTGCTCCTAAACCATCATCAGAACCATCTTCATCAGGGGAAAATGACTCTGCTACTTCAGTTCCTCAACTACAACCACACGAACACCTTAGAAAATGGACACATGATCATTCATTGGATAACATCATTGGAAATCCCTCTCGTCCAGTATCCACTCGTAAACAACTTACAACTGATGCCTTATGGTGCTTCTTCAACTCCGTACTATCCAAGGTCGAACCAAAAGACATTAAAACTGCAATGAATGAAGACAGCTGGTTCAATGCCATGCAAGAAGAAATTCATGAGTTCGATTGACTAGACGTATGGGAATTAGTACCTGCTCCTGACTGTGCTATGATCATTGCTCTAAAGTGGATCTTCAAAGTAAAACTTGATGAGCATGGTGATGTATTAAAGAACAAGGCTCGATTGGTTGCAAAAGGATACCGTCAAGAGGAGGGTATTGACTTTGAAGAATCATTTGCTCCAGTTGCATGTATCGAGGCAATCAGAATCTTCCTGGCTAATGCTGCAAGTAAGAACATGGTAGTCTACCAGATGGATGTAAAGACGGCTTTTCTTAACGGAGATCTTAAAGAAGTCGTATACGTCAGCCAACCTGAAGGTTTTGTGAATCCATAGCATCCTACTCATGTCTATCGCTTGAAGAAGGCTCTTTACGGTTTAAAGCAAGCGCCAAGGGCATGGTATGATACGCTATCAAAGTTTCTTCTATCTACTGGATTCAGCAAAGGAGCAGTTGATCCGACATTGTTCACCAGAAAGTCAGGCAAACATTTAATTCACGTTCAAATCTATGTTGATGATATTATTTTTGCCTCGACTGACCCCAATGAATGTGATCGTTTTTCTAATGAGATGGGCTCCAAATTTCAAATGTCAATGATGGGACAAATGTCATTTTTCTTGGGATTACAAATATCACAAAGTCCCAGAGGCATTTTTATCAATCAATCTAAATATGCTAATGAAATTTTAAAGAAATTTTGATTTGACACTTGTGACACCGTTGACACTATCCCATGGTGGAGCGAACCAAACTGGATTAGGACCACTCAGGGATCATGGTAGATCAAACGAAACATCGAAGTATGATTGGATCCCTGATGTACCTCACAGCTAGTAGACCTGATATTTTGTTCGCTGTATACATGTGTGCTAGATACCAGGCTAAGCCTACCAAAAAGCACCTTGAAGCGGTTAAACGGGTCTTTCGGTATCTCCAAGGAACCATCAACATGGGACTTTGGTACCCGAAGGACACCGGTATGTCACTAACAGCCTATGCAGATGCTGACCATGCAGGATGTCAAGATACACGTCGAAGTACGTCTGGTGGTGCTCAGTTTTTAGGTGATAAGCTTGTGAGCTGGTCTTCAAAGAAACAAATGAGTACTTCTATATCCTCTAAAGAGGCTGATTAAATAGCCATGTCATCTTGTTGTGCTCAAATCCTATGGATGAGATCCCAATTATCTGACTATGGCTTTGAATTCAACAAAATCCCTTTGTATTGTGATAACAAAAATGCCATTGCTCTCTCTTGCAACAACGTTCAACACTCAAGAGAAAAGCACATCGAAATTCGACATCATTTCATTCGGGAACAAGTGGAAAAAGGTGTGGTAGAACTCTATTTCGTGAGGACTGAATACCAGTTAGCAGACATCTTCACCAAAGCTCTTCCTAGAGAACGTTTTGAGTTTTTCCTTCCACGACTTGGTCTAAAGAGTCTACAACCGGAAACACTCAAACGTCTTCAAGAGGAAGACAAGGAGTAAATGTCTTTCTTCATCTATCTCTTGTATATATTTATTCAAAAAGCAAAATACAAAATTTTAAAACCCACAAAAGAAAAAAGAAAAATATAAAATTTCAAAAAATCCATAAAAAATTTGAAAAACTCGAAAAATTCCAAAAAATATTGTTATTTTGTCATGTTTTTTTATATTCGATAACATCTACGGACTTTGTGTTGACATTCAAAGAATGTCACGGGTTTTTAGATGTTCTTCGAATGTACATTTTTTTATTATTAAAAAAAATGTGACGGAGAAAAATGGTGGTTTATTGTCATTTCAGACAGTAACCCGTTTTAAAAAGAAAGAACAGAGCCATGCTTAATCTTATTTTTCAAATCTCATGCTCTGATTCTAAAACCAAATGTTTGTCACAAAAAAGACAAGTATTTCCTTTCCAAAATATTTTTCCTTCTAATGATTCTTCTGAAAAATATTTGTCATCTAATGAAAACAACATTACTTTGAAAATACCTCGAACTCTATTTTTGAAAATCATCTGGGCTTATCATCTGTCAAAATCTCTATCTCTCAATCAACAACCTATGTCATTGATTGAGAGGGAGAATGATTTCAATCAAATCAAAAAGACTATTTTTCAAACAATTGGCACGTAAACGAGCAAGGTCTACTTTTGGATAATCAAAATGAACAATGTTTTATACAAGTGGTTCAAGACCTTGGCTATTGTTATGTTTTCAAAAGATACTCATTCATGTTTAAACAATGGAGTTTAAAGTCTGAAAATCTGATTCTTATCAGTTGAAATGTTTTTTTCAAAAGCAAGTCACAATTCTCCTTAAAAGTTTTCAAAATTAATTTAAATCAATAGAGATCACAAATCTCAAAGGATTTGAAAATTGTGATCGGGGAAGAACTTGTGATTTAAATTGGATATAAACTGATAGTTTGATAAAGTGGTTTAGAAATATAACATCGTGCTCTCCCTCCTACATTTGCCAAACGATTTCATATTTTCCACGCACATGTTAAGGGGGAGCATCTATATCAAACCAAAATGGATTGAAACGTGATTGATTTATCTCTAAGTGCAGCTTTTCCCTAATATGTGCTAAACAATTTCAAAATCAGATGCACATATTGAGGGGGAGCAAACTTTTGAAAACCACATTCTTTCTCGAAAATATCTTTAACTGTATGTGAAACACTGATTTTGATCGGGAAAGTGATGTCGATATTTTTAAAAAATATTTATCAAAGAAGTGAATTCTTCCTCTTGCCTCCATGTGCCAAAATGATTTCAAACATATGATGCACATGTTGAGGGGGAGCCTTTTTCTGAAATATCAAAAACAATTCAGGTACAAAATGCTTTGATAATATATCACAAGTACCTGGATTGATTTTCTAATGGTTTTTCAATTGGTTCCAATGGCAGAAGAACAATACCAAAAAGACCGACCAAATTTACTTTATGTATGGAGATATAAGGATGGTTAGGTTAGGTATTCGTTCCCACGATCCCGCCAGAGCCGGAGGGATCTACCCAGGGAAAATCCACTAGATAGTGTAGAAGTCCTTAGGTATGATGAAAAAAGGAGAAAAGTGAGAAATGGGAAGAGTGCGGACTGAGACAGAGCTAGAACTGGAATAAACCCAACAAGGTTCTAGTTATGAAGTCTCGATAAGCACTGAAGGGGTTGAAGAATGAAAAATAAATGAATGTGAAAAGGGTGAAAAGAAATAGCCCTCCATTATTTCAACCGTAGGACAGAAACCGGGTTCAATACATATTCTACTGATGGTTACTAAGGTAACACCAGTATTGAAGACAAGACGTCATGGACCCAGTGACGCACTGCACTACAACTTCCCAAGATACTCAAGTTCCTCTTAAAAGGGCTTGTTTCATTCTCACGGGGAACCTACAATATCTATCGACTTTCTCTTAGAGATTGTTGATATTGAAGAAGGAGACTCTCTCCCTAGTCTCCGGCATAGGAACCAAATGTGCACTATTGAGTCTAGAGCCACGAGATCATCAATAAATCTCATTAGGACACTGTCAATGAAGACTCTCTGTTTCACACAATGTGGAAAGAGAGAATATGTTATAAGAGTCCTACGCATTATCCTTGTGGTATTGCCAGAACATCTGAGTGATATGCAAATATATTCACAATGATGACGGAAAGCCTTCTAGAGCCAACATCAAACAAGCTCTTGGTAGGTGGCATGTGAGATCTGTCCAATAGATCAACCATGTGACAACTGAACAGAAACAATGGGGCGATTCAAAATTATGAATAAATCCTGGTTCAGGTTATGGATTGACGGATACCTTTGAAAAACCAGTCGTTGTGCGCAAAAATCATTTTTCTATGACACATCGACTGTGTATCACATTTTCAAATATCAAAAGGTGTTTATGATTGAAAATTGATTTTTCATATAAAACCTTCGTCGTATTGCGAAAATTCTTTCTGATATGCAATACACGATTGTTGTTCAAATCATTTTTAATCAATCAGTAAATCTCAATTTGATGGTTCACTCACTCCGTGTTGTCTTCTTTGAGACGTTCCGGTTGGAGAACAACTAGAACAGCTGCGAAACCCTGTGAAGGAGATTCTTCAGAATTATACCTGATCACAGGCAGTACTTGTACTGATCAACGGGGAACCGTGGGCCGTGTACCTCAATTCAACGAAAGTGATCAAAGACACTTTCGTGCGCTTTATTACTAACTGTTGTATGCAGGTACACCTAATGTTTGCAGCTGATAAGAATTGAGAGGTCAATCCATAGCCGCATGCTCACATAACACATTCATTTCTAAAGAAATCATGATAAGTGCATCAACGACTCTGATATTTTCACTCCATGGTTCTGCTACGCTGCTGCTAATATCATGAATAAAAAAAAAGCTTCCGCTACGCTGATGAAAAGAAATCATGATCCAGAATGTGAGCATGTCGGTCCACTGTTACAACATCACATAATGTCAACACTACAAAGGAAGATTTAGAGATTTATACAATCTGATGATCTCAAAGCTGGCTCAAAACTCATCATCACGTGGATCAGTTAAAGACCTCCACTTGAATTATCCAAACATGCAAAACATGAAGAATCAAAGATTACGGGCTACAGAGCAATGAACTTAAACAAGAATCCAAGAACAATCTTAATGTAATATCTATTTGTATTATGTGTAATTTGAGGTGACCTCCCTTAGGGGGAGATTGTTAGGATTTATAAAATCCAGTCGTTAAAGAGTCGGTCACCTCAAGTATACGTAATTGTTAGAAAGCTCGTAGTCGTAGTCATTTAATATTAGTTAGTATTAGTTAAGTAACACCGTGGAGGACGGATGGGTCTTTACCCACTGTATGCCTGATCCACAGCCCGTAGGAGGCGAGTCTTGTATGAAAACTATAAATACCCTCTACCTCCCAAGGTAGAGGGTTGGAGCTTCAATACCATTTTTCTTTTGTTTTACATAGTTCCCAACTCTCTTCCCTTTCTCTCTCTAAACTTATTATACGCCCCATATGATTATGGTTTAATGTGTTTGTGAAATCCTATAAGTTACACTTGGGATCCAAAATCTCAAAGGATTTGATATTTTTGATCGGGGGAGAAAATGTAACTTAAATATGAAATCTAATAACAAGTGATCGTTTTGACTCAAAGTGCAGGCTGCTCTCCCATATGTGCTAAACGCTTATGAATCTCGAAGCACATATTGAGGGGGAGCATTTCTAAAGAAAATAAACTATCAAGGTACAAAATCTTTTATGTTTTAACATAAGTACCTTGATTGATTTTCTAATGGTTTTCTCTATGGCAAATGTGATCGTGGAAGTCCTTCAAAGAACTCTTTCCTCTATGTGCTAAATGATTTCAAATAACCAACGCACATATTGAGGGGGAGAATTTACCAAAAAAATCAAAAGGCTTTTTCCACGGAAATTGTGATCAAGAAAATATTTCAAAGTCCTCTTGGCTCCATGTGCTAAACAATTTTAAAATCATATGCACATGTTGAGGGGGAGAATTTCTTAATGATAAAAAACAATTAAGGTACAAAATGCTTTTATATTATATCAAAAGTACCTTGATTGATTTTCGAGATGATTTTTCAATTGGTTTCGAGAAGGAAAGAACTGTACCAAAAGACTAACCATTTTACTTTATGCATGGTGTTATAAGGATGGTAAGGTTAGGTATTAGTTATTACGATCCCACCAGATCCGGAGGGATCTGCCTAGGGACAATCCACTAGATAGTGTATAAGTCCTTAGGTATGATGAAAAAAGGAGAAAAATGAGATTATGGGAAGAGTACCGACTGAGACAAAGCTAGGACTGGAACAAACCCAACATGGTTCTAGTTATGAAGTCTCGGTAAGCACTGAAGGGGTTGAAGAATAAAAAAGAAATGAATGTAAAAAGGGTGAAAAGAAATAGCCCTTCAATAATTCAACCTTAAGGCAGAAACCGAGTTCAATACATATGCTACTGGTGGTTACTAAGGTAACGACGGTATTGAAGACAAGACGTCATTGACCCAGTGACGCAATGCACTAAACATCCCAATCTACTCAAGTTCCTCTTAAAAGGACTTGTTTCATTCTCACGGGGAACCTACATAATCTATCGAATTTCTCTTAGAGATTGTTGATATCAAAGAAGGAGACCCTCTCCCTAGTCTCCGGCATAGGAAACCAAATGTGCACTATTGAGTCTAGAGCCAAGAGATCATCCACAAAATCTCATTAGGACACAAAATTAATGAAGACTTGTTGTTTCACACAATGTGGAAAGTAAGTGTATATTGAGAGTCCTACGCATTATCCTCGTGGTATTGCCAGAACATCTGAGTGATATGTCAAATATTCACAATGAAGATGGAAATCCTTCTAGAGCCAACATCAAATAAGCTCTTGTGGGTGACATGTGAGATCTTTCCAAAAAATCAAACTTGTGACAACTGGACAGAAATGATGGGGCGATTCATTCTTGAATCAATCTTGGTCCAGGAAATGAATTGATGAATACATTTGAAAATTGATCTTTCTCATAAAACCTTCGTCGTATTGCAAAACTCTTTCTTCAAGCAATACGCGATTGTTTTCAAATCAATTTTTCATCAATCAGTGAATCTCAATTCACTGGTTCACTCACTCCGTGTTGTCTACTTTGGGACGCTCCGGTTTGAGAATGGCTAGATCAAGCTGCGAAACCCTGTCAAGGAGATTCTTCGAAATTGAACAAAGACAATTTCGTGTGTTTTATTGCTAATTGTTGTTTGCAGGAACATTGGGCGGTTACAGCTGATCGATATTGAGAAGTCAATTCATAACCGCATGCTCACAGCATTCACACTTAATTGAAGAAAATCATGACCATCAAAGACATAAAACAAAGATGCTTCAAATGTCATGATCTAGAAAGTGTGAGCATGTCGGTCCAAATGTCACAACATCACATGAAGGCAACACAATAAAGGGTGATCCAGAGATTTACTGTGGCTGATGATCTCAAAGAAAGCTCGAAGATCATCATGATGTGGATCAGTTTAAAGACCTCCACTGAAAGTACAAAATAATTGGACTATGAAGAGTCACTGCTAAAGCATAAAGATTGCGGAAGTGAAGAATTGAGTCTACGAGCTCAGAACTGAAGACAAAATAGAATGCTAGGATTTAAAATGTAAATCATGGGATGACCTCCCATAGGGGGAGATTGTTAGGATTTATAAAATCCATAGTGAAGAGTCGGTCATCCCAAATATAATCTAGCATAAGTTAGCTCGTAGACATATCGTTATTTAAGTGTTTATTAGCTTAGTTGTTAGTTTAGAGTAACATCGTGGAGGAAGGACGGGTCTTTACCTACTTTATGCCTGATCCACAGTCCGACAGGAGGACGTTTAGGTTGTAACTATAAATACCCCTTCCATCCTTGGAAGGGGTGGTGCTTTTAATTTAACCTTTCATTTCTTGTTTTACTTTCTCTCTTTAAGAATACCCTCTCTACTCTTTCTATCTCTAAACATGGCTTACATGATCTTTCACCATCCTAGACCACCCGAATCATCACACAACATAAAAAGTATGATCCTAACATGTTTGTTTGTCTATGTTCATTTATGTTTGTTTAGCGTTCGTTTACTGTCTTAATACACGAACATGAACAACTCATTTTCTTAATAAACCAACATGAACAAAAAAATTAGTTTGTTTAAGCGTTCATGTCGGTTTATGTGTCTAGTTAAATTTAAATAAACGAACATGAAAAAGGCTCTGTTCGTGTTCGTTCGTTCATTTACAGCCCTATATACTTCTATAGACGATATAAATTGGTATAATATAATACATAGACATAGGATCAAATGAGAAGAAGTCTTTAAAGGAAAAGGATGAGAAATAACTATAACTACACTCTAGAGATGTTCCAACTTGAATTAGATGCAACCTTAATCTATTAGATACACCCTAATATACTTTCTAGCTAAAAACTAGATGCATATACATATATTAGATGCATTTCATCAAGTTAGGCGAATCCAATATATTTTTCATTCCCTGCAGGTAAAATTTGTTGCTAGTGCTACTTTGCATCATTTTTAAAATCGTTGTAATGTTCACAAAGCAAGGCTTTGTTCAACATATATAATTATCGATTTTGGAATGGTTATGTGCATTTAGTTATTAGATGGTTTGTTTTGATATTGGGTAGTCGATTAAACCACATAAGTTTGTGTAAGTAAGCTTTGTAAATATCATTTCTTCACAGGAAAAAATATAAAGCACATGGTTGATTTCTTATTTTAAACATGTAATTTGTACTATAGAGAGTTCATATGTTTCCCCGGTGTCTCTTTCTTAAGCGATTTTTATTATAAATGTAGTAGTTATAAAGGTTTTCGAAAACCTTTCTTGCGTTAGTTGTAAATATGTTTTAAAAGTATGTCTTAATACTTGTAAAAAAAATTGATGTGAGAATAGCTTTCTCTAATGATTTTTATTATAAAGGTTTTAGTTATTATTGATATGCCGAAGCTCATGGCGTTGATCTTTAGTAATTTGCTTTTCTAAAACCATGACTGAAAATGGGACTGACGAAACTAAATGAGATCGAACCAACATGCTGAACCAAGCATGATGTTTAATATAGATAAGTGATTCTTTATACACAACGCACTGTGATTTCATAATCTTTGTCGATGAACTTATGAAAGTTAAGAATTTTTTGAGTAGAGTGCTCTTTTAGAACTCTTTATGAAGATACAACTCCTTTTAAGGTATTTACTACTTAAGCTTTCTTTGTCAAGCCAAATTACAAACCAAAAAATAATAGATACTCCTGTTTTGCATAAAAATAATATGATACAAAAGATCTCTTTGTATCCTCTACATCATTGTCATCCTCTTCGTCATCATCTTCTGTCACTGTTCAGGTTCAGTTGTGTTCTTTTTGTGAAACACGGAAAACGAAAACCTATATATTTTGTAACAAAATAAAAACGTTCCCTCTGATCATTTGCTATCAAATTTTGTAAAGTTTGTGCGTCTTGAAGAAGAAATCCCATCTGGAAGTGAAAACTCGTGAATTTTTAGACAGACTTAATTTAGATATACTCAACGGAAAAGCGTGTGCATATATGAAACAAGAAAACAATAAAGACCTTAAGAAAATTGTGATACTTGGTAACAAAATTATCAAAACTATACTAGGCCAGTATCCATCACTTGGTAAATAAAAATGAAACTTAAACTGATGCTTATATTGCATGTTCACGTTGAAGGTGGCCAAACTAGAACATGTTTCAGCTTATAGAGGACACAGGAACATGTGCCACATAATGAACATATCAAACCACCAATCCAATATCAGCCTTTAATAAAGTTAGAGCATTTTAAGATGTTTCTCAACTTCTACGGAAACTATCTAATCTATAATTAGTACTAACATGCTGTAAAAATGGTGGTGTTTTGGTATGCTAATTCAGCCTAACTAATTATCTAATTAGTTTTTTTTGGTATGGTAATTAAATGCAATTTTACAAAGATCCATTTTAAGTGGTGTTTTAGGCTGCTACAAAAATGCATTTGTAAATGGTTGTTGGGTCATTTTTAGTTGTGTTTGAGGCTGTTAGAAACTGTTTGGGGGTGTGGTTACCGCTATAGTTTGAACGACATGCAAAGATCCCTTGCACTTTTCTAATACGATAATAGTTGGATCATCCTGCAAGTGAGAAAGTGTGTCACATAGAAGTAGCATTTCAAGATACTTTACCATATGTTCATATTTATAAAAAAAAGAGGGTATGCAGGCTGACCAGGTGGGTCGGGTAAATGATTAAACGGTTATAATTAAATATGGGTTATCATCTTGTGTAGGTCATTTCGATTGGACCAACCCATAATTAAGGGTTGAATATGCTTGCAAAATATACCACAACCAATTTTGATCAAAGACAGTAATAAGAATATATGCATTTAGTTACACCTCATATGACTTTCTGCGCATTTAGTTCATTAAAACCATATACTTACTTTAGCTTAATCATTTGAAGTCTTTGACCCATTAGAGATGATACATCACCCAGACCAACCCATTTATAAGCAAATGCATAAACTAGCCAGAGCTATCACTCCAATTTCCGAGTTTTTTTGAAATTATAGTATTATGGTTGTGTTAAAATAAATAAATAAAATAAAATAAAAATAAAAATAAAAAACTATTCGTCATCTATAGATTTTGTACAAAAGGAAGTATGTCATTTTCATTATGAACCATAGGAGTACTTACCTTTATAAATTTGAAGTAAAACAGAGAGGGTACATGAATGCATATTTACAGTTAGAACTTTAACATGAAATCCATAATGGAATGAACTTACTTACGTTAAATGATACGGGGTCCATTACTGAATTGAGTATGTTGCAACTGTCCACCAACAACAATTATTTCTCTTCCACTTGCATATGCAATTAGTAACATACTGAGGATCAGTATATAGCAACAGCCAAAGCCTAAATTAGATCACTTGTCAAGAAATGTGTAATTAACATACATGATCATCATGAGTATAGAAACTACTTAGGTTTCTTACCGAATTCACCCATTGAAGCGGTTTCCTCACTTCACCATTGTAATAATCTTTCAAAACTGACTCATTCCCGAAATCTGGGATGTTATGGCAGAACAAATTGTTCATTCCTCTTTGTTCTAACATTGTTCATATTGTTTTTGACACATGTTGGAGTCGGAAAACCTTCCTCAGTAATTATCCAATAGTTTATGTTTGTCTTTTAAGTAATTATCTTATTCCATCTACTTTTCACCAAATAAGTAGTAGATTTAGTTACTTAAGACATAATGATATCCCTTAAACTTTTTTCCGTAAATCGACCAGAGTCATCACCGATCTATGCCTAATTGCCCATCAATCTTCTTTATTTACATAAAGTTAGGCCCAATAAGAGTTTAATCAAGTATGAGCCATATATACCTAATGTGCTAACATCATGCTTAGTGCTAGAGAATTCGACGAGAGGTAGTGGAATACATTGGCCAATAACATTTTTTGAGAGTTTCTATATGGAAAAACCTTAGGTCATAGTTCTAAATAAAGAAATGAAAGGAAGTCAAAAGTAAATATTTTAAAGTTCAGTTAAACCAAATTATATTATATATTATATATACATAACATTTAGCGGGATAGATTCCCCATAACACTATAGGAAAAAAATATTAAAAGAAGCTTAGTACACTGATATGTGAGGGAACGAACATAAAAATGTACGGTGTTTCTACACACTTCAATATCTTAACCATCACAAACACATACCCTCATATTTCTACACACTTCTGGATATCCACCAGCCTCCCACCAATTCTCTATTCCTTCCATCAAATATCTATTCCACCCCTTACCACCAAATCCTCATTCCACTTACGAATAATTATCATCATCAGCAGTTATAATGGCGGACGAATGTTTAAAGGCATTTATAATTTTATGAATCTTAATATTCTGCTATTAATTATGAAAAATTATGGTTTTTATCTTTTTGTTTAAATCAAAGTACAATATATGATGATCCATTTTTTGTTGTTATTGTTGTTGTTGTTGTTGTTGTCAATATGTGTTTTTTTATGTCTAAAATCAATTTAGGTCTGACTCGTTGTGGTTTCTATGTGTGATAAGGAATGTTCTTATTGTTGAATTTCTTGCTACCAGGGTTGATTAAATTTGTTTATTGTTAAAATGGTTGCTGAAAGTGTAAGACGTTTGTGTATGTAGGTATTTGGAAATGCTCTCTTTTAGTGATAAGTTGAAAGAAAAGTCGATTTAGCTATTTCTGTTTATATTGTTATTGTTTTTAATGTTATACCCTAATGAGTTGAAAAATAAGTTGAGGCCAAAATGAGTTAACTTGTAGTTATAAGCAATATGTGTAGAGTCGAGGTTATCTGCATCTTGGCGGGACAATTTATTAGATCTCTAGCCACGGCGAGTTAACCCTTCTCTTTACATACTGATTCATAGCTCGGGATTCCTCATATTTTGTGCTCATGCGTCATTGATGTCGCAAGTTCTTTTGTTGTCGCCAGCTGTGTTTTGTCTTAGCATGGTGTTTACATTAACGCATCAATGACGGTTTCGGTTGGTTCTAAGTTATGTTACTAAAATTGTTAGAAGTGTGTGCATGGCTATGGCTATAAGTAGAGTGTGGTTTGAGAGTTGCCGTATCTTGGCAGGGCATTTACACTAACGCAGCCATGACGGTTGTTTCGAATTTGTGAAATCTATTATCGATGGATTATATAGGTAAGGGCATAATTCTGTGACAATAGCCATGTCTTGGCAGGGTGTTTACATTAATGCAGCCATGGCGGTTTTGTTTGGTTCTAAGTTATGTTAATGAAATTGTTAGAAGTGTGTGAACGGCTGTGGTTATATGTAGAGTACGTGTAGGTGAGGTAATCCACATATTGGCGTGGCAAATTATTAGATTTGTAGCCATAGCAGGTTAACCCTTCTCTTTACCCGTGCTAATAAAATCAAAAATTTTCCCTTCCTCTTTACCCTAAGGCAATGATGATAAGTATATGCACTTGAATGTTTCGGTGACATAATCTGCTTATACTTGTATCTTGGCACATGACTTGAATTAGAAGTGCATCCATGGACAGTGTCGGTTTTCACATTTTCAAATTTGAGCCTCATACATATTTGAGAAAACATTTATAAAGTTATCCGAGCCTCATATCGAAAATTGAAAAGTTTGTTGCTTTTCGTGTTCTTCGCTTTTACTTTTATGAAATTCAGTTTGCTTTCTTGCACCTATCAAAGTACAAATTTCAGCATCCTCAGTTTTACTTTGAACGACAAAAATATATTGGCCAGAAAATCCAAGTTAAGCTTCTTTATTTTGCAGCAACTTTATGCTTTTAAAAGAATTTTTAGGCATAGTAGCTTCTAAATGGTAAAAATAGACTGATAAATGTTTGGTAAAATTGCGTATAGAGGATTAACAGAAAATTTGAGACTCAAAATAATGTTTTACATATCTTAAATAATGGTTCAAAAAGTAAAATTCAAAGAGTGTAATTCACTCTTTTTTGATATCATATCCACCAAAAGAAAATTCGCTCTTTTTTAAATAATAGTTTATTAAATAAAATTCAAAGAGTGTAATTCACTCTTTTTTTAATAATGGTTTAGAAAGTGAAATTCAAAAGACCTCTCCGCTATTGTTTGTAATTTTATAATTCTCTGATATGTTTATAGGGGGTATTTGGCATTCTTGCTATATTACTGTTTTATTTGTTGTGTCATAAGATTAGCGGTTTGGAAATACTTTGCACTTATAGTGTTTCTAAAAGCTTATGCAGTATCAAAAAGTTAAAATGGTTAAATGACTAAAAATAACTAACAGGGTGTTTGGGTTCGCATATTGTTAGGTGTGTTTTTTGGTTATTATATTAACACAATCCACTTTTGAGTGTGTGGGCTAATGGTAACTATACGCTGAAAATGCTTATTTTAAGTACCTTTGAAGTGCTTAAAGTTAAGCATATGCAAAAAAGTGCAATCCAAAGAACCCAGTAACACAGAAGAATAAGGAAAGATGAGGTGACATCTTAACTCAAACATACACACTTGATAAATAAGGTGAAAAGCTAATGATAGGATCTTATTAGAAACCGGATGCTAATCATTTATCGACTTTGTACTATTACATGTTTAGGCATATGCAATATGTGTGTTCGTGTGGTTTCTTTACTACATTTATGTTGTGGTTGCAGCTGAGAAAGGCCTTATCTTGGCGGGGCTTTACTATGACACAACCATGGAGGTTTATTCGGATTTATTCTGCTACAGGTTTATTATTAGCATAAGTAGTCTGCTTGTTCGTGTGGTTTCTTTAGCACATTTATGTTGTGGTTGCACTTTTCTGCAATTACGTTTTTTGGTCCATATTTTACTTACGATCGTATCTTGGCGGGGCAGCCACACTCCTAATGTGGTTACAACCAATGTGGGAGTTTCGAACTGCTGGTATATGTGTATATCTGAGCCTCTTTTTTATTGCAATTTGAACATGTGGGAATTATCAATATTGTGGCAGGGCATTCACATTCAAACTGTGGTTGCAGCCGTGGGTAGTTACGGATGTTTGTGACTTTGGCACATGTTTGGGTGCCGTCGTGGTGGGGTAGGCTTGCTAATCTGGCAGCCATGGCGGACTATGGACTATTTGTAGAGGTGGTAGAATTACATGAATTGGTTGTTAACTTTTGTTAGGAACTGATGTGGGCGATGATAATAGCTTATGTTTATTGTGGCACAAAATTCTTGATGATATTGGTTATACGAGGAAATGATGAATTTGAATGGGTTTGATTGAAGGCGTGAATCTCTGTGTCTTAACGGGGCAAACTATTAGGTTTGCAGCCATGCCGTATGTATCCGCTTTTTGAGATTACTAGTAAATCTGAGCCTCATAATGTAAATGAAATGAATGACAGGTTTTCAATTATATGGGTGGGTCACAACATATTGAAGTTTCATTGTTTGTGTTTTAGTGGGTGTGTTCAAGGTGTGTGATCAGAGGATGTGAGGTGTGATCTGGGAATGAGTTTAGTTATAAAGTTGAATGTATTGGTTTAGTGTGTGTGTTCACGAGACATGTTCAAAGGGTGTGTTCAGGTACTAGGTTGTCATTGGTAAACAGAGGGATTTGATAACGCTACACGCGTCGTTCGGGGTCAAGGAAACTTCCTTTTCTTCGAGCAAGTTTTATAGCACCCTAGGCAGTGAACCTAATTGTTGTAGTGTAGTAATTAGGGTAATCCACGGGTATTGATATCGTTCTCTAGGGGAATAGTGTCGTTAGGCTGAAGTGTATGTCGATTTAAGTCTAAAGGTGAGGGATGATTATTTTTTGTATTTTTATATTTTATGAATCTCGGTTTTGGAGGGGAGGGTGGAATTAGTTGCTAGTCAACTAACCCAAAAGATACTAACTAAATGATGGGTCTACCAGTAACGTGAAGCGTATCTACTTATGATGTATTACTCCTTGCTAGTTATCCAATTCTACCTACTGAATTGTCACATCCTATTGATGGTTGAATTGTCACGTCCTTATTCTTAACGCGTTGTGTTTTCTAAGGTCGTAAGGTGTGCATTCCCTAACTCTTTACACCTTTAAGTGTAGTAAAAAAAATCCACTAAGTCATTCATAAACTAACTTTAAGGTTATCTTTGGTTTAGTAAACGAAATCCACCAAGTCATTCATAAACTACAAAGATTTATCAAGTATTAAACACAACGATAGCCTAGTCGCACTCCTAAGCTAATTACAATTAAGATAAGAGACAACCAATCAAACAAGAGACAGTAGGGCGCAAGAATTATAAACTAAACCAATTAGACTCATTGAAATTGTCACACCCCTAATGATGAAGATAGACACAAGCATCACTAAGAAATCAATAAGATCTAATTAATTATATACAAGTTTCATACAATCATAAGCAAACACTAGGTGAATTAGCCAAGCATAATTAATGAAGAGCAAGCAACAATTATGATAATTGAAGACATACCATAGAATTGGATTAACAAACAAATCATTACACGATGTTTATGGAGTGTTTGAAACCCTTTAAGTTGCTGGAAAAACACCTACCTAAACCCTGGAATCGGACTTAGGGTTTAGGGCTTACAAAAAGTGAAGTTATAATGTTATATTTATAGGCAGATTTTCTGTCGGCAAAAAGTGACGGCGTCACACATAAAGAGTGACGGCGTCGCGATGACTTTTTTTCACCAGACTTTAGATTTTCTCGTTCTGGTCGCGTGGGCTTTTGAATCACCTAAATCCGAGTTCGTATGCAAAAGTTATGGCCAAAACAGTATCAGCTACTTCGCGCGCATATTCTGACTTGATCAGCTTGTGACGGCGTCACCTTATGCTTGTGACGCCGTCCCCTTCAGTCTCTGACGCCGTCTGGATCAAATCTAGGCCGTCTGAGTTGCGGCGGCCTACTCTTTTAAAGCCCGACGCCGTCCTTCAAAACTAGCAATTTCTCTTCTGAGCCGTCACAAATTCCTCCGACGGCGTCGCAGTTAAGCATTGACGCCGTCGCCTTCTGTCTTCAGCAGCTTTGAGTGTCTCGATTCTGACTTTGGCCATTTTCTTCGTATATTCGCGCCTTTTCGTCCAAATAAGTGCCATTCCAGCATTTTGCCTTCAAGAGACCTAAAAAGTGAAAAGGAACGATATTAAGCAATAACGGATACAAAAGTGATCAAATAAGGGCTAAAACGACCCCTCAAAATGGTACCTTTTAAAACCTTATCAAATATCCCTACACTTGTTATTTGCTTGTCCTCAAGCAAATGTGCTTTTAGCCAATTAATTTATAAGTTAGGGGTCATGAAGCATTAATTCAAAACGGTCCACAACACATATAAGCCCCGCAAAAGTCATAACAAGCACGGAAATTACATACTAGCACCTCACATGGGGTGTTTGGATACTCACATCTCTCTCGGGTGTATATATGAAATATAACAAATAGGAAATGGAAGATAAACACTCATTAACCGGTCCTAGTACATAGATTACCATAGGCTTGAGAATAGATCAAACCTCCATCGCTTTGGCGTAAGCACCTAGGAAAGACTATCAAAGAGGTCTTTTAAAGGGTTGTAATGTTAGGCTTACGGTAGGGAAATAAGGGTTTGTTGGGATAGGCTATTTAGTGGTGGTAAGTCAAAAATCTCTATGTTAAATGCATACGAAGAATGGCGTTGCTAAGCCAAGACTCGACACTCTAAACTCTAGATAACTGAAATAAATAAACATAAATTCAAAGGATAGATGTAGGATGGTAGCCCGTATCTTTTTTTTTTTTACACTATTTTTTTCTTTTCTCTTTTTCTATTTTTTTTGTTCGATTTTTTTTTTTTTTTTTTTTTTATACACTTTTACTCTACCATCCTCTACGGTAACATCAAAATACTAGGGATTTATAGGCATATCCCTACACTTGAGTTTTTATTACTCTAACACTAATTTGACCCGAATTGAAAAGATCAAAACACTTGGGGTACATTATTATGCAAACAAAGGGAATTTGAATTTAACGTTCCCTTCCCGTCATTTCATAAACTTTAACTTTTTCCATGAATCCCAATCGTCCCAAAACTGTATACAAAGGATATGACTCGACTTAGCAACTCATGCAAGCAACCAGATAATTGAACTAAGGGTTTGGGGTGATAACAATAATGCACTAAAAGTGAGTGCATAAAGGGTAGGCTAAGGCGATTTGGGTGTATATTTGGAGGTGGGGTGTAAACAATGCTCTTCATTGATATTCCGGAAAACCGAAACATCACGAGAACCGCGAAAAGGATAGGCTCTGAGGGGTTAACTAGGGGTATCGTGTACTAAAGATGAGTACAACGCAAAGGGTGTGGGGGAATTACTCAACCGATGTGGAAGAAGTAATTATATTACGGGTATCAAACAAGGGTTATCCTAATGCCTCTTATCATTTAGTTATTCCTAACTACACAAGTGTAGTCTTACTAGCGATATCGGAATGCATCACAAAACAAGTTCTAGAATCTATTATACTACCGGTTCACACTCTAAGCATTAAAGATGAATGCTTTAACTCCTACTAATCTAAGGGTGATCCTCACATTTTGGGTGGAATTTAGGTGGTAAAGGGTTTTTGTGCTAGTCATGCAACTTCCTATCCATGAGATGCTTTTGTTAAAACTAATGGCCCACTCCTATATGTCATGAAAAAATTTTAAATATGGTGCCAAATTACCCTAACCGACATTTTCTCATAGTTTATTACACAAATACAATTGGACAAAGCAAATAATCAAGGATAAGCATAGTTTCAAAGTTCCCGTTTTATTTTCCCTCCCTACACTTAAACTGAACATTGTCCCCAATGTTCCCCGAAAGTATCAAAGTTATGATAATAGAAGGTAATTAAAAATGAAAGAAACTAATACTCCCCTGATTAGCTCTGTAGGATCCGTGTGTGAAGTAGTGGTTAAATCCTTTCCAAGAAGAATGTATGCGTGAAAAGCTCCTTCCAATCTTATGTATCTTCTTCTTGATAAATAAAACCTGCACACTTTAAGAAAACAGACAACCCAACGCATCAAACCGAACAAACAAAAATCTCAACAAGATGTAATTCCAGACTTAAGTAAGATATAATGCTTGTGAAATGGATGTTTGCAGATTTTCTAGAAAATTGAGACCTGGAAAATTCCAAAAATTTATAAGTAGCACAGAAAACGAGAAAAAGTAGTAAGCAATTTCTACTCCTCCTGACGCCGTCAGGTTGAGACCCTGACGCCGTCAGGTTATCATGACAGAAACTGGTCTGCGATTTTCTAAAAAAAATTCTGGAAAATTTATATCTTTAAAATCTGGAAAAATTTCCTGCAATAACATCCATTATGACTCGATACAAGCATTTGACTCGAACGAACACACATGTATATCTTTTAAATAATTGTAATTCTCATGTTCACGTTTGTTGGAATCACTCCTAAACAGTATTTCAAGTATTTATATTTCATATGTAATAGGTAGCTTTATTTTGGCCTTTATGTTTGTTTAAGGTCAAGCTTATGTAGAAGGCCCATAAGCTTGATCCAAGCCCAATAAGGAATAGGGAAGGAGAGAGAGTGTTGCCCTAGCTCCTTGCCTATATAAACTATTGTAAACCCTCATTTGAGGGTTGGTTGTTCAAGTTTTCTTTTCTTTCACATACATCTTCTCATAACCGTATTATTGCTTAACGTGTGTATGTGTTAGAGCTTGCTCAATCGCCTCATCTCTTCTATTATAAGCTTGTGTCGTAAAACTTGTGACCTAACAGTGGTATCAATCGCCAAATAGTTGGGTGTACTCGTTTGTTTTTGAAGTGTTGGTTTTGGATCTTACGCGTAGAGATAACGCTATCTTTGGTTATCTTAAAAACTCGTTTTTTACACTTTTTAATCCAAGATTCTTGTACTTTCAATGTTTTGAGGTGTTAAAATACTTGTTTTTGGCAAAAAGTTTCAAACTTTACGCGTGGATTTACGTTTTTAAGCTTGTTTTTGTTCGTGGGTGTCGTTCTACGCGTAACCCGTTTAGCAGTTTTGGTACATCAAAATTCACACTTTTGTGTTCTTTTGGTACTATTGAAGCTATTCCATAACAAAAAACTGGTTTAGAAACACATTTGGACAGAATCAAAGTTACGAGTAATCCTACGCGTATCAAAACCCTAAAATTACGCGTAAGATTGTTCCTTGGTTTGATCTTCAATTTTCTGGTTTAATCCGTGTTTTCTTACTTGGATAAGTCTGAAAATACGTCGACTTTGGATATCTTTTGCACTGTGAAGTGTAAAAGATCATTTGGGAAAAAACCCTAAAATTACGCATAAGCATAAGCTTACGCGTAGAATTCCTACGCATAAGATTCACTTTACGCGTAAACTACGGTCTACGCATAAGGTAATCCTACGCCTACGTTTCTACGCCTAACTTTTGTCTACGCTTAACTTTAGTGTTTTCCCTACTTACGCGTAAGCTAAAACCTACGCGTAACTCCTCATTGTTACGCGTAACTTTTGGTGTTTTTACGCATAAGTGCTACTTGGTTCTTGTTTTTTCTACGCCTAAGGATACTTCATCAACAAAGGTTCATTCGACTACAAAGATCCATCTTTACCACACAAGTTTATCATCATGTCTCAACCACCATACTCTAACTATTTCCCTCACACTTATAATCATCAACAACAACAACAATTAACTCCACAACATCAACAATGGAATCAACAACAAGCTATTTATCAACAACAATTTAATCAGCAACATACTCCACAACTTGGTGCAATTCCACAACCACAAATGGTTCAACCACAACCAAGCCTTCAAGTTCAACCCTACACAACCGATTTCAATCAACATCCATCACGGACCACTATGAAGGAACCCACTTGGTTTGCTAAGATGTGTGAAGCTTTAAGCAGCCAACAATCAATTCATGAAGCTGGATCACTTGATAGACCTCCAATGCTCACTCCAGGAAACTACGATCAATGGGTGATAAGGTTCTTTAGGTTCTGTGATCTGAAGAAGCCACATGGAAAGTTCTTAAAGAAGGTTATCTTGGAAGGTCCATTTGAGATGCCTACTGTCACTGTACCCGGAGATCCAAACGCTGTTCCACCAAGAGATGAACAAACCAACATTGCTACGGTTGCTGATCTTAATGCTACAGAACTTCTACACTATGAAGCGGATGAACTTGCAATGGAATACATCCTCTTAGGATTACCAAACCCAATTCTTCGTAGTGTTGATGCTCAAAAGACTGCACAAAAAATGTGGGATCATATTCGTCTTCTTATGGAAGGATCTGTACTCAATCAGGAGGATTTGGAATCCAAAATTTACTTGGCTTATGAACACTTCTTGATTGAACCTGGAGAGACACTAGAGTCCTATCATCATCGCTTTTCAGATATCATCAATGATTTGGATAAACACAACATCATTATGCCAAGAATTGCAGTGAATACTAAGTTCCTGAGTAGTCTTGGTCCAGAATGGGAGAAGTATGTCATTTTTCTCCGTCAAGCGAAGAATATGCATCATTCTACTTATGGATTGTTGTACGATTACTTGAAGCCTCATGAAAAGGAAGTTGATCGGGAAAGGATTCTCCGAGTTCAAATTGCTAAACAGTCACAACCGGACAATCAACAACTTGCCTTGTATGCTCAACAGAATTATCCCTCTCAACCAGCAACTCAACCAACTGCTTCAAACCCACCTTCACAGTCACAACCTCAACAAAATCAATTGGTTCCATACAGCAACAATGCTCAAGCATATGTCAGTGAAGCGACTGAGGAAACAGATCCGTTCGAAGCATTGCAACAAGGATTTGTGATGATTGCTAATGCCTTTGGCCGTTACACCAACAAATCCAACAATCGTATTCGTTCCTCATCTAACACACGGACTCAAGCTGTTGTGAACAATGGACGTGTTGAAGTTCAAAATCGTGATTATGGTCGTCAAATGGGCGGTGGTCAAGGGTTTAATGCTGTGGGTAGGAATAACAACAGAGCTCAAGTGGTGGAACAGGGAAATGCTCAGAATCGGTTAAATGGTCTTAGATGCTACAACTGCAATGAGAAGGGACACCTGGCTAATGCATGCCCAAAGCCAAGGACTAGGGGCAGTGCTTATTTCAAAGAGGCCTTACTTCTGGCTCTTAAGGATGAAGCTGGTGGATCTCTTACAGACAAAGAACAGAGCTTCATGGCAGATGCAGACTCAGATGATGATATGGAGGACTTGCAGGCGAATGCAGCTGTTATGTTGATGGCTAATATGCATGAGCTGCACATGAGTGATACAGGCCCAGTGTATGACACTGATGGCTTGTCTCAGGTACCCGAACAAACCATCATCATATCTGAACTAATATCTCCGCCAATATCTGAATCCGGCACGGATCAGACTGTTCAAAATGCGTCTTCTACACATTCTTCTGATGATTTTCAAGTTAACCCTGTAGTTACATTTGACGATCAAGATGACCTTATGGTCTCTTTTGATAATCAAATTGACTCCGTGGTCGTACTTGAGGATCTAAAGAATGATCATGTTGAGACTCACGTTGAACAAGATGATCTGTTGCCTCATCCGGATTTTGCTCGGTTAATTCAAGACCATAAAATCAAAATGGAGGAATGCTATGCATTAAATCAATCCTTAAAAAGTAAAAATGCACTGTTAACCAAGGATTTTGAATGTTTACAAATGCAACTCAACTTTTTCAAAACTCAAGAAAACCGTGAAAAAGGTTTTGAAGCCGCTTTTGCAAAATCTCATCAAAACGAAAAATATTTAGAGCGACAGATGCGTGATCTAGCCACCTCGAAGAATGCTTTGTTGTCCGAATTAGAACAACTGAAACATGAACATAAAAAGCAACTTAAAGCTCTCACCTTGGAAAATCAAAAAGCTAAGGCTGAGTTGTTAAATTGTCAAAAACAGTTCTCCGCATACAAAAAGCATTCAACGAATCGGGTAGATGACCTTCTTGCAGAAATTCTCGGTTTGCAAAACAAAATTAAAGAGTTTAAAACGATTGTTTACAAACATGGTGAATCAGTAACAGCTATTGAAAAGTTTACCTTAAAACCCAATCCAAATGGATATGGAAAAAATCTAGCTGATTACAAACCAAAGCTTTCACTAAAAACATTCAAACCAACTCCTGAAGTTTCCAGTGCAGAATACAAAATTGATAATACTGTCATGAGTGTTGTTGAATACCATCGTCAAGAGGAATTAGATGCAGAAGACGAGAGTCGATCTAAATTAAAAACTGTTGTTTACAACAAACCTTTTAATTATAAAAACGCGGTCACTTTCGTCACACCAACGGATTCTTCTAACACACCAAGGGTTATTATCAAAACACCTGAGTCTTCTATTGTTAATCCCAAAACAGTCTTTGCACAAACTTATGGTCCTTTACCTTCCATTAGCGAAGTAAACTCACAACCTGAAAATCGAAAAATTCTTCGATATTTTGACATTTTCATGGCTGACCTCAAAATTTTACAACATGAGATAGAATATCGATCTGAAATCAAAGTTGAACATTTCCAATCGCCTCTGGCGCGAGAACAAAGAGACATTTTTCAGAAAAATCTTTTACCTAATGTTAAAAACTTGAAAAGTTGTGCAATTTCCTGGGAAAAGGATTTTCATAAGGAACTTGGGGTAATGAAAAACGTTTTCGAGAAAACAGAAACATCTATTACTAACACAAAACGCAAAAAGAAACTGTTGAGAAAAGATGTTGATCGACTCTTGGAAGATGTTATCTGTGCTGATATCCATAATGTTGTGCTATTCTATTCGTTGCCATATGCATCTGATCATATCTCTGCTGATATTGTTGACACTGTTGTTACTGTTGAGAACACCGATAATGTGCTTCAGATCGAGTCTTTAAAAGCAGAAAATAAACGATTACACACGGAAATTTACAATGCAAAACGTCGTCTTCAATGGTGTGAAAAAGATATTCACAATCATCAACTTAGTTTTCAAAAGAAAATCGCTCAATTGAGTGCACAATCTTCTGATCCTAAAATTGAGCAACTAGATGATCAAAACGTGTCTTTGAAAAGTCAAATCTCAAAATATGAACAAGAAATTTTAAAAGTTAAACAGGAATATGGTGTCATATTTGATTTACTCAAAAAGACTCGAGATGAAGCATCTAATGAACTTGATCACTATCTTGCTCACACTAGAGAAGTCATGAATTTTGCTGGTAATATTCGTTCTGAAAATCAAGATCTGATTCACACCATCTCTAAGTTACGGGAAATGTTAGGAAAGTATGAACTACTCCCGCCTACTGTGATTAAGAGATTAGCACCAGTCACACTTAGTAATCGTGAACCAAGAATTCACACTGCCAAATCACAAGTTGCTAATGTGTTCCCCTCTACTGAAACAGGAATAGTTGCATCTTTTCCAAACGTCCGCACTTCACAGCCTAGGAGCACTCAAACGAAGAATAGGAAGTTGCGACCTAAGAAAAGATCAATAAGGAATGCTAAAGTAGAAGAACACCCTAGGACTCTGAATAAAACTCATGTTACTTCCACTATAGATGTTGCGTCTGGCAAATGTAATAGAAATAGTGATGTAACGAATGCTAAACCGTTAAGTACCTTTGATATTCAGTCTGATGCACCTTGTGATATTTGTCGAAAGAGTATGAATTCTGATTGTCATGACAAATGTGTTGCTAAAGCTATAATCTCTAGATTACGGAATCCTAAGAATCGGAATACCTCTAGGCCCACTAAACATTCTAAGTCTGTGCTTGGTAAACCACCTTCTTTAGATTCTAAGGCAACCATTGCTATCACAGTAGCTACCGCTTCACCTCCTAAGAATGTAGTACCACCTAGTGCTTTCACTAAGACTAAAGCAAAGAGTAGTTACAGATGGCAGAAATGGATATATAACACACTAGGATTTAAGTGGATGCCTAAAATTCTCAATGTGTGTATGTCTAATATACCTGCTTCGGAACCCTCTAACATTTCGGGTTCCACATCTACTTCTATTCCATCTGTGTCGTCTGTGTGTAATGCAGGTGATACAGATTATTCTCTGGATTGTTGATAGCGGATGTTCCCGACACATGACAGGCAACCTTAAACTGTTATCAAACTTTATTGCAAAGTTCATTGGCACTGTCAGATTCGGGAACGATCACTTCGCAGCCATCATGGGCTACGGAGATTATGTTAATGGGAACATTGAAATAAGCAGGGTTTACTATGTGGAAGGCCTCGGTCATAATCTGTTTTCAGTAGGTCAATTTTGTGATGGAGATTTGGAGGTTGCTTTCAGGGAGAAAACTTGTTTCATTCGTGATCTACATGGAAATGACCTTATGTCTGGCTCGCGTAATTCTAGTCTCTACACTATCTCTATGCAAGACATGGTTGCTTCCTCTCCCATTTGCTTACTTTCAAAGGCAACATCTACAAAATCCTGGCTATGGCACCGTCGTCTCTCACATCTAAACTTTCAAACCATCACCAACCTTGCTCGACACAAACTAGTTGAAGGACTCCCACGATTCCGGTATTCAAAAGATCACCTTTGCTCAGCATGTGAACAAGGGAAAAGCACTCGTGCTCATTTTCCTTCAAAGGTGGAACACAGCTCTCAGCATGTGCTTCATCTTCTTCACATGGATTTGTGTGGCCCGATGCGTGTGCAAACGATCAACGGCAAACGCTACATCTTAGTAATTGTTGATGACTACTCACGATGGACTTGGGTCTATTTTCTTCATAGCAAAGACCAAGCTCCACAAATGATCATCACCTTTCTCACAAAGATACAGGTTCAGCTCCGCAACACCGTCAGGATTATTCGGACAGACAAAGGAACTGAATTTGTTAACAAAACCCTTCGTGAATTTTATGAGAAAGTGGGAATTCAGCATCAAACATCTATTGCACGGACACCTGAACAAAACGGAGTTGTTGAAAGACGAAACCGAACGTTAGTGGAAGCTGCAAGAACAATGTTAATCAATGCTAAACTTCTAGATTACTTATGGGCAGAAGCTGTATCTACTGCATGCTATACTCAAAACCGTTCTATGATCACAAAACGCCACAACAAAACTCCTTTCGAGCTTGTCCACAACTACAAACCGAACCTCAAACACTTTCATGTATTTGGATCCCTTTGCTATCCGAATAATGATCGTGATGATTTTGGAAAGCTCAAAGCCAAAGCTGATATTGGAGTCTTTATTGGATACTGTGACAATTCTAAAGGTTTCCGAATCTGGAATCGTCGAACTAAGGAGGTAATGGAAACGATTCATGCTCATTTCGATGAACTCACGGAGATGGCTTCTGAGTATAACAGCTTAGAACCCGGTCACAACCGTTTAAACTTCCCTCAACCCCCATCATCAGCTGAAGAAAGCCCTCAGCTAACTCGTCAACAAATGGAAAGGTTATTTGCTCCTCTGTTCTGTGACGATATTGATGAACGTGCTCCTGGTGTATCCGTTGTTTCCGCTGCACAACCTGATAATATTCCTATACCTGATACACCTGCTACAACAACTACTGTTGAAGATGCACCTACACCAATTGACTCCAACACAACAATTGAACACACCACTTCCAACAATGATGAACCAGCTGATGATATTCTGAATGAAGTACCCCCACCTGCAGATTTTGATCCAAATGCGTTCTTCAACCCGTTTGCCAATGAGACTGTTGCACCAGATGTCGCGGAATCTTCAACAAACCATTTGAATCCTCATAATCTGCACAATGTATACCAACATCAACCCTCTACACATAGATGGACTAAAGACCATCCTCTGGCTAACATTATTGGCAACCCGAATCAACCAGTCGTTACGAGACAACGTCTTCACTCAGATGGTGAACACTGCATTTATGCACTCACTGTCTGCCAATCTGAACCTAAAAACATTAAAGACGCAATGACAAAAGACAACTGGATTGAATCCATGCAGGAAGAACTCAACCAATTCAAACGTCTTGAAGTATGGGAACTGGTTGAAAGACCAACAGGGGTCTACGTCATTGGTCTAAAATGGATTTGGAAAAACAAATTGGATGCTGAAGGGAATGTCATCCGAAACAAGTCACGGCTAGTTGCTAAGGGTTATCGTCAGGAAGAAGGGATAGACTTTGAAGAATCTTTTGCTCCGGTTGCTCGTCTTGAGGCTGTTCGGATATTTCTCGCGTTCGCTGCTCATATGAACATGACGGTATATCAGATGGATGTCAAAACGGCGTTTCTCAATGGGCAACTTAAAGAAACGGTCTATGTCAGCCAACCAGATGGATTCGTTGATCCTGAGTTCCCGAACCATGTCTACAAACTGAACAAAGCCCTTTATGGTCTCAAACAAGCCCCTCGGGCATGGTACGATAAGCTATCATCCTTCCTCATTGCCAATAATTTCACCAAAGGCTCGGTTGACCCAACTCTTTTTATACAATATCACGGGGCACACATCTTAATTGTTCAAATTTACGTGGATGACATCATTTTTGGGTCTACACATAAAAAGTTTTCAATCGCTTTTGCAAAACTAATGAAGAAAATTTTTGAAATGTCCATGATGGGTGAACTTACGTTCTTTTTAGGACTGCAAGTTCATCAATCACCCCGTGGTATTTTTCTGAGTCAGTCCAAATATGCCCTTGAATTGTTAAACAAATTTGGAATGAAAACCTGTGATACTTATGCCACACCAATGACTCATACCAAGAAGCTAGATGCTGATTTACATGGGAAATTAGTTGACCCCACCAAATACCGAAATATTATTGGGTCCCTCATGTATCTAACAGCTAGCAGACCTGATATTGTCTTTGCCGTTTATCTATGCTCCCGTTATCAGTCGCGACCAACTGAAACCCACCTCTCTGAGGCTAAAAGAATCCTCCGATACATCAAGGGAACCATTAATTTGGGGATCTGGTATCCGAAGGATTCTGGTTTTGAACTAATAGCTTTTTCAGACGCTGATCACGCAGGATGCTTAGACTCAAGGAAAAGTACTTCAGGAGCTCTACAATTTCTCGGTGATAAACTGGTGTCTTGGCAATCTAAGAAGCAGGATTGTACATCGCTGTCTTCAACCGAAGCAGAATATGTAGCCATGTCCGCCTGCTGTGCTCAAGTCATTTGGATGAGAAAACAACTCAAAGACTATGGTTACGTATTTGACAGAATCCTGATGTACTGCGACAATCGGAGTGCCATTGCAATCTCGTGCAACTCAGTTCAGCACTCGAAATCAAAGCACATCGATCTACGCTATCATTTCATCAAGGACCACGTGGAATAGGGTACCGTTGAATTATACTTTGTGGGTACTGAATACCAATTGGCAGATCTGCTCACCAAAGCCTTGCCTCCCGCTCGGTTTAATGAGTTGGTCCACCGAATTGGTATGAGGTGTTTGACTCAAGAGGAACTGGATGACCTCTTAAAACAGTCTTAAAAACCTGTCGAACACCAAAACCTCTTTTGTAAATAAATTTTCAAAAACAAAATACAAAAATATAAAATCCTATAAAAACAACAAAAATATTCTCCTAATCTATCTTTCTTTCAACATGGCAAGTACATCTCTTCCGTCAACACTTTTATCTTTCAAAATTCAGTATTTTTACCGATCAAGTGTTGAGGGGGAGAAAATAATCCATTAACTGTTTCAAAACATCTGTGTACTTGCATGTTATCACATCTCGGTTGATTCTTTTACAAATGGTGGTACACTTTCTGATTCAAAGACACTCCTTGGACTTTAATTAACAATCTTTCATTATTTTCTCAAGTCGAGGGGGAGTGTCGTCAAGTTTCTTTCCCAAAAAATCTTCGTTTGGTAAGCAAAATGGAAGTTAAAAGGCTTTGTGTGAAAAAGGAAAAGGTGGAGGGACTATAACTGTCAAAACCTTAACGTTATTTTATACAAAATACTCCACCCACCACATTTATTCCCATCACATTAAATATTTCACCTAATATCATCCACGGTCCATATTCGTTTTACAAATCCGTGCTTTCGATTATCAATCTGTAAGTGTTTCTGTGTTTGGATCATGTTTTTAAACAATGGTTTTGAATCTCATGTAAATCCTACGGCTAAAACGTGTTCTACGCGTGATTTGGTGTTCTACGCTTATGCGTAAGAACACACAATCAATACGTGTGTGTTTGGGGCGAAATGATTGTGTCAAAACGTTCATAATACATCAATGATACTTTGTTAACCATCAAAATCCACCCAGATTCACTAATTGATGATTTTTGAAAATTAGGGTTTATAAGTCGAATTGGGTGTTTTCAAATGTGAAGTGTTTTGGTCTAAAAGACTGTTGGGTTATGCTTTTGCGTTGTTGAATTGATGATTTCCATAGTCTATAGCCACCCAGAAACACGAATTGGTCATCAATTCGAAACTAGGGTTTAAAGTTCATAAACTTTGGGTATTTTTGATTCACTGCATAATAAGTGTTAAAACTTGGTCTACATGCTCTCACAACTTCTATGATATACCAGAAAAACTTTGGTGCATAATCCATGGCTAGATTTGATACGCGTAGAATTAGGGTTTAGTCTACGCGTAAGATATTCTACGCGTAACTGATCAACTATGTAAATGTGATTTGATTTGTCTTAAACGAATGTTATATGTTTTAACTTTGTTGAAATGATGGTTTATTTCAGGCTTGCAACACGTAATATTCAGAATCAAGGTGGTTATTAATCTACGCATAAGGATCACCTTACGCGTAGCTTGTTATGCATAAGACTAGTCTTACGCGTAGCGTCTACGCATAAGGTTCTACAATGGACTACGCGTATCCTGTGAAGGATATGCGTAAACAGTGACCCCTACGCTTAAGGTCAACTCTTACGAGTAGCCTTACGCGTAAGGTTAATATATGCCTACGCATAAGCTCTACGCATAATGTCTCTTTTTCCTACGCGTAACATTTCTTACGCGTAAGATAGGATTCTACGCGTAAGTCTACGCCTAAGCACATATCATACCTGTCTACGCATAACTTTGCCAAAGCTACGCTTAACCCTGGATTGACCTTCATGATGAATTGTTACTTGTACAAACTTGTAAATAAACTAATCATATCATCACGAATCCAAAAATATCACTAATAAACTTAAATCGTCTGATATGTTGTGAACAATAAGTGATAAAATAAACTTTAAAACTTAAAGTTAACTAACTCACGAAACATTTCACGATATCATTGAACTATTGATCATACAAGTGACTTAGGACTCGTAACAATCATTATCACTATACATTCAATTACTAGACAATAAGACCTTCTGTTGACTAACATTATGTCTTTCGATATGTTGGTTCTTTTGGCTAATGTTATTTCAGATCACGACATGGCTGAACAAATGAATGTGGATGCATCTGAAGTTCTCTCCATTGCTGATATCTATCCTCATGGCTATCCAATGAAGATAGGAAAGAATAACCTCCGTGTTGACTTTGACACCCTCACTTGCTCTGAATCTTCATGTCTTATTGCTATTGATATTCTGAGGACTCATCCGTATCAGAACATGCTTACTCACTCTGCAACTGTCCCTGAGATCTACATCCAACAGTTCTGGAACACTATGGAAAGGGTCAAAGGACAAACTGCTGTGACGGTGACTCTGAATCACAAACAAGTCATCATTACACCTGCAGACTTAAGGGCTATTCTCCTAATTCCTGAAGTCGATCCAACCAAACTATATGCCTCACCTGCTGAAGAGCTCACTCTCCAATTCTTAATCGATATTGGTTATGACGAGGCTACAGGGGTAATCAACAAGCACTCTCACGTAGAGCTTAAGAGTATTCCTCAACCATGGAGAACACTCTACATGATCATCACCAAGTCTGTTTCTGGTCGTGACAGCGGCTATGAGCACCCTAAGCTCATGGAACTTCAAATATTCTGGGCATTGGTCAACAAGAAACACATCGCTATCGAAGCTCTGATTTGGGATGACATGATGACATTTCTCAACAAACTTGGCTCAAAGATTCCCTACATCAGATATACCAAATTGTTGATCCAGAGAGCACTTGGACTTCATCCTGACATTCCCAAGAGGCTCAATGACCCCGACAATCACGACATGTTGACGGAACCTATTCTATCTGTACGAATCAAGGAAACGTCTACAAAGAAACAAGGTGCTGTGCTGCCAGATTTTCTTCTAACTGAAGATGTCAGAAAGCTCGAAACGTACAAAAGATATCTGGAAGCAGTCAAACAAGGCAAAGTTGGTCATCTCGACGAAAAATATTCTGGTACACCTGTAAGGAGAACCAGAAAAGGAAGTGCTGGAAGTGTCACAAGTACAGATAGTCAAAGGAATGTTCCAAAGAAGAAACCCATTCCAAAGAGGAAACCCACCCCTAAGAAGAAAGTTCCTTCTCTGGAAGCCACTCCGATCCTTTCACTTGAACCGCAAAGACAGCTCAGGGACGAGGACTCTGAGGCTACTGACTCAGATGAAGAGATCACATTCTCTGAAACTGCAAAGGATGAAAATCCCTCAGTACCAAAACCTCAAAGTCCTCAAACTATTAAAGGAAAAGAGAAGACTACTGCACTTGTACCTCAGGATGAAAGCTCTGAAGATGAAGAAGAGCAATTGGATCATGCATACAGGAAGAAGTTTCACAAAGACAGACACTTTCACAAGGCCGAAGAATTTGCTAAAGATCAAATGGGTGGCCCTGGAGGATCAAGTGGAGCTGCCCACTCTAAACCATCTCCTGATGCGGTTAATCAACCCGATAAGGGAGCTGGTGCCACCACTCTTCTGCAACTACAACAGCCTGTGGAGGACACTATTGAGTATGATTTTGAGAAACTGGTAACTGAGAAAGAAAAGTCTAAGGATGACGAGGATGATTACTCAAAGTTTCTTCTAGACAATCCAACACACTCAAAGGAGAAAACCTCAGAAACTCCTAAGGACATGAAGTCTCCTCATGTCTCCTCATCATCGGACTCTTCATCTCATTCATCACCACCACCATCAACTAAGTCAACCAGATCATCATCCAAATCCGTGAAGAAACCACCTAAATCTTGGATTTCTCAAACACATGCAAGAATTGTGAAAGCTGTCAAACAAGTTAGAAAGAAGGACATGCTTCAAAGAAAACTTAATTGGTATGCTGAACAAATGCAGTACTTACATGATGAGAATGACGAGATGCGGAAAGATAGGAAAGCTATTCAGGAATTCATGAGAAGTCATCGTTAGGGGGAACTAAATGAAATGATTGAAGGTTACACTCAAAAGTACCTTCAGGATATCGTTCCAAAAGTCCAAAAGGAACTGGAGAAGTCAGCAAGAGAACAAACCCACAAGTTTCTTCTCGACACTGTCCCCGGTGTGACTAGAGAAGTATTCTCCAGACAACTCACCCCTAACATCGTCGCATTGGTTAAACATACAATGGCCAAAGAAGCTGATCTCTCTGAATCTGAGTTAATCGCTAAACTAGTGATGCAAATGTCAAAGCGATCTGGAACGTTTACTTCGGATGAAGCTAAATTTTTCGAAGGTCTACTTGCTTTTCAACTCAGTTCATCATGCAAGGAGTCAGCCGATCAACCCAAACGGCCAAGAGATGACGATGATAAGGATAAGGACTCTGCACCTAAACGTCAGAAACAGTCTGGTCAATCCACATCTATGCCACCTCCTCCACCACGGACTTCTTCTCAACATAAGACTCCTCCACCTCGGTCTTCTACTGATAAACCTCGGGACGATTCCGAGTTACCACCCCTGACTCATAAAACTGGTGATTACTTTGAGTATACGGGTGGTGACGATGAAGAGGTCCTTGAGCCCCGACAACAACCCACCTCACCCAAACAAGTGCAGAAACCAGCTTCATCATCAAAGCCTTCCAAAAAGAAGAAACAGACGACTCAGCCCGGAGTCGTATCATGGCTAGATGACGATAAAACCGAAGAGTTTGAATGGTTCTCCACACTTTTCAATCAAACTCCCTACCCTGATGAAGGTCAAGAATTGGTAGATGGTTCAACAATGGAGCATGCAAAAATGTTGCAAGAACAGTTCCATGTGAAGAAAATGACAAAATCTGAATTGAAGCGAATCAAGAATGAAGATTTTCAACTATGGAAAGACAGCTCTGAAAGTGCCCTCGAGGTCGAATATCATCTTGAGAACATCGCTCGAGCTATGTCCAACAACATGGATTGGCTCAATCCGGAAGCAAACATTGACTTCACACAAAGGGACAACCCTCCATACTACACCGACTGGACCAAACCTCTACCGACCATTGGCCAAGTAGACGAACCAAGGATTCCCTTCCGATATTTCTTCAACAACGACCTGGAATTTCTTCTCCATGGTGGCGATGGTTCGAGAAAATACACTACATCATTGACTCTTCCATTCCCAGCGGCCATTTACTCTAACTGCATAGCTATCGAGGAACGTGCAACTCACTTGTTTTCTGACAACGTGCAAGCATACGACCAAGATGCATTGTATGGGATTCATCATTGGCCTGAACGCCGAAGAATCTACTACAGAAGCTGCCTGGTTCAGAAGTCTCAACATGAGGTGTATAGCTCGAAGGACATCGTGACCATCAAACACATTGATCTCAAGTCTAAGTGGGACTACACATTCTTAAAGAATATCATAGTCAAACGACAAGATGAACAGGACTATGGATTCTCCGAAGCTGACTTTGAGAACTTGTCCCTCAACGACATCGAAGACATGTATCTTGCCAAAGTACAGGGTCGTATGAGACAATTCTCGACTGAAGTTCAACGTGAATTTATCAAGTCAGTTCTCATCTTCATTAGACGCATCGTGATCAAAGAACGTGTCGAAGATATCCAGATGGCTGTTGAATCATATCAGAAACGTGTAAACTTCACTCCACCACAGCTTGATCTTCCCGACATCAACCAGCTTAAACAACTCACGCTCATCAGCAAACCTTTCGGCGTTGTTTACCGCAGTGAACTTCGAAGAAACTGCTTAATGGCGTGTAGTGAGCTCCACAAATTCGGGGATCATACCTTGAAGATGGTTAGGGATGGATTGGCGTACAGATTGAAGGATATACGCATGAAAGTTGGGAATCCTAAGCGCTGGAACTCTCAGGAAAGGAGGGATGTGAGACGTATCATCACCTTGATTGATGAACGGTTGTTCAGAAGGGATCAGTTCCGCCGATTGGAAAGCTATGTTGGTGGTCGACTCAGGAGGAACATCATCGGCTTTCAACGCCCGGTGCGCACTCCTGGGAATATCACTGCACTTCCTGGTACCCCTTAAATGGTTTCCTTCTTATAATTTTGGATGTGTGATTACATATGTGAATGGCTTGTGCACACATAACAGTGTACAACCCGTAATTGTCAAGAAAGGACCCTGTGGTACGCTTCAGTGCCACAATCCTTATAAAAGGAGCGAAAGCTTCTTATTTTTGAGTAAAACCTATCAAACCTTTCATTATTCAAGGTTTTGCTCAAAAGAACAAGTACTTCCCCATATGATTTTCAAAACCTCAACCGTTTATATCACTTGTTGAGGGGGAGTATTTGAATTAAAACTTTGTTCACAAATTGTTCACAGTGGTCACTCTTTCCGCAACACTCGAAATGGTCATATTTATTCTCAAACGTTTCAAAAATAACAATTTTTATGCCATTTTTGAGGGGGAGAAAATTGTGTGATAAGAAATATGTTGTACAAAATGCAAATGAATCTGTGTACCTCAGACTTAACCAACGAATTGACGGTACTAAACTGTTTGTAACTCGAAAAGACTTGTCCTGGACGGGTAATAATTTCAAGCTAGTTCGCTAGTGATGTAAACGTGTCTCGCAAAGGACTTGTCTGAGTAGAAAGTACCATTCGAGAAACTTTTGATAGACATGAACTCTGACGGGTTTGACAACCCTCCAAGGTTTGTCTACACCTTCAAGGTAGTTATTAGAGCTAGTTGTCACCTAAAAGCTGACAATATATCTCTTTAACTATTCAACGTAACCGTGTCTCGCGGGAGATTGTCTATCTTTAGTGGATCAATTCAAAATGTGCGTGCTCTTTCCTCACTGTGCATTTAACCATTAAAACTATTAAGCACATGTGGAGGGGGAGTATTTATGCAAAACTTCATCTCTCACTGTGGTTCAAACATGTTTTTCGTTAACAAACCCTTTGAGAGATATTTTAACTTACAGTGGTTATAATGGCAAACATAGGTTAGTCATGGAGTTATAAGGTGACTAAGGTTAGGAATAACCGTCCTATGATCCGCCAGAGCCGGAGGGATCTACCCAAGGACACTACCATTAGTTAGTGTTAGAAGTCCTTAGGAATGATTATAAAAAGGAGAAAATGAGAATCGGAGAAAGAAGGAGTTGAAGAATCAAAAAGAAATGTAAAGTAAAGGGTGAAAAGAAATAGCCCTCCAGATTATTCAACTTAGGGCAGACACCGGGATCAATTCATATGCTACTGGTTGTCACTCAGTGACACCGGTATTGAAGATTAAAAGTCGTCATGGACCTAGTGACGCATGCACTAAACCTTCTTAGCCACTCAAGTTTCTCTCAACAGAAACTTGTTTCATTCTCACAGGGAACCCTACATAAACTATTGGCTTTCTCTTAGAGATCGCTGGTATTGAAGAAGGAGACCCTCTCCCTAGTCTCCGCTCAGGAAAACCAAAACGCACTATTGAGTCTAGAGCCACGAGATTCATCAAAAGATCTCTTAGGAACATTTGACATTTAATCACTTGATGATCAACAAATAAGATCATCAGTGGTTCATATCGAGTCCTTCACAGATCTTAGCAATCTGTCGAGAACATTTATGAGAGGTTCACATCTGTGATCCTCAGTGATTGAATGGAAACTCCTGCCAGGGTCAACTTCAAACAGCCCTGACAGCAGGTCACTTCGGTAACTCCCCGTGGATTACGCGGAGTGTGTCTCAAACGGTCTACAGTCGTGAGGTGATGCTTCGGTGTACCTCAGCGACTCATCTGAACTGTAGATGTACTTCGGTACATCGCGTTATCTCACTTGTGGGACTCCAGTTCAGGAACGGCCTTTGTAAGAATTAGAGTTGTGTTTTCACACTATGCTGTTAACACTCTCGAAGTTCAAACTTGTAAGTGCCGGAAACCGCTTATTACTAACCGTTTGAAATGTTTTCTTCTTATGGAAGCTCTGGAGCGGGATGATCGTGCTGATTCTTCTCATGTTCACACCAACATCATCACTAATGGAAGTTCTATTCAAAAGCAACACAACCGTCAGAATGATTCTTCGTCAAACCAAAGAATCTACAAAGTTAAAGACTTAGAGAACTTCATCAGTATTGAATTCCAACGTCATAGAGCGTGTGAGCATGTTGAAGAATGACGTGGAGACAATGGAGCAGCGAAGCAGACCTGAGGCAGACTGATGCAGACAACAACATACTATCACTTTCACCACAAAGAACAATGATCAAAGAACAAAGTTAAAGATGACATCAAAGCATAACTGTTCAAAGATAACTATCTCTCTACACTGGGGAGATTGTTCGAATCAAGACAATTCCTCTTACAAGAAAGAAGAATGTCAGAAGACGTCACAGCTACTATTACATCAACGCCTTCACCGTTTACATTCATATATACTTGAGGGGGAGATTGTTGGAATCACTCCTAAACAGTATTTCAAGTATTTATATTTCATATGTAATAGGTAGCTTTATTATGGCCTTTATGTTTGTTTAAGGTCAAGCTTATGTAGAAGGCCCATAAGCTTGATCCAAGCCCAATAAGGAATAGGGAAGGAGAGGGAGTGTTGCCCTAGCTCCTTGCCTATATAAACTATTGTAAACCCTCATTTGAGGGTTGGTTGTTCAAGTTTTCTTTTCTTTCACATACATCTTCTCATAACCGTATTATTGCTTAACGTGTGTATGTGTTAGAGCTTGCTCAATCGCCTCATCTCTTCTCTTATAAGCTTGTGTCGTAAAACTTGTGACCTAACAACGTTTCTTTTGAAAACGTGTGTAATCCTCCCTACACTTATCCCTTATGTAAAATACCTTCATATGTAATTAAGACGAGGTTAAAGACAAAATAAAGCATTTTTACAAATTCAAACATGAGAATAAACAATTAATAAAAGATATACGACACACAAATGAAAATGAAAAACAAATACACATGGGTTGCCTCCCAAGAAGCGCTTGTTTTTTTTCGAGTCACGAGCCTGACTCTACCCTTATTTAACGGATAAAGGGGAGGTTTTCCCTACACTTAAGTTTAAGTGCGGGTGATAGTAGCGATACACACCCTTAGGGTGGAAATATGCCACGTGAGGTGAAGGGGGTGTGTGAATGGCTTCCTTCATCCTAAAACTACCCGGACTAAATTGGTTGATGGGTGGGTCGGTTCCTCGTTTATCTAAGGATGGAAGTAAAGATTGAGGTTCCGGTTCATCAACACTAGGAAATTCCCTAGAACTAAGAGTAAGACTGAGACTACAAGTATTCAAACCTATATTCTCCAGTTGCGTTCGGTTCAAATGTTCTACCTCCATTGGGATTCCTAAAGTCTCTTCTACTACTTCCGGGTAAGTCACGTGCGGTGTGTATGCCTTAAATGATGGTGGGGCTTGTGGGGTACCTTGTGGGTCTAGACTTTTCACTTCATCCTCAATCACATCTACATCATCTATTTGCTCGTCATGTAATATTTCCTTAGGTCGTGATGAAACCAATTCTAGTAATTGATCCAACTTATGGTTTAATGCTTGGTTGCTTACCATAATGTTTTCATAAATTTGGTCAGTTCTCCTAAGGGCCTCACTAAAAATAGTTTCTAAACACGGAGGTTGTTCACGAAAGTCTATCCTAGGTGAAGGCTCAAACGAAGCATAGGTTTCACTAGATGAGGTATTTTGTGGGCTTGATGGAATGGTGAAATCCTCAAAAGGTTTATGGACTTGGTTACTTTCTTCCCACCATCTTGAATAATCCGCTTTAGTAATATCATAATTTCTTATGAAAAAACCTAATCGCGGATATAGTGGATTCGCGTTCTCCATAATGGTGAACGGAAGAGTCAATGGACAAGTTTTACGAACAAAGGCACAAAGAAGGGGGACAGACTACAAGGAAGCTAATAAAAAGAAAAAAAAAATCTCACTTGATAGGAATCTTGTGAGTAGACCTAAATGAGATAGAAATCAAGCCTAAACAATAACTATTCCCCGGCAGCGGCGCCAAAAACTTGATAACGCTACACGCGTCGTTCGGGGTCAAGGAAACTTCCTTTTCTTCGAGCAAGTTTTATAACACCCTAGGCAATGAACCTAATCGTTGTAGTGTAGTAATTAGGGTAAGCCACGGGTATTGATATCGTTCTCTAGGGGAATAGTGTCGTTAGGCTGAAGTGTATGTCGATTTAAGTCTAAAGGTGAGGGATGATTATTTTTTGTATTTTTATATTTTATGAATCTCGGTTTTGGAGGGGAGGGTGGAATTAGTTGCTAGTCAACTAACCCAAAAGATACTAACTAAATTATGGGTCTACCAGTAACGTGAAGCGTATCTACTTATGATGTATTACTCCTTGCTAGTTATCCAATTCTACCTACTGAATTGTCACATCCTATTGATGGTTGAATTGTCACGTCCTTATTCTTAACGCGTTGTGTTTTCTAAGGTCGTAAGGTGTGCATTCCCTAACTCTTTACACCTTTAAGTGTAGTAAACAAAATCCACTAAGTCATTCATAAACTAACTTTAAGGTTATCTTTGGTTTAGTAAACGAAATCCACCAAGTCATTCATAAACTATCAAAGATTTATCAAGTATTAAACACAACGATAGCCTAGTCGCACTCCTAAGCTAATTACAATTAAGATAAGAGACAACCAATCAAACAAGAGACAGTAGGGTGCAAGAATTATAAACTAAACCAATTAGACTCATTGAAATTGTCACACCCCTAATGATGAAGATAAACACAAGCATCACTAAGAAATCAATAAGATCTAATTAATTATATACAAGTTTCATACAATCATAAGCAAACACTAGGTGAATTAGCCAAGCATAATTTATGAAGAGCAAGCAGCAATTATGATAATTGAAGACATACCATAGAATTGGATTAACAAACAAATCATTACACGATGTTTATGGAGTGTTTGAAACCCTTTAAGTTGCTGGAAAAACACCTACCTAAACCCTGGAATCGGACTTAGGGTTTAGGGCTTACAAAAAGTGAAGTTATAATGTTATATTTATAGGCAGATTTTCTGTCGGCAAAGAGTGACGGCGTCGCGATGACTTTTTTTACCAGACTGTAGATTTTCTCGTTCTGGTCGCGTGGGCTTTTGAATCACCTAAATCCGAGTTCGTATGCAAAAGTTATGGCCAAAACAGTATCAGCTACTTCGCGCGCATATTGTGACTTGATCAGCTTGTGACGGCGTCACCTTATGCTTGTGACGCCGTCCCCTTCAGTCTCTGACGCCGTCTGGATCAAATCTAGGCCGTCTGAGTTGCGACGGCCTACTCTTTTAAAGCCCGACGCCGTCCTTCAAAACTAGCAATTTCTCTTCTGAGCCGTCACAAATTCCTCCGACGGCGTCGCAGTTAAGCAGTGACGCCGTCGCCTTCTGTCTTCAGCAGCTTTGAGTGTCTCGATTCTGACTTTGGCCATTTTCTTCGTATATTCGCGCCTTTTCGTCCAAATAAGTGCCATTCCAGCATTTTGCCTTCAAGAGACCTAAAAAGTGAAGAGGAACGATATTAAGCAATAACGGATACAAAAGTGATCAAATAAGGGCTAAAACGACCCCTCAAAATGGTACCTTTTAAAACCTTATCAGGATTCTTTCATAGAGGTTCTTTGTGAACTTGTCAAACAAATTGAATCTAGTGATGTTTCAACCATCACTTATGATATGGAAGATATTGAACACCAGGTGTAAAGCATTAACATTGTATCCTTTATTTTAAATCATTTTTCGTGAGAAAATATTTTGTTACTGTTTTGGTTATAAAATTGAAATGTGACAGGTTGGACAGGACAACAGTGGCATATGGTATTTAGCTTTAACTAGTACATGTAGTAGACAGGCTTCGGCTAAGCCGATGAAACTTGGAACCATGACAATGGTATGAATGTTAATATCATGTGGTTATTACTATAATGTACTTCTAATAATTGTTTCAGCATATTTTGCAGTCTTATGAGTTAATTTAAGTTTAAAAAATATGCACAATATTGATGATGATCTACATATTAGGTAACTTGCGGTGTATGGTCACGAGGCTAGGCAGAATCTAATTGGGCCAAATGTGTTGATTTCGGAGATGCAGGGACTCAACGCAGAGATAGGTATAAAACAGGACATCAAAAATTAGTATCTGGTACACAAATAAATTGCATACTTGAACTATCCGTGTTTGGAAGAACATGTGTTCAATTGGTGGGTGATTAGTGTTATGTATATATTTTACCGCGTTCAAATTATAGATTTAGCGGGTAATTAGTGAATACATATACAAGATAACAGATAGCTTTGTGATATCTTCATGATATGGGTAGTATAGGTAGTACTAAAATTAAGAATTAATGTGTTTTGGTAGTCTGATAACATCAAATAGTCCTGACTATTAAGTGTCGATTTTCCCCGATAATGCTCATATTTTATATCATTTATATGGATTTACGCTTGTATTCCTTTATATTTCACTTTCAGGTAAATTATGAGCATTGGAGCTTATGAGACGCGGATTTGGAGATTTTCCTAACGATTTATGATAGTATGCCAACTGTGAAGAAGCTACGGCGTAACTTAGTCTCTCACATTACGCTGTAGCCAGTGTTTTGACTCAAAAGACCAATATTGAAGATACGGCGTAACCTGTCCCAAGTGTTACGCCGTAACCTACTAAACGAGAGTATTATTTGGAGAACTATTGAAGTTACGGCGTAACTCTCAAATTTAGTTACGCCGTAACTAGGATCGTGCCTATAAATACAAGCCTTAATTTCTGCATTTCACATCATTCACTCACAAGTCAAAGTCAGAGAACGTGAAGAGGGTTCCAAAGGCAGATCATTTGGAGCATATGGAGCCATCTCCAAGGGAGGAATCACTCCATATCGATAAGCATTAGCGATAATTTCTATCTTTTACTTTCGATTCATGTCTTTCATTATGTTAAACATCGAATTCAATGTTTCTTTTAATATGATAGGTGCTAGCCTGGTTATGATTCCTTAAATGTTTTGTTTATGTTTTAATGCTTCCGTATAGTTGTTTCTAGTGTATGCATGCATAGTTCGTTGGTAGTTACCCTAGCTTCGGTAGTTTTGAAATGCGGTCGTATCTAGTTGCTTAGGAGAATTGACCAACTGACCCTAAGTAGTTAGGTAGAGTTGGAAAGGGTAGGAATTGACCAACTGACGACCCTTCTTCGCTTATGCAAACTGAGTAAATGATCACCGGTCGTCCGGATGAAATTAAGAAGTTAGGGATGAGTGTCTAAGAGGCTAGCGCCCGGGCACTCATTAATTCGAATCTTGCATGTAGGGTACTTAATGACTTGGCTTAGGCGACTAAAAACCACTCGACTCCCAAGGGGTAAACCTTTGACTTCAGGTAGGAGCCTTTGTTGATAGGTTAGGACGAATTGACCAAATGCTGTGTAGGATCATAAATATTATTGTGTTGATGATTCGGGTGGTCTTGGATGATGGAAATACATGTTAGCCATTTGAGAGAGAAAGAGATGAGAGGGTGTTTCTTGGTAGAGACTTGATATACAAAAAGTGAAATGTTAGATTGAGAAGCACCACCCCTTCCATGGATGGAAGGGGTATTTATAGTTACAAAGCTTACGTCCTCCTAACGGACTGTGGATCAGGCATACAGTGGGTAAAGACCCGTCCTTCCTCCACGGTGTTACACTAAACTATTTTACGCTACAAACTAACTAGTAAACTACTAAATAACGTAAATAACGACATGTCTACGAGCTAACATATGCTAGACCATAATTGGGGTGACCGACACTTTAACATGGAATTTCCAATTCCTAACAATCTCCCCCTAAGGGAGGTCACCCCATGAAATACATTTCGAATCCTAGCATTCTTTCTTTGTCTTCTGTTCTGAGCTCGTAGACTTTAATTCTTCAAGTTTTGCAATCTTTGTGCATTAGAAGCGATTCTTTAAAGTCCGCATAGTTTAGTACTTTGAGCGGAGGTCTTTGAACTGATCCACATCTTGATGATCTTCGAGCTTTCTTTGAGATCAGCAGCCACAGTAAATCTCTGGATCACCCTATGTATTGTTGCCTTCATGTGATGTTGTGACTTCAGGACCGACATGCTCACACTTTCTAGATCATGACATCTTTTCATCAGAGTAGCGGAAGCTTTACTGGCCCATGATATTTGCAGCAGCGTAGCAGAAGCATAGTATAAAAATATCAGAGCCAGGTTCTATAGATATGCACAAGTCATTATTTCTTCAATTAAGTGTGGATGTTGTGAGCATGCGGCTTTGGATTGACTTCTCAATTCTGATCAGCTGCAACCATCCAAATGTACCTGCAAACAACAGTTAGCAATAAAACACACGAAAGTGTCTTTGATCACTTTCGTTGAATTGAGGTACACGGCCCACGGTTCCCCATTGATCAGTACAAGTACTGCCTGTGATCAGGTAGAATTCCGAAGAATCTCCTTGACAGGGTTTCGCAGCTGTTCTAGTTGTTCTTAAACCGGAACGTCTCAAAGAAGACAACACGGAGTGAGTGAACCAGCAAATTGAGATTCGCTGATTGATGAAAAATGATTTGAAAAACAATCGTGTATTGTTAGAAGAAAGAGTTTTGCAATACGACGTAGGTTTTATGAGAAAGATCAATTTTCAATCAAAAATACCTTTTGTATTTGTAAAGAGTACACATTCGATGTGCTAGAGAAAAGAAGAGATTTACACATCGAACGGTTTTTCCAAAAGTATTTTTCAATCAGAGATACTTTTTGTGTTTGAAAATGAATACACATTCGATATGCTAGAGAAAAGAATAGATTTGCACATCGAACGGTTTTTCCAAAAGTATTCGTCAATTCATTTCCTGGACCAAGTTTGATTCGTGAGTGAATCGCCCCATCATTTCTATCAAGTTGTCACAAGCTTGATCTTTAGAAAAGATCTCACATGTTACCCACCAAGAGCTTGTTTGATGTTGGCTCTAGAAGGATTTCCATCTTCATCGTGAATACTTTTAAAATATCACTTGGATGTTCTGGCAATACCACAAGGATAATGCGTAGGACTCTTAATATATTCTTACTTTCCACACTGTGTGAAACAGAAAGTCTTCATTAATTTAATGTCCTAATGAGATATTGTGGATGATCTCTTGGCTCTAGACTCAATTGTGCACATTTGGTTCCTATGCCAGAGACTAGGGAGAGGGTCTCCTTCTTTAATATCAACAATCTCTAAGAGAAAGTCGATAGATAATGTCGATTCCCCGTGAGAATGAAACAAGCCCTTTTAAGAGGAACTTGAGTAGCTTGGGAAGTTGTAGTGTAGTACGTCACTGGGTCCATGACGTCTTGTCTTCAAACCAGTGTAACCTTAGTAAACACAAGTATCATATGTATTGAACCCGGTTACTGCCCTAAGGTTGAATTATTGGAGGGCTATTTCTTTTCACCCTTTTTCACATTCATTTCTTTTTCATTCTTCAACCCCTTCAGTGCTTACCGAGACTTCATAACTAGAACCTTGTTGGGTTTATTCCTGTTCTAGCTCTATCTCAGCCCGCACTCTTCCCATATCTCACTTTTCTCCTTTTATCATCATACCTAAGGACTTCTACACTATCTAGTGGATTGTCCCTGGGTAGATCTGTCCGGTTCTGGCGGATCGTGGGAACAAATACCTATCCTAACCATCCTTATAACACCATACATAAAGTAAATTGGTCAGTCTTTTGGTATTGTTCTTTCTTTCCATGAAACCAATTGAAAAATCATATGGAAAATCAATCAAGGTACTTGTGATATAAAATCAAAGCATTTTGTACCTTAATTGTTTTGATCATTTAGAAATGCTCCCCCTCAACATGTGCATATGATTTAATAAATTGTTTAGTACATGGAGGCAATAGTTCTTTTGAAATAAATTCTTGATCACAATTTCCATGGAAAAAGCCATTTGATTTTCTTTGGTAAATTCTCCCCCTCAATATGTGCATAGGATATTTGAAATCATTTTATCACATAGAGGAAAGAGTTCTTTTTAAGCACATCCATGATCACAAAAACCATTAAGAAACCTTTAGAAAATCAATCAAGGTACTTTATGTTGAAACATAAAAGCCTTTGTACATCGACAGTTTATTTTCTTTAGAAATGCTCCCCCTCAATATGTGCTTCGAGATTCGAAAGCATTTAGCACATATGGGAGAGCAGCCTGCACTTTTGAATCAAATCGATCGTCATTTATTAGATTTCATAATTAAATCACAAATTCTCCCCCGATCAAAATTATCAAACCCTTTGAGATTTTGGATCCCAAGTGATTTAATAAGGTTTAGAAAACATGGGAGAAAATGCGCTTGGTTTAAATACTCTTCTGGTTTTTGGATAAATGCTCCTCCTCAATCATGTGCATCATGTATTGAAATTGTTTTGGCACATGGAGGCAGAAGTGCCTTTAAAGGAATAAAACAGATTTGAGATTTAAATCACGATCTCTCCTCCGATCAAAAATTTCAAACCATTTGAGATTTGTGATCCCAACTGATTTAAATCATTTAGAAAAATTTGGGGAAAGACGTGGCTTGATTTAATTTGGAAATTGACTGAAAAGGATCAATTTTAGACATTAAAGATTGTTAGTGTCAGGTATGATAGTTTTAAGAGATCTTTAAGTAAAATAAAACAATTTCACAATCAAACAAGAACAGAAAAAATTTCATTTTGAAGATCTTTGAGTTTTAAAGAAAATCATACCATGACATAACATTTAATCTTTAGATCACCACTTATTTTGTACAAACGGACTTTTTGATGAAATATCGTTTGAAAATATTTAATTTGAAATCACTGAAGATTTGACAAAATAAAGTCCGGTGATTTCAAAACCTTGAGTTCGATTTATTTTCAAAACAATATTTTTCCATTTTCAAAAACAATATTTTTCAAAGTCTTAGAAAAATGGTATCATCACTATTATCTCTGCACAAAGATACGTTAGGTGGTTAAGCTGCATTTGTTGTTGTTGCTGAAGGTTGGAAGAAAACCGTCTGTTGATGCAGTGAGACTTCTTACATTGCATTTTTTATGCCAACTAAGGTCAAATTAAGCTCCGTTTCTTCATTTGCTGATGAAGAAAACCATCTGCTGATGCAGTGAGACCTCTTACGTTGCATTTTTCCATGCCAACTCTACATAGAAGTCCAATTAAGCTCCGTTTCTTCATTTGTCAACCCAAGATATCGTTACCCTTTCCTTGCGACATCCAATCATCTTCAATTGTGGGACCCGGATCGGGAACATTCTTATATACCAATATACATGCATTCGTTAGTGGACATACATACAGATATATGGTGGTCGACAACACCCAAATAGCAATCGACTAATAAAAGTCAATCCAACATATCAATCATATCATAAAAGGTATGGGAATAATGTGTTTATCAAACTCTAATCATCTAATCCTAACAATCATATCCTAGGCACCTAGTCCTTCAACGTAGGTAAATATCATTTTTAATTAAGCACGTAGGATAATTAAGAAAGCCTGTTAGATGATGTAAATTTGAAGAACATTCTCCCCCTCAATCAATGACTTATTTTCTGAAAAGATTAAAAGCGTTGAAGTCATTGATTGAGTTTTCAATTTTTACGAAAACTCTGAATCTGATTGATTTTCAAGCAATTCATTTACCACCAATTTTTTGAATACACCAAATATTTTTCTGAAGAATTTTAGACGGAAATACATTTGTGTAGGAACAGCAGTCTTTTTGACGACATGCTTTCCTTGTTTGTTTTAGGATAAGTGCACGAAATATTTTAAAATTGGTTTAGCGTAGCACTTTCCTTTCTTGAAGAGCGGCTTGCTATCTGAAATAATAGCAAACCATAGTTTAAGTGCGGGTCACAGTCTGAAGTAACTGCAAGCCATTATTTAAAGCCCGGGTTACAGTCTGAAATAACTGTAAGCCATATTTTGAGACATGTATAGGAAAAAGAATATTTACACCACCTGCTCGAACTTCATCTATGGTCCCGTGCCATTATTGAATGACATTTCTAAGACCGCATATGTTATCGATACCAGAAGACATGTCTTGAGAAAACATATTTTTTGTCTTTTTCAAATTTTCTGATTTTTATGGGTTTTTGTTGATTTTATATTTTTGTATTTTGTTTTTGATAAATATATACACAGATAGAATAGATGATATAGTTTAAGAAGATGATGATACGAGTACCGAGATAAGGATATCGAACAACACATCGTAGAAGATAGAATTCGTCATCTCTTAAACTTCCACCACCAAAGCTTCCGAGGCTCCAGAATAGAAGATAGAACATGAGCCTTTGAGAAAGAGAGACTTTGGCAGCTTCCCCCCAAACCGAAAATCCTTATGTTGAGCAGATTCGAAGCTCTATTTCAAGCACACCATTATCATTGATCCTGCTGCTCCTTTTAAGAATAATCACCGTGATTCTTCGTTCGAGGTTATATCATCCAATAGAACAACAACAACGTATCATCCCACATTTAAATAATCTTCTCAAATTCCATACCCACTAAAGTCTGAAGCAATCCATACCAGAAGTTGTCAAGAAACTACTTCCCCCAAGTAGACGAATTGATGCAGTCAGTCTCTTAGACTAGAGCTCACGAACCCGAATACACATATACCCAAAGACAAAGAAACTTATACCATCGAAGTAGCAGATTAAGTCCAATAGCCAAAGAATAACCCCGATGTATACTTTTCTATCCCCCTGAAGAAAGTGTATGAAGCTCAAGAACCCGAAGTACCCGAATGCCCAAAGAGAGAATAACCGATAACATTGAAGAAACAGGCCGAATCACTGATTATCTCTGCGGATGACAATCTCTGCGGATGTCCACTCCGGAATAAGTGATTATATCTCTGAATCACTGATTAAGCCCTCAAGTAAAACAGCTGAGCATCCCCAATGTACACAATCTCTCTCCCCTGATGATTGTGATAACATCAAAATCATCACACACTTATGTACCTCTTTCATCTTCACAAACTAACTCTTCCATCTCTTCCCCCACATAGTTGGAATAAGAACACTAAACGCCATGAGTCAAACCATTAGTTTCTCTGCGGTAATGACAATAGTCTTCCCGGGATATCTTCAATCACTTAGAAGTATTAAGTTCATCAAGTTTACTCGCGTTTAGATACGTGTCTCTTTCCCCTTGCTGGTTTTGACACTTCAGAATCAACAATATATTATTAGCCCAAATACTTGAAATTTGTTGAGAAGAACATCATTAGCTCAGATGTATCTGTGAGAATCAATATGCTAAAGAATGTGAGCAAGTCTAATTGGGGATTAAATCTGGCTTATCACACTCCCCCAATTAGTGCTCTCCCCTAAACCGACAATCTTTATGATGAATGCTTGAATTAAGAAGAAGTCTTTAGATCGTTAAATGCAACTCGTCTTTAGTCTTCTAACATGTAGCAGAAAATGTAGAACCGACTGTAGACTCGACCTTCTTCAAGATTGTCCGAATGGGGAATAGAAAGTTAACATCTTCTTCTCACCACATGCATTCCCGTTAACTTGTATATAGCAAATCTCCTTAAATCAAATCCCTCCCAATCAAACAAGAACAGAAAGATGTTCATCAAGGAAATCAACTCCGCAACTGGAAGCACTTTGTCGTTAAACTCATCAGTCCATAAGAAGATGTCAACCAACGGCTCTTAGAAGAAACTCCATGTAGAAATGACCTGATAAGAAGATGCTCGGTTCTAACATGAGTTTGGAGCCGTTTGACCATTAATTCTCATATGTCAATCATCATGCAGTAGTTTCACACTTCTTCTCCCCCTCAAGAATTGCATACGGAGTTGCCATTCTTGATTGAATAAGTGAAATCATCCAAATGTATTCTATTCAAACTTCTCCCCCGCAAAAATTGCATATGATGTTGCCATCGCCATTTAAATTGAGCAAGTGGAATAAGAGCACTAGCAACGGTAGTCCGGTTCACTTGATCACTGAAAGCGCATGGAAAAAGCATGAAGCATGTTGATGAGATTGGTCATAATAGAGAAGATTTCTCTTCTTCAGAAGATAAAGCGCACTGAAGCGTACACTTTTCTTTTCTTTAGAGTACGAGGCATGAACTGTTGTGTTCGTACATCATAATCTCTCTCTTTTCATCATCTCTTGGCAAAACATGTAATCATCACCATTATCATTCAGTAGGATCTTTGTCGTGACAGCTGATGGAGAAAACCCAATATGATGAATTTGACCCTGAAGTAAAACAACCCAAACTCGTGACTTAAAATTGCACATATGTAACAAAGAGCGGTGCCGAGACTTCATCCTCCATTGAATCTCTAAGTACTCTATACTCTTCATCCAACCAACCATCAAGTATAAGACGTACATCACCTCTTGAAAATCCACAATTGAATGTTATACTGAGCACTACAATGTAACTCCTTAAAGTGATAGTTATTTTCTGGTGATAAGAGCCAAATTCCCCCAAGTGGTAAAAGAAAAGGAAAAAGTCACCCAACAATAACTAGATTCCCAAGTCTTCGTTTTTTATAATAAGCTCGAACAAGGATCATGAAGAATCTTCATCCAACCATCCCCGATACCTTCAGATACTAAGTACACGTGCTCGTGATATTTCACTTCAACCTCAAATAAATAATAGTGAATTAACACCGTTGTCACATCTTCTGGTTAAAATTGCCTCCTTTGACGTTTTAAGTGAACTATGATAATGGTTTTCATCCTGACCATGGTTAAAAGCACATAACCTTGTAAAACCATGTAATAACCAAACTGCCATGAGGACAATCCAAACAAACACCCAATTCATGAAGTACACCCTTTTATCCCTTCTTCGAAGCAGAAACCGTAGCACCAGCATCAGATAAGATCCGAAATTACACTTTCTCTTCTCCAAGATGGTTCCATCATCACGGGATTTTACAACTCTATGGTTTAAACCAAGAAATAGTTTCTTTCGCGGGATTTTACAAAACCAAGAATAAACCGTAAGATAGATCCAAAAATGCACTTTACTATTACCCGGATGTTTCCATTGTCACGGGATTTTACAAGTCTATGATTTAAACCGAGAAATAGTTTCTTTCGCGGGATTTTACAAAATCAAGACTAAACCGTTAACAATGTCAGGTTGAATGTGTTATGACAGCATTGGTTTCGGTGAATATTTGTTTTAGGGGAACATGCAGCGGTTCATCAGCGGTTCATTATCCAACATCAACAACATCATCAACCATCCAATAAACACTTTGGTAAACACATCATTCACGCATTTTGTCGGCTATTGCAGTGATAACATGGTGAAGCAAACCCGATATGCCAAACTTGATCATGAAGTGAAATTCCCCAGATTTGTTACTTGAACTTGTACTAATTCTTGTGAAGAAGAAACGGTGTACCCAATGTACAAAACCTCTTGACATATCCTCAACTGCGTGAGACACCGAAGTGATAGTTACGTTGTGTGTTGAGTGAGAAAGAATCCCAAAAGTAACTAAATAGCCAAGTCTTTATCACACTCTATAAATGCCCAAACAAGTCATCTTCGCGGAAGGGTAGAAATAAAGAAGACGAAATAAGTAACCGCACCCAGAAAAACCTCACTTCATATCCAAATAAGAAATATCGTACAAACAACTCCGTAGTCACCCTAGTTCCAATATCGATTCAAGCCGTGACATAATAACCTCCGTGAAAATGTATGAACCAAGATATCAAACCGTATAATACAAAAAATCTCAACATCACACCAAATCACATCATCAAATTAAATCTCATCATCAAGAATGTTCAACAAATCTCATAATCAACTCACAACACTCAACAAGTCTCATTTTCATACAAAATGAACACATGATCCAACTTAAGCCCATATCATAGTTCATACAAAGTTCAGCCCACGACTTAATATCCAATCCAAGAGTGAGAAAGCACATTGTCCAATTTTCAAGATATATAACAACATCCAAGTCCAACAAATAAACCCGAATGATTCATATAACATTCTCTCACAAACATTCGTGAAATATCAAAACTAAATAACGTTCATCATTAAGATGATCGTGATGTACCAATTATGACCATTCACAATTTCACGGAAATATGATATTAACAGTTATGAGCACACTTAAGTTAAAATCAATTTCGTGATAACACACTTAGTTCCCATCAAGCCCACGAAGAATCCAACATACGGCCCATGAAATCTGCTTCAAGTCCATTCCAATATTGAGGCCCATACCAACCCGATCCATGTATCACACAACCCTAATTATCTGGATATATAACATCTACTAATCTCACATAAATCCCTAATAACTCTCACAAGTGCAGTCAAAGTAAACATCATCCAACCCTAAAAATATCACAAGAATAATCCGCCCTTATCTTCAGCTTCCATTCACAATCGACTTCAATCCTCCCTCAATATCGTCACAAAACAAAGCGCACCTCTCACCCAATAATACTCACATTAAACAAACGCACCTAGTATAGAATAAGCCACAGGGATGGCTTCAACAATTGTCTTGGCGTCAAGATCTTCAAGGAAAGGTTTTGCTTAGGTGACACAAAAGATTAGTCCGTATATTGTTTTGTTTTACATCTTGATTGTATTTGAGTTTTAGAGCGAACGAAGACACGATGATAACAATATTGTTATTAATCATGTCTTATGATTCGTAAATTTAATGAAGCATAGGCTTAAAAAATCTGTGATGATATATGATTCAAAAAAAATCTTTACACGATTGGGAATAGATTTGAATCGATATGAGATTTGTTGTGTCTATTTTATCTTTATTCAAAAAGATTAGATGAGAAATGATAGAGTATGTTTATAGGTCATGGCTGTGATATTGTTAGCCTTGATTATTTTTATTATAAGTGATGGTCATTCACGATTAGGAACTTTGTAATGTGTGTTAGATATCGTGATAGAATAGTCAACGGGCTCGTGGATTGGGCTAAGCTAATTGGGCATAAGTTATGTTAAGCTAGCCTTGTCTAGTTCGTGAAACCCAAGCCCAATCCAAGTCCATCTCAAGGCCCATGGCCAAGCCTTAGGGCATCATCCTCTTTTACTATAAATACCCCTCAAGTATGTCATTTGAGGGGTGTGCTTGAAAGTGTGTGTGTGTGTTTTCCTTTGAAGCAATATACATCTTATTGTTTTCATCTTCTCTTCCTTGTCTCTCTAAACATACATACGAATATACATCAAGTCACCATATCTTTACTTAATCTTTTCTCTTCTTATATGCATAACTGTTTGTGTATAACGTGGGTTTGTTATACGTGTTCTTGTTGTGTTCTTGTTGTGTGATAACAATTGGTATCAGAGCAACACCTCAAACGACCACATAGTTGACAAGTTCATAGGTGTTTCTTATGTTGATGGAGGTGATGATTGAGATGATGATTTGGGCTTGGTGGAAGTATCAATAGATGGTTCAGAAGACTGTTGAGGTTTGGATTGTCAACTATGTAGGCATTGTTGGAATCGCTCCTAACTCGTAAATGGAACGACATTGACGGGATTACATTTCTATCTTTATTACCTCAAACACAAGGGCTTGTTATGTCATTTAGTGATAGATGTAAGTGTTTGGGTATATAAACCCCTCCATACTTCCATGGAGGGGTGAGATCTCTTTGTGTAATTCACCTTTCCTTTCATCAATAAACACATAGTATTTCCCTTCTCTCTTGTTTCTCTCTCTAACTTGAAGATAGTTTTCTTCCATCTTTCAAGACCTCCCGATTCACCATATCATCCATACATACGATCCTCACATTGGTATCAAGAGCCCGGTCGGTTTGTTATTTATGGTTGATTTTGGTGATGTTATCTTGTCAAAATCTTGTGTTAAAAATCTGTTCTTTTTGTTCTTAACCGTTCATATTTTTTTGGGTTAACAGGTTATTTTTTATTCATGTGTGGTATCCTTGTTTTGGTCAAAAAGTCCTGATCTTTCATGTACATCTGTCTTGGGTCTTATCCAAACAGTCACTTATATGCTTTTTTGTACCAAATAACGTGAAACAAAAGTGGTCAATCCGTCAGATTCAGTGGTCAAAACAGTCAAAAGAAGCATTTTTTATGATGTTTCTGGGTTAGTATGAAGACTGGTCGGATAACATGGTCGGAAAAACTCGCCGGAAAAAGTCAAAGGGTCAAAACCCTTTTTCTACGCATAAGGGGAATCTACAAAGGTGTTACGCGTAGCTGTGAAGTTACGCGTAAGAAAATGTTACGCGTATGCTTTTACGCCTAAGCTTCTGGCTTTACGCCTAAGCAATGTTACGCGTAAGGCTACGCATAAGCAATGTTACGCGTATGCCTACGCATAAGCAAAAACCCTACGCGTAATATCAGAAAAGTAAAAGAAGGTTACGCGTAAAAACGACCTTGACCACATCGACACCAAAATACCAAACACTCGACTTCAGTTCAGGTTACCATCATATGTCTCGACCCTATATCTAAACAAACAAACATCTACGTAAACCTCACCTATCCAATCCTTTCTACATAACCTAGACTCGGACTCAAAGCATTAAAATAAATCTCTGATTTATGTCGTGCTCTTCTCAAGATTCAAATTAAAACCATTTAAGGTTTTTCACGACATCTCCTCATCACTGATTTTATAAACAAAAAGTAAATTAAAGATCTCAGTTCATAACATTCGATCTATATTTTTTTGAAGCTAACCTTCAATTTAATATTCGAATCTTCAAAGGAAAGAACATAAACCAAATGGCTTACATTCCTCCTTATGTTCGGTTCTTTCAATAACACAAAAGAAATCACAATAATGTTTGTAGAACCTACCGTGACCCTCCAAAGGATCTTGACAATCTTAAAAATCGCTTCTTGATTCGGTTTTGTGCAGAAAATGTAAACAAAGGTCCGGATGTGATTGTGTTTGATTCGGATGCCTATGAGATCGTTTGAGAGGATTTAGCATCTTGATTGAAATGTGTTTGTGATTAGTTTGGATGAGATTTAGTTGACTGCTAGAGAGAGACCAAGTCCAGGAGGAGGGGACTGTTTAAGATGGATTTAGGGTTTGAGGAAAACTGATGGGGGCGTAAAAATTTTTATCAGATGTGTTAAAATTGATTAGGGTTGTGATAGTGCATTCTTATACCCTTATTTTTAGGGTTAGTAATATTTTGTTGGATCGGGTTAAAACTGGGCCAAACAATACTACTAAACATAATGGATGGGGTGTGGTTACACTTAATTTGATGGGCCGAAATTTCTATTTCATCCATGTTGGGCAGAAACGTTAACAACTTTTTATGAGATAAACTATTGGATTGGACTTGTGTGTTAGATCAAAATGCATTGTGCTAAAAATTTATTACTATCAAATGTATTTTTTATACATTGAGAGCATTTTTGATATAACAATTGGTTAACGAGTGGTATTTTGGTATTATAATTTTCACGGGGATACAATTTTTGACAAGATCGGGATACCATTATCAAGTTCACTTAAACCATTAAAGAAGGCTAGTTTTGAGCATGTAACCGCAAGATGTGACTACGGCGAGAATTCACTATTACTTATTTGAGGTTGAAGTGGGATATCACGGATGCGTGTACTTAGTATCTGAAGATATCGGGGTTGGTTGGATGCATGATTCTTCGAGATCCTTGTTCGAGCTTTGACTGTTTCAAATGACAAAGACTTGAGTTATCTAGTTGAACCTGATGTAAGGAGTTACGTTGTTGTGCTCACAGCTTATAACTATCACTTCTAAGGAGTTACGTTGTTGTGCTCAAGTGTCACACTAAGGTGTGGATAATTTGAGAAACTTTAAGTTTACCTTTTTTCGATGGAGTTAAGAAAATGGGTTCTTCGTCTGACAATAGTGCAAGTTTAAGTCACAAGTTCGGGTTATACTACTTCAGTCTCAAGTTCGTCATATTGAGTTTTCTCCATCAGTAGTCACTACAAAAAGCCGTCAGAATGATAATGGGGTCGGTAAAGAGTTAGCTGAGAAGAGTATACACGAGTAGAGAAATTTTATCAGCAGTTGATTCTCACGAGATATTTATGGTACTTCACACTTGTTCGATTAATTGAACATACATGGTTTCGATGTCTCCAATTTCATCATCAACATACGTGGTGTATGATTCTGATTCATTGACAACATCGGGGGGACGAGAGTATAGGTGGTGTCTGCTTCCTTTGTTGTTTTTGTATTTTTTTGCGAAAACCCTCTCCTTTCATGAATTTCTTCAATCAGGGGGAAGAAATGAGACGATCTGTGGTCTAAACGTCTCACTTTGGTGTTATTGTCTCACTTTCACAGAGTTATCGTGCGTGAAGTTATCTAAATATGATGTTGTGATGCCTCACACATGGTCATTTTATCGAGTAATTGCAGATTCACTGGTAACTACTATTCCGATAGACCGCAACATTCGGGGGGAAGTCGTTTCATTTCATCTTTCGTGGTTTGTTTGGTGTGAAGCATCTATATATGTGAGAAGATCTTGTTGATTTCTTGCATGTTACCCCCGAACGGATTTTCCGCAATAAGTCAGATTTACCTTGTGTGGTTTACTGCTCATCTACAAATTCCGCTGCGTACTGAAAATGTCAAAAGTTAGAGGAAATGTTTACTACATCAAAGTTTCGAATCTGCTAAAGACGGTTGTCAGTTTGGGGGGAAGCTGATTCAGAAACTTCGCCAAAAAGGAGTGTACGGAGAAGCTGCTAAAGACATGCGGCATGAATTGGGGGGAAGTTAATCCAATTTATGCATATTACATCATTTGCCTACAAGTGAAGAAAACGGTTCTCAAGTCAAGGTACAAGAAGAAGACAAAAAGCGTAAACTTTCATCATCCTCTGCACTTGAAGAGCTTATGAAGACCTTTCTTCACTTGTTTTCTATATTTGTAGTAAATGTTGTAAGTAATCCCTTATGTCGTCCCATTGGGGGAAGATTGTTGGAATCGCTCCTAACTCGTAAATGGAACGACATTGACGGGATTACATTTCTATCTTTATTACCTCAAACACAAGGGCTTGATATGTCATTTAGTGATAAATGTAAGTGTTTGGGTATATAAACCCCTCCATACTTCCATGGAGGGGTGAGATCTCTTTGTGTAATTCACCTTTCCTTTCATCAGTAAACACATAGTATTTCCCTTCTCTCTTGTTTCTCTCTCTAACTTGAAGATGGGTTTCTTCCATCTTCCAAGACCTCCCGATTCACCATATCATCCATACATACGATCCTCACATTTTTTTTTATGCGTAGAGTGTAGGTGAAAGAAAAACTTAAACAACCAACCCTCAAATGAGGGTTTACAAGAGTATTTATAGGAGGAAAGCTAGGGCAACACTCCTAGTTTCCATCCTTTCCTTAATGGACTAAGGCCTAGGCTTATGGGCCTTCTACATAAGCCTAAGGCTAATTGCAAACATAAAGGCCATAATAAAGCTGACTATTACATATTAATCACCAACACTTGAGGGGGAGATTGTTGGAATCACTCCTAAACCATAATCAAGTGTTTGTAATTAATATGTAATAGTCAGCTTTATTATGGCCTTTATGTTTGCAATTAGCCTTAGGCTTATGTAGAAGGCCCATAAGCCTAGGCCTTAGTCCATTAAGGAAAGGATGGAAACTAGGAGTGTTGCCCTAGCTTTCCTCCTATAAATACTCTTGTAAACCCTCATTTGAGGGTTGGTTGTTCAAGTTTTTCTTTCAAAAACAACAAAGGAAGCAGACACCACCTATACTCTAAAAGTATAGGTGGTGTCTGCTTCCTTTGTTGTTTTTGTATTTTTTTGAAAAATTATTTACAAAAGATGTTTTGGTGTTTGACAGGTTTTTAAGACTGTTTTAAGAGGTCATCCAATTCCTCTTGAGTCAAACACCTCATACCAATCCGGTGGATCAGCTCATTAAACCTAGCGGGGAGGCAAGGCTTTGGTGAGAAGATCTGCCAATTGGTATTCTGTACCCACAAAGTATAATTCAACGGTACCCTGTTCCACGTGGTCTTTGATGAAATGATAGCGTAGATCGATGTGCTTTGATTTCGAGTGCTGAACTGAGTTGCACGAGATCACAATGGCACTTCGATTGTCGCAGTACATCGGGATTCTGTCAAATACGTAACCATAGTCTTTGAGTTGTGTTCTCATCCAGATGACTTGAGCACAACATGCGGACATGGCCACATATTCTGCTTCGGTTGATGACAGCGATGTACAATCCTGCTTCTTTGATTGCCAAGACACCAGTTTATCACCAAGAAATTGTAGAGCTCCTGAAGTACTTTTCCTTGAGTCTAATCATCCTGCGTGGTCAGCGTCTGAAAAATCGATTAGTTCAATACCAGAATCCTTCGGATACCAGATCCCCAAGTTAATGGTTCCCTTGATGTATCGGAGGATTCTTTTAGCCTCAGAGAGGTGGGTTTCAGTTGGTCGCGACTGATAACGGGAGAATAGATAAACGGCAAAGACAATATCAGGTCTGCTAGCTGTTAGATACATGAGAGACCCAATAATACTTTGGTATTTGGTAGGGTCAACTAATTTCCCATGTAAATCAGCGTCTAGCTTCTTGGTATGAGTCATTGGTGTGGCATAAGTATCACAGGTTTTCATTCCAAATTTGTTGAACAATTCAAGGGCATATTTGGACTGACTCAAGAAAATACCACGGGGTGATTGATGAACTTGCAATCCTAGAAAGAACGTAAGTTCACCCATCATGGACATTTCAAAATTTTCTTCATTAGTTTTGCAAAAGCGATTGAAAACTTTTTATGTGTAGACCCAAAAATGATGTCATCCACATAAATTTGAACAATTAAGATATGTGCCCCGTGATATTGTATAAAAAGAGTTGGGTCAACCGAACCTTTGGTGAAATTATTAGCAATGAGGAAAGATGATAGCTTATCGTACCATGCCCGAGGGGCTTGTTTGAGACCATAAAGAGCTTTGTTCAGTTTGTAGACATGGTTCGGGCACTCTGGATCAAAGAATCCTTCGGGTTGGCTGACATAAACCATTTCTTTCAATTGTCCGTTGAGAAACACAGTTTTGACATCCATCTGAAAGACCGTCATATTCATATGAGCCGCGAACGCGAGAAATATCCGAACAGCCTCAAGACGAGCAACCGGAGAAAAAGATTCTTCAAAGTCTATTCCTTCTTCCTGACGATAACCCTTAGCAACTAGACGTGACTTGTTTCGGATTACATTCCCTTCAGCATCCAATTTGTTTTTCCAAATCCATTTGAGACTAATGACGTAGACCCCTGTTGGTCTTTCAACCAGTTCCCATACTTCAAGACGTTTGAATTGGTTGAGTTCTTCTTGCATGGATTCAATCCAGTTATCTTTTGTCATTGCGTCTTTAATGTTTTTAGGTTCAGATTGGCAGACAGTGAGTGCATAAATGCAATGTTCACCATCTGTGTGAAGACGTTGTCTCGTAACGACTGGTTGATTCGGGTTGCCAATAATATTAGCCATAGGATGGTCTTTAGTCCATCTATGTGTAGAGGGTTGATGTTGGTATACATTGTGCAGATTCTGAGGATTCAAATGGTTTGTTGAAGATTCCGCGACATTTGGTGCAGCAGTCTCATTAGCAAACGGGTTAAAGAACGCATTTGGATCAAAATCTGCAAGTGGGGGTACTTCATTTAGAATATCATCAGCCGGTTCATCATTATTGGAAGCGGTTTGTTCAACTGTTGTGTTGGAGTCAACTGGTGTAGGTGCATCTTCAACAGTAGTTGTTGTAGCAGGTGTATCAGGTATAGGAATATTATCAGGTTGTGCAACGGAAACAGCGGATACACCTGGAGCACGTTCATCAATATCGTCACTGAACAGAGGAACAAATAACCTTTCCATTTGTTGACGAGTGAGCTGGGGGCTTTGTTCAGCTGATGATGGGGGTTGAGGGAAGTTTAAGCGGTTGTGACCGGGTTCTAAGTTGTTATACTCAGAAGCCATGATGAAGAAGTTTCATAATCAGTTTCCCCCAAACTGACAACTGTCTTTAGCAGATTTGAAAATTTGATGAAGTCTACATTTCCTCTAACTTTTGAAGGTTTCAGTATGCAGCGGAATTTGTAGATGAGCAGTAAACCACACAAAGAAAATCTGACTAATTGCGGAAGATCCGTTCGAGGGTAACATGCCAGAAATCAACAAGATCTTCTCACGTATGTAGACGCATCACACCAAACAAACCATGAAAGACGAAATGATACGACTTTCCCCTGAGTGTTGTGGTCTTTCGGAATACTAATCACTGTGAGTATGCAATAACTCGATAACAAGACCGTGTGTGAGGCATCATAACATCGTATTTGGGTAACTTCACACAAGATCACCCGTGAAATTGAGACGATATCACCAAATTGAGACGTTTGAGCCACATATCGTCTTATTTCTTCCCCCTAATTGAAGAAATTCAAGAAGGCATTGGGTTTTCGCAAAGAAGCATGTGGTCAATCAAGGAAGCAATGATCACCTACACTCTCTCTCGCCCTCGACAATCCAAATGTTATCATAGAAACTCATGATTAAATCCATTCAGGATGGACCCTTCCAGCCTCGACAAGTTCATGTACCTGGAAATGCAGATGCAACACCTCCCGTCCCACCATCCTCTCATCTTCAAACTGAATCAGAATACACTGAAGAGGATCAGAAACAAGTCGATGCAGATGACATGGCAATTCATATTATCCAACTGGGTTTACCAATAGACATCTTTGGTGCGGTAGACAGTTGTGAAACTGCTTTCGATATGTGGGAACGTGTTAGACGGCTATGTTATGGAACAGAAATTGGTAAACAAGACATGGAGAACAAGCTGCTAACTGAATGGGAGAAGTTTACATCTACACCAGGAGAATCCATTGAATCCTACTATGGAAGGTTTTGCACTTTGATGAATGAGCTTGGCACCTAGAACAATCGTTCAAAACATCAAGTTCCTGAATAATCTTCCAGAAGAATGGGGACGATATGTCACTATTGTTAACCAAACAAAAGACTTACATCAGGTGAACTTTGATCAACTAAACGATTTTCTGAAACAAAACCAATCTGAAGCGAATGAAGTAAGGAAAGAAAGATTGGCAAAGAATCATGACCGATTGGCACTTATTGCAAAGACTCAACCTTCAATGAATACACAACAACAAGCTTCATCATCTTCCAACAACAACAACTTGCAGCAATACATTCAACAACCACAACAACAATTCTATCCACCAGAACAACAAGTCATTCAACAACCGTATCCACAATACCAGGAACAAGGAATCACTGATCATGAAACTGACCAAGTAGAAGCGACCTTGCAACAGGTATTTTCTTTATTGGATAAAGCATTTAGCAGTCGCATGGGTAATCAGGCGGTTCTGTATCAGGGTAATCAGTCGGGTCAGTATGTTGGACATCAGATGGGACAGAATGTTGGGAATAGAGCAGTGGGTAATCAGAATGGGAATGTTGCAGCTCCAGTCGTTTGGAATTATGGAAATGTGAATCAGGGTAATCAGGTTAAGTGTTATAACTGTCAAGGAATGGGTCACATGGCACGAAACTGTCCCACTAAGCCACACAAGAAGAATGCTGAGTTTCTTCGGAAAGATGCTTTGTTAGCAGATAAGCAAGAAGCGGGGTTACAGTTGAGTGCTGAGGAAAATGATTTTTTCGCTATTGTGGATGAATTGGAAGACCTCGAGGAACTCAATGCGAATTGCATCTTCATGGAAAATCTTCAGGAAGCTAAGTATGACACTGAGTCAGAATCACCTCCTGTCTATGACGCCAACGCAGTATCTGAGGTACCAATCATTGATCCATGCTATAACAATGTCATATGTGATGTGTTTACTCATGACGAACAGCATTCTGTGACGCCAGCACCTACTTATGATACATACATGGACAATCCGAGTTGTAGCAATACTTACTCCGAAACTCCATATGTGGATCCTAGTAGAGGCTGTGTGGCACAAAATACTGAGACTGATGAGGAAACACGTGCTTATTTTGAATCATTATTCAATAATTATGGTATTGAGATTGAGAAAGTAAGTAAGGTCAATCGCGACGTTAAGGCCACGAATAAGAAATTGACCGCTGAGCTTGAGAGTTACAAGGAGCATGCCAAAGCTTATGAATTTCATACAAACAAACTTTCAGAATTAGAAATTGGTTATCGAGATTCTGTTTTAAGAGAAAATCAATTGCAACTCAAGTATGACATACTTGATGTGAATTTGAACTTGAAAATAAAATCTTTAAACAAGGAAATTTCTGAACTAAATGACCAACTTTCTAAACAAAAAGCACTGTTTTCTTATCTTGAAAAAGAGAAGAAACAGTTGATTGCTGATTTTTCAAAACGAGAAGATTCTCTTCTTGATGAAATTCTGGATAAAAATGAAACTATCAAAAAATTGGATAATTTGCTTCTTACAACGGGTCATTCCGCTAAAACAAACAAGATGCTTTCTAATCAAGCAAATCCGATTTTTCACACTGCACATAAAATGGCTCTTGGTAACAACCCTTCTTCGTTCCTCAAGAAAGCTCAGAAATCTCAGAATGTGTTGAACAATGGAAAACCTTTGCATGAACCCATAATTGTTCGTGATTCTCTTGAAACGTTGGAACTATCTGAGGAGAGTAGATCAAAAATGAAACAAAAGAATCCAGATCTTAAACCAATTGATTATAACAAATGGAACAAAATTAATGGAATTACTTTTGTTAATCAAAAAGAAAAGTCAAAGTTTTCCATCACACCAAGTGTTTCAAATAATGAGTCAACACCAGTTTCAAAACCAGTTTCAAAACCAGTCTCAACTCCTGTAGTTGTCTCAAAATCTCTTTCGAAAATCGAACAAATGTCTTCAAACAATCCTTTTAACACAAGTGATACTAGAAGCATTTTAGATGACGTTAAAACTAGAATTGGGTATCTTCAAGAGACTGTCAAGTCTAAAACCAATATTACAACTAACATCTGGTTTACTCGTCATGATGACGAAACAAAAGAGTTTTTTAAAACCCAAATTGCCCCTCCGTTAACTGCCATCAGTGCAAGGGTAATTCATGTTGAACAAGCACTTTTGAAAGAAACGAGTGACTTTGTCAAGGACCACAAATCCCTGGTAAAGCAAGCTAATGATAGTTTTGAACACATCAAAGTTTTGGAAAATTTAAATGATTCTCTTTTCGAAGATGTTATGACTACCGATATCATGTCCATTATCTTACAAACATATTCTGTTGAAGATCATGAAAGACTCCAGTCTGAGACCTCCGCAATTGTTTCAAAATATGAAAAAGCTCTTGAAAAAGAAAACGTGTCCTATTTTAAACAACTTGATCGAAAATCTGAGGAATGCAAGTATGACAAATTGTCGTATGAGCGTGCCTACAAGGACATGCAAGAGCAAAATGATCTTTTGAGAGCTCAGCTGGGATGTCTAAAAGGAAAGGCTGTGGATACTAAGATTGCAAAACCATTGACTGGGGAGAAAACAAATGTTCCAAAACCGATTTTCAAACCTAAAATGTCTATTTCTCAGTTTCCTCCAAAAGTCAATGAGAAAAATGATTTGTCAAAAACAGTCACTCCACAGACTTTGCCTATCAAAAAACGTATTATCAAAGATTTTGAAAAACCTGTTTTTGAGAAAGAAAAAGTGTTTACACCTGGCAACTCTAGGAACAGTACACGGAATGTGACCAAAAATCCAGTTAAAGAATCTGTCGGTTCTAACGACATGGTCAACAATCACTATCTAGAAGAAGCTAGGAAAAAGGCACAGACTCGAAAAGATGGAATTCTAGGTGCAACATCTAGGGTGATGAATTCTACAAGATTTCAAGGCACTGCTAGTAGTAGTAAACCATTACCTAGGAACACTCTTCAAAAGACTAGGGATTGGCTTGCATCTAAGAGTAGTTGCGCAAACGAAAATGCTATGCCCGTAGAAAACAACACTAGGAAATCTAAGTCTTTTTCGAACAAGAATCAATTTCTAAAAGACTGTAGTGACAAAGTTAAAGCTGCTGTTTTAAACAAGAATATTGAATTTGTCTGTACTACATGTAAAAAATGTATCTTTTCAGCTAATCATGATGCATGTGCCTTACAATATCTCAAGAAAGATAATTCTCGTGCCAAGGCACAATCCACTAAGACACCAAATAGAAACAAGCCCGTTGATAAAATGTCAAACAAAAAGAAACCTAATAGGTGGATCTCTTCAGGACGTAGTTTTTCCAAAAATGAGTCTTCCGCTGCATCTGATAAGAAAACAACTCCTAGATCTTACCTTAGGTGGATTCCCACAGGCAAAGTTTTCAACAAAATAGGTCTTAGATGGATTCCCACAGGAAAGATTTTTGATACTTGCACCAACACAGATAATAGTGAAACTCATCATGTTAAGGAAGTCGAATCCACTACAACCGTTGATAGTGATCACCCTCACCGTGAGGAAACATGTACTTCTAACACTGTTATTTGTGCAAATTCTTCTTCTGTGGATGTAGGTACTTGTAAAAGTGTTGAAGATTCATATACCCCGTGTGGTAAAGAAGAAATTTATGCCAATTTCGCATGTGGAAATCCTTTTCTAATTCCACTCTTAACTCCACTTTTACTTGTCCCAACTTAATTTCTCTTTCTTCAAATCTTCTTTGAAATATCTTTTGAAAAAACCAAAATACAAAATTTGAAAAACCAACAAAAACCAAATACAAAATCAGAAAATTTTCAAAAATTCAAAAACAATATAAAATCAAAAATCCAAAAATATTCTTCTACGACATGTCTCTCGTATAATCGATATTCTGTACGTTTCTAGAAATGTCATTCAACAATGATACGGGCATGTACAGATACTTGAGCGAGAGTTCTTTTAATGTTTTCTAAAACATGTCGTTCCTCAAAATTTCTTAAATAATGGCTTTCGTATACTTCAGTACGAAACCCGGACTTCAAATAATGGCTTCTGGACACATCAGTTCAGGACCCGCGCTTCAAAGAAAGGAAAGTGCTTATCAAAATCAAAGGTTTTAAATATTTTTTTTCAAGCGCTATTCCTAAAAACATAATGGCTTGTAAGTATTTCCGCTTGCAACCCGATCTTTAAAGAAAGGAAAGTGCTACGCAAAATCGATTTTCATAAATATCGAGCACTTATCCTAAATCAAATGAAGAACATTCTTCTTCAATATCTTCAAAAGATTTTTTTAAATCTTCATCTTGCGTACCATTGATTCGATATTTTTCAAAAAGATTTCTCAAAATCTCTCACATTGGTACCAAGATAACTCCCTCTAAACCCTTAATTGATTCTAAATTTTCTGTATGAAAAATGTGCTTTCTTTAAGGGGGAGTATTAAACTAAAATTGTTCCAAAATTCATGCTAAATCAGTTTCTCTCCAAATGTTTTTCGAAAAACATCTCTTTTAATCATTTTGTTTCAAAAACATCATAGATATGCTATTTTTGAGGGGGAGAAACGTGGTTAAAATGTGATCAAAAAGGTTTAATGATCGTTGTTTGAATCTCAAAAAGAGCTCGACTCAGTTGAAACCAGTGAATTGACGAGGAATCATGTACCATCTCGAGAAACTTTCTATGGACTTGACCAGGACGGGTAATAATTTCAAGCTAGTTCTCTAGTGATGTAAACGTGTCTCGAATCGGTCTAGTTCATTTAAAGTCGATCAATTCAAAACGTGCGAACTCTACCCTCTCTGTGCAGATTTCTATCAAAACCTATAAGCACATGTGAAGGGGGAGTGTTTCTGAAAATATAAAACTCTCGGAGTGTTTCAAACATGTTTTTCTATCATAAACACTCTGTGAGATTTTCAATAAAAATGGTTTTATGGCAACAATAGGACAGTCATGGAGTTATAAGGTGACTAAGGATAGGAAATTCATCCTATGATCCGCCAAAGCCGGAGGGATCTACCCAAGGACATCACAAATAGTCTAGAACTAGAAGTCCTCAGGTATGATTGAAAAAAGGAGAAATGTGAGAAAGGAGAAAGAAGGGGTTGAAGAATTAAAAAGAAAAGTAAAAGAAAGGGTGAAAAGAAATAGCCCTCCATATTCAACCTTAGGGCAGAAACCGTGTTCAATACATATGCTACTGGTTGTCACTAGTTGACACTGGTATTGAAGACAAAGACGTCATGGACCCAGTGACGCACTGCACTAAACCTTCTAGCCACTCAATTCCTCTTAAAAGGGATTTGTTTCATTCTCACTGGGAACTCTGCATAATCTATTGACCTTCTCTTAGAGTTGGTTGGTATTGAAGAAGGAGACCCTCTCCCAAGTCTCCGCTCAGGAAACCAAAATGCACTATTGAGTCTAGAGCCACGAGATTCATCAAAAGATCTCATAGGAACACATGTCATGACATCGCTTGTTGTTCATCAATAAGGACACAAGTGATATATTCTAGAGTCCTACGCAGATCTTAGCAATCTGCCACAACATTTATGAGAAGTTTCAAAATTGTGATTCTTCAGTGATTGAATGGAAATTCCTGCCAGGGTCAACATCAAGCAGCCCTGACAGCAGGTCACTTCGGTAATTCTCCGTGGATTACGCTTAGTGTGTCTCAAACGGTCTACAGTCGTGGGGTGATGCTTCGGTGTACCTCAACGACTCATCTGAACTGTAGATGTACTTCGGTATATCGCGTTATCTCACTTGTGGGACTCCAGTTCAGGAACGGCCTCTGTGAGAATTAGAGACGTGTTTTCACACTATGCTGTTAACACCCTCGAAATTCAAACTTGTAAGTCCCGGAATCCGCTTATTACTAACCTGTTTTTATGTTTTCTTCTTATGGAAGCTCCGGAGCGGATTGATCGTGCAGACTCTCCACATGCTCATACCAACAACACATGAAAGTTCTCATCAAAATCAAAGGCGACTCAAAGGTTAAAGACTCGAGAACTACATCATTGGTAACCAAAAGACAAACAGAAGTGTGAGCATGGTGGAGAAAGACATGGAGACACCAAACCAACGAAGTTGACAACGACAGACAACCACATTAACTGATCACAAAGCATGAAGGAACAAAGAATCAAGACTATTCTATATCTACTCACAAAGTTCAAGCTCAAAAAGATTAAAGACCTATTCAAGTGGAGCATCTTTTGAATGACCACCCCTTAGGGGGAGATTGTTAGCCTTGATTATTTTTATTAGAAGTGATGGTCATTCACGATTAGGAACTTTGTAATGTGTGTTAGATATCGTGATAGAATAGTCAACGGGCTCGTAGATTGGGCTAAGCTAATTGGGCATAAGTTATGTTAAGCTAGCCTTGTCTAGTTCGTGAAACCCAAGCCCAATCCAAGTCCATCTCAAGGCCCATGGCCAAGACTTAGGGCATCATCCTCTCTTACTATAAATACCCCTCAAGTATGTCATTTGAGGGGTGTGCTTGAAAGTGTGTGTGTGTGTTTTCCTTTGAAGCAATATACATCTTATTGTTTTCATCTTCTCTTCCTTGTATCTCTAAACATACATACAAATATACATCAAGTCACCATATCTTTACTTAATCTTTTCTCTTCTTATATGCATAACTGTTTGTGTATAACGTGGGTTCGTTATACGTGTTCTTGTTGTGTTCTTGTTGTGTGATAACAGATATGATGAGTATTAGACTGATGTCAACCAAGGCTTTAGGTATTTGGTATTGGTCATGAGATGGTCTTGATCTAGTCATTTCTTATTATACCATTATGTCAAGTTGCTTCATCCTTAGTAACACAAGTCACTAGATCATGATTCAAGTCGCTATATTGTACTAGAGGTCGTGGTCAATTGTCAAGTTGCTATACATGAGTCAAGTCGCTACATATTATCAGAACATAACTCGCTAACTTATAAATATAAGTCGCTAGGTCTGAATACACAAGTCCCTATAACAGCTTCATGACAAGTCGCTACATCACAAATCGCTGAATTGTTAAATAACAAATCGCTAGCTTCATTTACTTGACATAAGTCGCTAAATGGTTTAGTCAAATCGCTACCATTTAAAAGTCACAACTCGCTACCATTTTAAGTCCCAAGTTGCTAGGCAGATTAAGACCAACTCGCCTTTGACCTGTTGACCATACAATGAATCTGGACAGTAATAAGGACAAGTCTCTAAGAACAATTTTATCACAAATCGCTATGAAGAACAACAGCAGCAGATCAGATGACAAAAATTCAGACCCAAAAACCTTTAAGGACAAACCAGAAACATAAATATCTACAATCAGTAAACAACAGATTAAGAAGCAGCAGACCAAAAGTATCTTAATGAGACCAGAATCCATGAACGCCCAACAACAAAAACTTTTTAGAACTCACGTTAACCAAGACATGAACCACTTCAAAACAGTTTTAGGAGATAACTTGATAACAACAGTTTCGAAAGTCATACAAACCGCACCATAAAATCTTATGAAAAACCGCTTAAAACCATGAAATAAACCACGAGAATCAACACAAACAACAAAACTTAGGCTCTGGTACCATTTGTAGGATCGTAAATATTATTGTGTTGATGATTCGGGTGGTCTTGGATGATGGAAATACATGTTAGCCATTTGAGAGAGAAAGAGATGAGAGGGTGTTTCTTGGTAGAGACTTGATATACAAAAAGTGAAATGTTAGATTGAGAAGCACCACCCCTTCCATGGATGGAAGGGGTATTTATAGTTACAAAGCTTACGTCCTCCTGACGGACTGTGGATCAGGCATACAGTGGGTAAAGACCCGTCCTTCCTCCACGGTGTTACACTAAACTATTCTACGCTACAAACTAACTAGTAAACTACTAAATAACGTAAATAATGACATGTCTACGAGCTAACATATGCTAGACCATAATTGGGGTGACCGACACTTTAACATGGAATTTCCAATTCCTAACATGCTGTCCTAGCGACTTAAACCCCCACTTGAATCAATTGGAAGTAATAAAACATGAACATTACACGATAGGATGAGTAATTAGGTTAGCACACTTTCCCTCTATTGATCACAACCTTTATTTATTTCTCGCATTTATTTCTTGTTTATTAATTAATTAATCATTTCAACCTCAAACCAGTTAAAACCACTGACACATAGACTTAATTAGAATCCGCTTACATAGATCTTGGGACGACCTCGGTTTTACCAATTACTACACTACACACGACCGGGTACACTGCCCGTAAGTGCATAAGGTGGACCATAGGTAAACGAGACAATTATAAATATTAAATCCTGGTTAGAAATCCTGCATCAAGTTTTTGGCGCCGCTACCAGGGAGTTATATTAGGATTTTTGTTAAGTCTTTTATTTTTGTTAATTTTTAAACTTTTGTTTTCTCACGATTTCCTTTAAGTTCTGAGTACCATGGTGGTTGTGGACATTTATAACCTCACTCTCGAGGAATATTTGGCTATGACTAGGGTTGAACAAGGGCCGGGGCTTGTTAGGCCGGTTATTGGAGCTAAAGTCCATTTTGAGATCAAAGAACAATTTCTGAGGGAGCTACGTGCTAACCCTTTCACCGGAAATAGAGACGAAGATGCTTATGAGCATGTTGAAAATGTCTTGTACATAGCAAGCCTCTTCAACAAACCTAGTGTTTCTCATGACGTGGTTATGCTCTGAGTATTCCCCGTAACACTTACTAGGGCAGCAAGAAGATGGATTGATAGATTGCCCGCCAGGGTAGTTAGTTGATACATGGGCTCTCCTAAAGAAACATTTCATTCAAAGATATTGTCCTCCTTCGAAAATATCTAAATAACTCATGGAGATCCATATTTTAAGCAAGAAGACGATGAGACGTTTTATCAAGCTTGGGATAGATACAATGATCTACTTTACAAGTGTCCCACTCATGACCTAAACAGCCAGCAAAAGGTCAGTATTTTCTACAAAGGTATCAACGTGGCTACAAGACTAATGCTGAACTATCAGGGGCCAATTCCGGGGATGACCCATACCCTTGCCATTGAAGCCATTAAAAAAATGGCCGATCATTCTCAAAAGTGGCACGATGGAGGTAACCATAAAAGTTTAGGAGGAAGTTTTGATGGAATTTCCGCCATTACAAACAAGCTTGAAAATCTTGGTCGTGACATGCGAAAGCTTAAGGAAAGTGTGCACGCTATCCAAGTCGGATGTGAAAGCTGTGGGGGAGGACATCTCACTAAAAATTGTCCTCTTATTTACGATGATAGTAAAGTTGAATAAGTGAAATATGGTGAAGCAAATAGACCATTCCAAGGGTCAAATGGAAACGGGAATGGTTATCATGGAGGACCTTCGGTATATTACAATCGTGGGCCTTTCGGGGAAAGAAGGTCTAATCTGGAGGATACAATCAGCAAGTATCTTGAAGACTCGACTAAGAGACAAAAGGAGCAGGAGGAATGGCTAAAGAACTTTCAAGAAAATACAAACAAAAGCCTTTTTATTCATGACGAATCGCTAAAAAATTTAGAAACCATGATTGGTAAACTTAGCGATGAAGTACAAAGAAGGAATAAAGCACAAGAAAGCAAACCAATAGTATGCAAAGCTATTTTTTTGAAAATGATACTTCTAACGATAGTTCTAGCATGGCGCAAGAAAATGAAGCTGGAAGTTTTAATAGAAGCTAGTTACGCCGTAACCCCACATCCGAGTTACAGTGTAGCTGGGATACTTGGTCTAACAAATATCTTGAATTTGATAAATCAGGAACAAAAGTCATTGATACTTGGCTCGGTAATCCAAACACGGTACCAAAATCCCTATCCAATAAGAAGTACCACTGGTGCAAGGCAATACCAGTAGACAATGATAAATGGTACGACCTTTGGGCCTCGTGTAACCCTCATAATAACATTTGCGATGGAGGAGACGACAAAGAAAGGGTTAAAAACAACAAGTACATGTGGTCTACAACAAACGATGATGAAAGGTTGATAAGATTCACAATCGAGGACATAGAGGAACCCCCTATTAAACACTATTGAAATCCGATAATGATCGTGGAAAATGAATCTACGTGAGCATGGCCTACATGTAATCCATTTCGTGAGTATTGTAATGGGGATCGAAATATGAAGGCTGAAGAATAGACATGCCCCCATGAACTAGAAAGACACGATATCAACTTCAGAAATCTATCTTTTCATGATTGGTAAATGATAAGATTCGGGGATGCTATTATTAATGCAGGTCTACTAAGGAAGCTCAAGCTCGACTACGAAGAACATTGTTTCCAACTGAGAGAGTTCATGGATGAAAAGTCAATCAAGGATGATACCTCCTGCAGAGATGATCCCTCAAGCAACACCAACGACAAAACACTTCGGAAGCGTTGGTGTGAGAAGGTAAAGACCGTTGGTGAAGTATTTTGGGCTTCTTGTAACCCGTTTGACGATGACTGTAACGGGGGGGAGTAGCATAGCTAGAGTTGGGGATCACGAATTTTTGTGGCCCTTAACCAATGACGATGAGAGAACGGAGCTACCTTGGTTAGATAAGTTGGGATTTGACGATTGGGTTAAAATCAAATATGGAAAAGTGGACGCTTCCACTAAGGAAAAAATTTGGAAGGGGTGCATGAGTGAAGAAGACCCAAGTGAAGAGATTCCTAACGATACTAGTGAAGTGATGATTAAGGATAGCAAAGATACATGGGGTGATAAAAAAGAAGATTACAACCATGTGCTTATTGAAGAATTACTAGATGACGAGTGGTTTAAGGGAATGAGTCCGATGATGATGACATAGAGGGAATTATGGACTACCTTGAACTACAAGGTCATGACGGGTTCACTGATCCAGATGATCAGGCATACGAACAATGGAGGTGCAAACTTCTTGGTATTCCGTACAAAAGGCCACCACCAATTATAGCTGAAAATTTTGAAATTACAAAGTACCACTTGGGGCGGACGAAATGTTTTCCAAGATTTGGAAGATTGAGACAAAGGAGTTTCTTCGCACCGCTACCAATGTCGCATGGGTCAGACACAACTTGATGAAAGATATAGAAGAGGTTGGCCAGGTTCGAAGGCCACCATAAAGCCCCATGGCTTTGAGTCTAACTTAAAGACTCGGTAATAAAGAAAAGTCCTCTTTCGTGAGACAACCCGAATTATCCTTTTTATTTCTTTTATTTCATTTTTGTTGGGTTTTGTGTTTTTTACATTTTTGAAGGAATTGGAGATGAATTCACAAGTAATTAAAACAGGGACCTGTTCTGTCCAATAATTACGGCGTAACTCATCATTGTGGTTATGCCGTAACATCTCCTCAGTGGCAATTCTCTCCAGCTAATAAACCATTACGTCGTAATCCCATTCTAAGGTTACGCCGTAGCATTTCCCCAGTAGCTGATTGCCAGGTTTAACCATAATTATGGCGTAAGTGATAACATCAAATATTCCTGATTATTTAGTGTTAATTTTCCCCGATAATGCTTGTATTTTATATCATTTATATGGATTTATGCTTATTTTCCTCTATATTTCACTTTCAGGTAAAGTACGAGCATTGGAGCTAAAGAGACGCGGATTTGGAGATTTATTGAAGATATATCATAGTATGCTCATTTGGAAGCAGTTACGGCATAACTCCTCTCTCACATTACACTGTAACTAAAGCGTGGCTCAGAAAACCAACTCAACAGAAGATTACGACGTAACCAACTAGGTCAAATGAGGCTCCACGCCGCTGCAAGCTATGCCGTAACTATTGTATCAATTACGGCGTAACCAAGATTTATTGAAGATACGGCGTAAATCCTTCCAGAGTTACGCCATAACCAGCATTTTTAGTGCAAAAATACGAAGAATTGGATGTTACGGCGTAACTCTTATAATTAGTTACCCCGTAACCAAATCTGGCCTATAAATACCCCACGATTTCCAGCATTTCAAAGCATCCTATTTCACACACAACATCAAGTGAACGTGAGAAGAAGTCGAAGGCAGATCTAGAGGAGCATACGAAGCTATCTCCAAGGGAAAATCACTCCCCTACGATAAGCATTAGCTTTTTATCTTTTCTTTACCTTCAATTCATGTATATCGTAATGTTAAGCATTAAATCGATTGTTTTAGTTAATATGAGCGGCTAAGCACCTCTGGTGCTGGCCTAGTTATGATTACTTAATTGTTTTGTTTGCATTTACATTGCTTCCGTATAATTACTTCTAAGTGTATACATGCATAGTTTGTTGGTAGCTACCCTTGTTTCGGTAGTTTTGAATGGCGGTAATGGCTAGTTACTTAGGAGATATGACCAACTGACCCTAAGTAGGTAGACTGAGTGGGAAGGGTAAGATATGACCAACTGACGACCCTTTCTGCTTGTGCGATTTGACCAACTGATCACCTACCGTTTGGATGAACTTAAGAAGTCGGGGGTGAGTGTTTAAGATGCTAGCGCCCGGGCACTCACTATTATGAATCTAGCATGTAGCGGTACTTAATGACTTGGCTTAGGTGACTAAGAACAACTAGACTTACGACGGGTCACCTGATTTCTCCAGTGGAATCCTGTGCTGATAGGTTAGGACGAACTGACCAAATGATGTCCTAGCGACTTTGACCAAACCTGAAGTAATTGGAAGTAATTAGACGTAAACACTACTAATTAGGATAAGTAACTAGGTTAACACCCCTCTCTTCTATTGATCACAACCCTCTCCTTTATTTTCTTTAGTAGTTAATTATATCGAAATCATATTAAAATCTGTGACACCTAGACATAGTTTAAATCCGCACACATAGCTCTTGGGACGACATCGGTTTTACCGAATACTACACTACACACGACCGGGTACATTGCCCGTTAGTGCATTAGGGTAGACCATAGGTATAACGAGACAATATAAATATTAAAACCTGGTCAGTAAAACCTGCATCAAGTTTTTGGCGCCGCTGCCGGGGAGTTATATTAGGATTTTCATTTAGTCTTTCATTTTTGTTTTGTTTTAAAATTTTCTCAACTTCTCACGATCTCTTTTCAAGTTTCAGGTACCATGGAAGTTGTTAACATTGATGACCTCACTCTCAAGGAACATCTGGCGTTGACAAGAGAAGAAAAAGGACCGGCGATCGTTAGGCCAGCCATCGCTGAATATGCTCAATTCAAAATCAAACCTCAATTTATGAGGGAGTTGCGTGCAAATCCTTTCTCGGGAAGCATTACCGATGATGCTCACGAGCATGTGGACAACGTGGAATACATTGTCAGCCTATTCAAAATTCCAAGAGTTTCAAACGTGTGTTCCTTATTTCTCTCACTGGAGCTGCTAAAAGATGGGTTGATCGATTACCTGCAGGAACAATTAACACCTGGCCTCTCCTAAAAAAATATTTCAGTCAGAGATATTGTCCTCCATCCAGAACTGCTAATACTAGAAGAAATCCATAACTTCAAGCAGGAGGGTGATGAAACGTTGTACCAAGCATGGGAAAGGTACAACAAATTATTATACAAGTGCCTTACTCACGACATCAACAGCCAGCAAAAGGTGAACGTCTTTTACAAGGGTCTGAACATCTCCTCAAGGCAAATGATCGATTCTCAAGGACCAATACCTGGAATGACTCCAACATTGGCTCTTGAAACTATTCAGAAGATGGCTGACCACTCTCACAAATGGCACAATGGAGGGAACAATCAAAGTAAGAATGGGAATATGGAAGGCCTTGCAGCAATAAACAACAAATTAGAAAGTCTTGGAAGAGACATGAAAAAGCTCAAGGAGAATGTGCATTCCATACAAGTTGAACGAAATGAACACAATGGTGCTCTCCCTACTATGGAATGATCATCCAACTAGGAAGTTAAAAGGATTGAATAAGTAAAATATGGAGGTGGAAGTCCCTTCAACGGATACAATGGTAACGAGGCTAGATACCAAGAAAAGTCCCCAGGGTTCTATACAAGAATCAACAACAATCCTCCTAGACCAAGCCTTGAAGAAATAATGCATAAACATATCGAGGAGTCTACAGAGAAAAGTGATAGACTCAAGGAATGGATGGTCAAGGATAAAGAAGACACCAACATGAACTTGCGGAACCAAGATGCCGCAATTAAAAACCTCGAAACCCAAATTGGGCGATTAGCTAAAAATCTTGAAACCAGTAATGACAAAGCCATTGCCTGCAAAGCAATATTTGCACAAGATAAACCGAAGAAAGAACAATGCACCTCTTCTCGTCACCAATGATCTATCCAGGATTAACTACCTAAAAGAATATGATAAATCGGAAGACGAAGAGGACCTGCCAAGCCAACTTCCTGACAAGGAACACTATCAGGAAAGTTTCCTTCTTCCATGCACCATCGGTAATCTTAAAATTCCCGCATTAGCTGATTTGGGGGCTGGGTAAACCTTATTTCTACCTCATTGTTTGATAAAATAAAACATACCAATTTAAAAGAAACAACAATGATGATCGAAATGGCTGATTCCTCTAAGGCTGTACCTAGGGGAGTGGTTAATAATGTTCTCCTTAAAATTGGGAAATACTTTTTTCCTACTGATTTTGTGGTTATTGACATGGGAAAACGGGAGACTTACAACTTAATTGTTGGAAGGCCTTTTCTGGCCACCTATCGAGCACATATAAAGGTTTTTAAAAAACAAATTTCTTTGTTAACCGAAAAAGAATGAATAACTTTCAGTATGAAGGAACAATTGAATCTAAATTTAGAAATTCCAAATAAAGTTGATGTTGTCAATATTCCGTCACTTGACCCACCTCTATGTTATAATCTTAGGACTAACAATCGTGGAGAGAATTTTGATAGTTGCGAACAAGAACATGGAACGATCTTCCCGATTGAGGGGATTAAGGAAGCTCCAGATCCTAACAAACATTAATGCACCCCTATATTAACAGAAGATAACAAATCAATGAAAGCATGGCCCTCGTGTAACCCCTTTGGTGAATTTTGTGATGGAAGGGTGGATAAATAGACATGCCCTCACGAGATTGAGAGACACGATTTAAAATTCAGAAAATTATCCTTTGAAGATTGGTACAAGGTAAGATTTGGAGACTTGGAAATCAATTCGAGATTAGTAAAACAGCTAAAATGCAATTACGATAACTATCACCTTATTGCTTTAATGACCAATGATGAAAGATAAAACATAAGTGCAACAATTGATCCTATAGCAGAAGGTGACTACTACGGAAAGTCATGTTTATCGTTTAATGAGTGGCTCTCGCAAAAATTTGGAACATGTAGCGTCGGGAACACAGCAAGAAAAAAGGTTTTTATCGAATGGATGAATGATTGCCGCCAAATAATGGAGGAAGTTGGCCAAGTACAAAGGCCACCATAAAGCCCCAAGGCTCTGAGTCTAACTTAAAGACTCGTAAATAAAGAAAAGTGCTCTTTCAGGAGACAACCCGAATTATCCCTTTCATTTTGTTTTATTTCCTTTCTGTTGGGTTTTGTGTTTCTAACCATTTGTGTAGGATTTCGGGAAAAGGTGCTGCAGCATGCTGATTGGGGACCTGATCTGTCCATAGTTACGGCGTAACTCATCCTTATGGTTATGCCGTAACATACCTTTTGTGCAGCAATCTTTGTTAGGATTTAGAAAATCCGTTAGTTAAAGAGTCCGTCACCTCAAGTATATGTATTCGTTAGAAAGCTCGTAGTCGTAGTAAAGTTATGTTAATAAGTAGTTAGTTAAGTAACACCGTGGAGGATGGACGGGTCTTTACCCACTGTATTCCTGATCCACAGCCCGTAGAAGGCGTGTCTTGTAAGAAACTATAAATACCCTCTACCTCCCAAGGTAGAGGGTTGGAGCTTCACAATATCATTTTTCTTTGTCTCACTAAGCTCCCTAAACTCTTCCACTTTCTCTCTCTAAAAACCCATTGTATACGCCCCATATTATACATATGTGATGTGTTTATGAAATCTAATATCTAACAATTGGTATCAAGAGCCATGGTTTGATTATTCATCTTTCATGTTCTTGGATTTCTAGTGGTTTTCATAGGGTTTTTGGGTTTGCATGAGTTTAGAGTAGTTTGCATCATTTGGATCATCTCTAGTTTTAAAGTTTGGATTTTGATAGTACTTTTGTGTTTAGAATCATTATAAGTTTTAGGTTTTGATTTGGAAGGCTTGAATCAGTGTGGTCGGGTTGTTTTTGGATTGAAAAGTGGTGTTTTAGAAAGTTTCATGTAAGCGATTTGTGTCTCGGATAAGTTTTATTGTATGCGATTTGTCCCTGTTTTTATGCGATTTGTCTCTAGAAAGATTGCTTATTGATGCGATTTGTCTATTTCTGGGAAGCGATTTGTACACTATGCGATTTGTCTATTGAGATAAAACGACAAGAAAGGACAAAGTAGTGGTTTTACTTGTGCGATTTGTTTGGGTAAGCGATTTGTCTGTTTAAGCGACTTGTTTATTTAAGCGAGTTGTCTATTTAAGCGATTTGTCCTGTTAAGCGATTTGTGTGTTTGAGCGATTTGAGTGTGTGAGCGATTTGTCTGTTCTAGCGATTTGTCAGCTTAAGCGATTTGTTGTTTAAAGCGATTTGGGAACTGTGCGACTTGTCAATTGAGCTATTTGTCTTTTGAGACTTAGTGTTGTTCGTGTTACGTTTTACGGTTTTCTCTTGATTTAGTAAAATCCCATGAAAGAATCTATTTCCCGGTTTAATCAAAGAGTTGTGAAATCCCGTAGAATCTGTAATCATGTCTAGAATCACCTCTTCCATTGCTGATGATGTACAAGCTGCAGGATCTAACACTCGTCCTCCCATGCTGGACAGAACCGACTATGACTTTTGGGCTCAAAGGATCAGAATTTATTGCTTAGGAAAAGAAAATGGGGTTAACATACTTAAGTCAATTGATGAAGGATATCAAGTTGAGACTACCAGAGACACTCTTGAAACTGCTGCTAATGGTTCAGTAATATTAGGATTGGATAGACCAAAGACGTATGATGAACTGACTGATAAGGAGAAGAAGAGATACGATGCAGACATCAGGGCTTCAAACATAATACTCCAGGGTTTACCTAAGGATATTTACAAGTTGATCAATCACAACACTGAAGCTAAGGCAGTATGGGACAATGTTAAGATGCTTCTCTCTGGTTCTAAATTGACTAAAGAAGACAGAGAGTCTCAGTTGTATGATGACTTTGAGAACTTTAAGATGAATCTAGGGGAAAGCGTCACTGAATATTGATGCGTGCCAAACAGTTAAGCTAAATCACTCAAGCCTGCCACTTGTGAATGGCAGACCGTAATCAACTTAAAACTGCTCAAGCACGAATGCAATGAAGATCTGAGGAGTATAGGGTTTCCCCGGGTCGTTATGTCCCAGCGAGCTATGCAATGGATTATCAAACGTAAAGTGATCGAGAAATTTGAACGGGAAAAGGATTTGAATGATATTATAACTACAGGAAAAGTTCATAAACTAAAGAGGCTTAAATGCAAATTAAAGGAAATTAAAAAGATAAAAACTATTAAATAAACGCTATCACTAAATTTAAAATGATGTTTTTGTTTTTATGTTTTTACAAAACTTAATTAAAAACTACGTAGCGTACAAAATAAAAAGTGAAACTAAAGCAATATTAATCCTAAAAATATGAAAATGATATTTTTATACACCTAATGATATAAGAAAATTTTTAGAAAAAGAAAATTATTTTTATAACTAATTATCTAATTATTATTAATTAAAAACTATTTTTAACTATTAAATAATAGCCTAAAATACAAGAAATTATGAAACAAAGCTAGAAAAATAAAATTATGAATTGGAAAAGTCTAAAATATCAAAAGAGAATTTTCAAAACTATTTTTGTATTTTTGTGAATATTTTTCTATTTTCTAGGAATTTTAAACTATTTAAAACTAATTAAATGGCTTAAAATATAAATTTAACTAAGAAAAATCTAGAAAAATATTTTTTTGTCTTTTTATATTTATCTTAACTTAAGAAAAATGAAAAATTATTTTTTTGAAACTTTTCTGAATTATTTGTATTAAAAGCTAATTAAAAAGTGCTAAAAATTGATTTAAATGCAGAAAAATAGCAAACCAACTTAGAAAAATCTGAAAATTTCAGGAAAACTCTAAAATAATATTAGGAAGCTAGGAAAAATGGAAAAACAGATGGTTGTGTGTAAGATTAAGCAACTGCTATAGGAAGTGCTTATAAATAAGCACTTTGATAAGCCAAATGAACAAAACAAGCCACCAACAGTTTACAGAGGTTCTAATATGCTAAAATAACAAGAATACAACAAGTTACAACTATCTTATACTACTGAATTACAAGCTACAACAGATTTGACTATTTGATTAATTTGCTCAAAACAGTGGTGAGGGTTCTACTTTAAGCCCAAGAATAAGCACTCAAATAAGCTAGAAACTAGAAACCAATTATGGGGACCAAAAGTAGACCTGGCTAACTATGTTTAAACCAAAAATCAGACCTTGCCAAGCTCAAATGAGCTCTGTGCAAAGGCTGCACAGGATGAGAAAACTCAACATAAGCTGATTATCTGTGAGCAGGGCAACTAGGACTAACTTCACAAGCTTATTTGAAGATTATAAAAATTTGAAAAAAATCAACAAAAATGGTAATAAGAATTTAGACCAGCTGAAGTTTATACAATACCAAGTTTCACTTAGATTGGCTCAAAGATGAGCTCACAAAAAATCCTCCTAACTGAGCTCAAAATGGCTTTTTCAGATTTTGACTTTTGCACCAAATATGAAATGCTGACTTTGTTGGGTTTTGAATCAAATGTGAGGACTGGTATTGGTTTATTGTGATGAAATGAAGTTACAACAAGCTATGTCTATGGATTTTACATACAAAACAAGATCTTGATTTAAAATATTCTCAACAGTTAAGCATATAAGACAGTATGCATGTAATGTTGACTTTGGATGGTTGCAGGCACAAAACTAAGAAAGATAAGAGCACAAATGGACTAAACAAATATGATCCAACAGATCTCAAACACTGAACAACTTTAAGAACAGATTAAGCCATGGATCCAAACACCCCTTTCTCAACTGTTTTGCAAACTAAAACTGACCTAAGGACTGAACAAGCATAAACTATGATCAAACTAATTTAAACTAACTTAAATACTACTATTAAAACAGACTTTAACTATTTGTGACTACTAAAACAGATTAAGCCATTAATTGTTGAAAAACACTTACAAGTGTGCCTAGCCACAATGGCTTGCTAGCAATCAAACCAGAACCACAGTAACCACTAACCTACTCAAACCAACCCATTGCTTCCAAATTAACCCAATTCCATTCCTGAATCAACCCATTCCACTCCTGCATCAGATTTGCTCCATGTTGACTTTTGTTGACCAGGTTTCAATATTGTTTTAACACTTAAACACAAGCTTATAAAAAGCTATTATAAGCTAATATAAACTTGTTTTAACTTGGAAAGAAGCTTATTGAAGCTTGAGATTCAGTGTTTGAAATTTAAAAATCCAACAGTTAACATGAAAATTGAAAACATGAATATAAACTGGAATTGAGACTTGAGAGAGTTGCAATACACTTTAAACCTTTGTTTGATACAAAATAAACTGGAAAATACAATTGAAAACTACTTAAGACATGATAAGCTAGAAATCGACATACATTGTAAAAATTAAAAACTAAGTACTACTTCCTGTTGCTTCCTCTTGCTCTTTTTATACCCAAGATGTCTTATCTCTTTCCTCTGAGCAAATCCCAGCACTAATATGGACCATAGGATTGGTAGGTACCATTTTTGACCGTTTGATGCATTTGGCGCCAAAATAGGTTTAACAGCTGGGAGGGTGCATTAAATGCGTTTGGCTTGGGGTGAGGTGGAGGGTAGTAGTAGGGTGGTTGTGATGATGATGGAAAGGGTGAGCGTGGGGGAGTTGCAGGCTAGGATGCAGGGTGATGATGGAGAAGGGGTAACACGTGAGTTGGAGGGAAGGAGGAGTCAACAGGGTGTTTGACTTGGATTATTAAAAGGGAGGGGTTCAAAAGTGGGGGTCCAAAAGGCTAATTGGCAGGGGTCCAAAGGGATTAATGACAAGGGTCTAAGAGGTAAAGGGTTTTTAATTATCAAGGACTTCATTTGCCATTTCTGAAAATACAAGGACTAGAACTGCCAATTCTGCAAAGATGTTTCAGGGGCTGAAATTGACAAGTGTTAATATTACAAGGACCAAAGTTGCCATTTTCAAATTTTCCAGGGACCATTTTTGCCAAATTTCAAAGTTGGAGGACCAAACTTGTAATTTTCTCAAACTTTTTATATTTTTCACCAAAGGACTAATTTTGACAAGTTATGATATTAAAAGGACCTTTGGTGATTTTTCTTTTGAAATTTTGACTCAGGGACTATTTCTGACAATTTTTGAAACTTGGGGGACTGAAACTGCCAATTATGCAAACTTTGCTCATTTTTCATCTGATTTTGAACATTTTGCATCTGAAACATATAAAATGCAATTTTGGAATATTTTCAGTATTTTGATGCATATCTGAGCATTTTTAAACGTTTTGCAGTTCAGATTTGACTAAAAATGATGAGTATTTACACACTCATCAAATATCATGTAAGATTCCACAAGCTTGTGAATGATATGAGGAATATCAAAATGACAATGCCAAATATTCAGCTCAATTCAAAGTTTGTGAACAACAAGAATCCCGAATGGCACAAATTTGTCACTGCAGTCAAACTAAACAAAGGTTTGAGGAACACCAACTATGAACAATTATATGCATATTTGCTCAAAATGAGAAGCATGTTGTGTTTGAACGGATGATCCTTGAAAAGTTCAACAACAATACTGGAAATGCAAGCTCCTCAAATGATTCAACTGCATTCTACACTAATGTAGGAATAACCACCAAAGCATCTCAAGTCATACCAACTGGTAATGGTAATCACAAACTCATTCTAGATCCATGGTATAAGCCTCCAGATTCAGACACATTCATGGAAAATCTCGTCAATCAACTGTCCCTCATGGTTAGGAAAAATCTGAACCTCACTCCACACACCAACAATAACCTCAGAACAACATTCAATCCCTACAATCAAGCTACTGTTAGAGATGGAAAGGTAGTGGTGCAGAGTGTGCAAGGAAGACAGAATGAACAAGGAATGGCTGGAGCAGGTTATGGAAATACTGGAGTTGGCGGAGGATTTGTGGGCAATCAGAATCGAGGAAGGATCATGACTCAAGGTCAAGGGAAGCCAATCAAGTGTTACAATTATGGTGGTGAAGGATATATTGCAAGGAACTGGACATCTCCAAAACGTCCACAAAATGCAGAGTACTTCAGGGACAAAATGTTGCTGGTGCAAGCTCAAGATAATGGAGCAATGTTGGATGAGGAAGTATTGCTATTTCTTGCTGAGGGAAATGCCAAAACTTATGATGCGGATGTGGATGAGCAGCCAGTGCAGGGAATAGGTCACAATCATCCAAATGCGTTTCAAGTGGCAGTTTGTGATGCATATGACTCTGATGTCGATGATGAACCTACTGCCCAGACCATCTTCATGGCTAGTATTTCTCCAATGGTCTCTCCAAAGGTCCCGTCACCACAACAAGCAAGTCCCTCCAAGGAATCAATCATATAAGAGGTATTAAAACTATACTTTGATGTTGATGTGCAAAAGATACACGACAAGGTACAATCAGCTGAAATTATTGAATCAGATATTGAAAATATGGGTAATAGCAATGTTGTCCCATATGATCAATATGTGAAACAAAATGAAAGTGAAATTGTACCAAATAATGCATCTTCTGCAGTCAATGATGACTATATTTTTTATGAATACACTGCATGTGCCCCTGATGATTCTATAGCATCTGAACTAAATGCCTATAAGGAACAAGTTGCTATATATGAACAACGTGCTAAGTTTGAATTAACTACCCGTGAGCAGGAGATGGATAACCAGATGCGTACAATTATCAGAAAAAATAATTTTAGGGAAGAAATGTTAAAACAAGAGTTGGATTCCTTACAAGAAAAGCTTAACAAAACTATTAAACAGAAACAAGAACTTCAAGAAAATTTGAAAGTACTTAAACAAGAATTCAATGCTAAGGAATCAAAACTTTTAAATGAATTTTCCAACCTAAAAACTTTGAAGAACAAACTTGAAAATAAATTGTACGTACAAGGGAACACCATTCAGACTGCTTACATGATTACTAAGCATAGAGTTCTAAGTGATAAGCATAGCGTTGCACTTGTAGATGAACCAAATCCTAAGGTGTGTATTAAAGCTAAAGCAGCTCAAAAGGTAATCTATGATGGAAATGAGATTCTTAAGCCTAGACAGAAACCCACTTGTGCTGAGTACACTGAGGAAGATAGAAAATTAGAAGAAGTCTCTAGAAAAAAATGGATGATAAACTTAAGAATCCCTTGTGCATAAAAGAAAATATCACCTTTAAAACACCAAATTATTCTAAGGAAAACTGGATTGTCTTTAATAAGTTTAGACCTCAGACCCACCTGACCTCTGAACAAATGTTTTGGAAAAAGGATTTGGACAAGCAAAAGGCTAATGATTTTATCGAAAAGAATCCCTCTTGTAGGAAATTTCCTCCAGCCATTGTGTATCCTCCAAATACACCAATGCATTTAGTGCCTAGAAATCTTCCCACTAATAGCAAGACCTTAATCAGCCTCTATGTAGTTTTCCAACTATTTGTTGATTTTGAGAAAACGTGTAAGAAGAGAATCACACCCACTGGGATAACTGAAGGGGAAAGGGGTTTTGAACAAACTAAAGAATGCTATTTAACTAAGGTCATGCCTTTCTTTAAACAACTTAAAGAACAATTTGAGAGCCTTCAAAAGGGAATGGACACAGAGATTAAAGAAATGAAAAAGAAGTTTAATGATATGGAATTTGAGGTCAGTATGTATGAACGTGAGCTTAAGAGTAATGAAATTGAGATAAAGAATATGCACATCATTAATGATAATTTGATCTCTCAATGTGTTGCTCAAGATGTCTTCTACACTGTTACAAATTATTCTATTACTGCGTCTCAATTTTATGAATTAACTGTTGCATTAAAAGTTTCCCATGATCGTGTCATTGAGCTTGAAACCACAAATTCAAAATTGCATGATAAAGTAGAACAGGATGATCATGATAATTTGGTAAAACATTATTCTAAACTGGAAGTTGAACATTTTAATTTGCAACTAAAATATCAACATCTCAAAGAAATTGTTAAAACCTCAAATATCAAGACATCCTCGGATGTTCCTGAGTTTGATGCAGTTTTTGAAATAAACAAACGTGACGAACAGATTCGAGTTCACTGTAACACGATCAGAAGGTTGAAAACCCAAATTTCACAATTAAAGGGTGAAAATAACAATGTTAATGGCTCCCAAATGCCTCCTCCTTTAGATTCTCAGTATTCTCAAAACTTTCATCTTCAAAACATCATTAATGTATTACAACAAGAAAATGAGAGTTTTCTAGAAGAAAATGAAAAGGTTAAACGACACTTTAAAGAGTTATATGATTCAATGAAAGTCACTCGTGACAAGAACAATGAAAAAATAACTTATTTACAAAAGGAAATTGAGAATCTGAAGAGTCAGGTAAAAGGGAAAATGCCACTTGTCTGTAATGAGAATGTTGCATCAAAGGCATATGCGGATTCTAAGTATGATGTGACTGTAAAATATATTCCTCCTCACCTTAGAAATAACGAACTTGTGTTTCAAGAATATTTTTCGTACCTTAAGGATAGTCTAGAATGTCTCCGTGAGATTGTCGAAGAGGATAGCGTAAATAAACCACTTGATAGTGAAGTTAGGTATGCATGCTTATATGCCAAACGATCTCAGGAACTTTTAGAATGTTTAATAGCAACATGCCCTAAATCCTTTTGTAAGAAAGATAAAGTCGTTATACCTTGCTCTATGCCTAGTGTTAAGCATGCAACCCATGATATGCCATGTTCTGTGCTGAAAGTCAAGCATGTGAACTTTGATGTGCCTGCAAGTACTTCAGATCCCAGCACTTCTAGATCAGGAATGCATAAAGTAGTAAAACCAACTAATGTTCCCATCATTCCCTCTACAAGAGTAATCAGTGACACTAAGGCAAGAGGGTCAAATCCTCCAGGCAATACAAAGCAAGATAGGACCTCGCAAGCTAAGAGTGATCAATGGAAGAAAGTAGAAGACCACCCTAGAAACAATAAGTTTGTGTGAATAAGACGAATTGTGTTGATTCTAGTATTAGCTATAAGCGTACTGTAATTAATTCGAATTCTGCTACTTCTTGCAAAACATGTAATGAATGTTTGATTTCTGGTATTAATCATGAATGTGCTATGAATGATGTTAGCAATTCTGTCAAATATCCGGTAAAAAAGTGTTAACACTAGAAAACAGGATAAGAAGGTCAGAAGACCAAGGTGGAAGAGGGCTAGAAAACATTGGAAACCAACAGGAAGAAAATTTAGTAATGTAGGTTATCATTGGATACCTACTGGCTGTAAATTCAATCTTAATGAGTTGTGCCCTAAATTATCTAGATCAATGCCCATTAGAAAATGAATGCCTACTGGTAGAACTATACCTTTAAGAAGTGAACATACTTTGAATAGATCTACTGTTACTATTATCCCGACATCTACCTCTAATGATATCATTGTTGCTACTTCTGATGTGGGTACTCCAATCACATTTACTAACCAAGTAGAACCCATTCTTGCATGGGGATCCCAATTGTCAAGTCATCCATTCTTGTCTGTGTTCAACTGCAGGTCGTTCAAATCGTTCTATGGTACCTGGACTCAGGCTGTTCCAAGCATATGACTGGAGATCGCTCGCGGCTCATGAACTTCGTGAGTAAATTTATCGGGACTGTTAGATTCGAGAACGACCATTTTGGGGAAATTATAGGTTATGGAGATTATGTGGTTGGTGATAGTGTAATTTCACGGGTATATTATGTTGAAGGTCTTGGTCATAATTTGTTGTATGTCGGTCAATTCTGTGATTCTGATCTAGAAGTGGCCTTTAGAAAACATACTTGCTTCGTTAGAGAACATGATGGTGTGGAACTTTTAAGAGGAAAACGTGGAACAAAGCTGTACACCATCTCTATCGAAGATATGATGAAGTCTTCTCCAATCTGCTTGTTATCTAAAGCCTCTAAAACAAAGTCATGGTTATTGCATCATCGTCTCAATCACTTGAACTTCGGAACCATTGTCTAGAAAGGACCTCGTAAGAGGTTTACCCAGTTTGAAGTATGAAAAATATCATCTTTGTTCAGCATGCCAATTGGGAAAAAGCAAGAAATATGCCTACAAACCCAAATCTGCAAACTCAGTTATGGAAGTTCTTCATACTCTTCATATGGATTTGTGCGGACCCATGAGAGTGCAAACGATAAATGGGAAGAAATATGTGTTAGTCGTTGTTGATGACTACTCTCGATTTACTTGGGTTAAGTTTTTGAGGACAAAGGATAAAACTCCAGATGTCATCATCAAACTTATCAAACAGCTGCAGGTTCGACTAAACAAGGCTGTTAGAATTATTTGAACGGACAATGGAACTGAGTTTGTTAACAAAGAACTAAGTCAATTTTATGAAAGCATTGGAATCAGCCATCAAAGAAGTGTTCCACGTACTCCTCAATAGAACGGTGTAGTTGAAAGACGAAATCGGACCCTTGTGGAAGCTGCAAGAACAATGCTAATTTACTCAAAGGTTCCAATGTTTCTCTGGGCTGAAGCCATTGCCACTGCTTGCTATACCCAAAATCGTTCCCTTATACACACCACTCATGGAAAAACTCCATACGAACTTGTCCACAATCGAAAACCTGATCTCTCCTTCCTTCGTGTGTTCGGTGCTTTGTGCTATCCAACGAATGATGGTCAAGATTTAGGTAAATTAAGAGCTAAGGCGGACGTTGGAGTTTTTGTGGGTTATGCACCAAACAAGAAGGGTTACCGAATCTACAACAAAAGAACTCGAGATATCATGGAAACTATTCACGTCACGTTCGATGAGCTGTCTGGACAAATGGCTCCAGGACAATCAAGTTCTGGACCCGCATCTCAACATTCATTAAGTAGTCCCATTAGTTCTTCTCTCGTACAAAACCCCTCACCAGCAGTTCCATATGTACCTCCTTCTGAAGATGATTTGAAGAAATTGTTTGATCTGATGTTTGATGAATACTACGAGCCTATTGCTAATGATCAGTCTAATCCATCAATAGTGGCTGCCACTAACCCAGTCAACGTAGATAACCCTTCAGTTTCTGTGTCACTGAGTCAAGAAGCGCCTACTGCAGATCACTCATCATCATCATCAAATCCTCAATCATCGAGTGTAAATCATGGAAATGTTTCTGGCAACTATGATGGAGATAACCCCTTTGCTACTCCTGAAGATGCTCCATTCGAGAACATATTTGCTCATGAACCAACTTCAGAACCATCTTCATCAGGAGATCCAAACTCTGCTACTTCAGTCCCTCAACAACAACCATACGAACACCTTAGAAAATGGACACATGACCATCCATTGGACAACATCATTGGAAACCCTTCTCGACTAGTATCCACTCGTAAACAACTTGCAACTGATGCCTTGTGGTGCTTCTTCAACTCCGTACTATCTAAGGTCGAACCAAAAGACGTTAAAACAGCCATGACAGAAGACAGTTGGTTCAATGCCATGCAAGATCAAATTCATGAGTTCGATCGACTAGATGTATGGGAATTAGTACCTGCTCCTGACCGTGCTATGATCATTGCTCTAAAATGGATCTTCAAAGTAAAACTTGATGAGCATGGTGATGTGTTAAAGAATAAGGCTCGACTGGTTGTGAAAGGATACCGTCAAGTGGAAGGTATTGACTTTGAAGAATCATTTGCTCCAGTTGCACGTATCGAGGCAATCAGAATCTTCATGGCTAACGCTGCTAGTAAGAACATGGTAGTCTATCAGATGGATGTAAAGACTGCTTTTCTTAATGGAGATCTGAAAGAAGTTGTATACGTCAGCCAGCCTGAAGGTTTTGTGAATCCAGAGCATCCTACTCATGTCTATCGCTTGAAGAAGGCCCTCTACGGTTTAAAGCAAGCTCCAAGGGCATGGTACGACACGCTATCAAAGTTTCTTCTTACCAATGGATTCAGCAAAGGAGCAGTTGATCCGATTTTGTTCACCAGAAAGTCAGGCAAACACTTAATTCATGTTCAAATCTACGTTGATGATATTATTTTTGCCTCAACTGACCCCAATGAATGTGACCGTTTTTCTAAGGAGCTGGGCTCCAAATTTCAAATGTCAATGATGGGACAAATGTCATTTTTATTGGGATTACAAATTTCACAAAGTCCCGGAGGCATTTTTATCAATCAATCTAAATATGCAAATGAGATCTTAAAGAAATTTGGATTTGATTCTTGTAACCCTGTTGACACTCCCATGGTGGAGCGCACTAAATTGGATGAGGACCACTCTGGGATCATGATTGACCAAACTAAATATCGTAGTATGATTGGATCCCTGATGTACCTTACCGCCAGTAGACCAGACATTCTGTTCGCTGTATGCATGTGTGCTAGATACCAGGCTAAGCCTACCAAAAAGCACCTTGAAGCGGTTAAACGGTTCTTTCGGTATCTCCAAGGAACCATCAACATGGGACTTTGGTACCTGAAGGACACCGTTATGTCACTAACAGCCTATGCAGATGCTGACCATGCAAGGTGTCAAGATACACGTCGAAGCACGTCAGGAGGTGCTCAGTTTTTGGGTGATAAGCTTGTGAGCTAGTCTTCAAAGAAACAAATGAGTACCTCAATATCCTCTACAGAGGCAGAATACATAGCCATGTCATCTTGTTGTGCTCAAATATTATGGATGAGATCCCAATTATCTGACTATGGCTTTGAATTCAACAAAATTCCTATGTACTGTGATAACAAGAGTGCCATTGCTCTCTCATGCAACAACGTTCAACATTCAAGAGCAAAGCATATCGACATTCAACATCACTTCATCAGGGAGCAAGTCGATAATGGTGTGGTGGAACTATATTTCGTGAAGACTGAATATCAATTAGCAGACATCTTCACCAAAGCTCTTCCTAGAGAGTGTTTTGAATTTATCCTTCCACGACTTGGTCTAAGAAGTCTACAACCGGAAACACTCAAACGTCTTCAAGAGGAAGACAAGGAGTAAAGGCTTTTCTTCATCCACCTCTTGTACATATTTATTCAAAAAGAAAAATACAAAATTATAAAACCCACAAAAAGAAAATAGAAAAATATAAAGTTTCAAAAAATCCATAAAAATTCAGAAATTTTTTGAAAAAGCCCAAAAATATTATTTTTCAATCTATTTTCGTTCTTCGATAACATCTACAGACTTTGATTAATCCTTCAAAGAATGGCACGGGTCTTTAGATGAAGTTCGATTGTACATAAACCTTAAAAAAAAAAAAAAAAAAAAAAAAATTTGAGAAAAATGATGGTTTATTGTCATTTCAGGCAGTAACCAGTTTTAAAAGAAAAAACAGAGCCATGCTTAAATTAACTTTTGAATCTTCATGCTCTGATTCTAAAAACAAATGCGTCTCACAAATATTTTTCCTTCTATAAATTCTTCTGAAAAATATTTGTCATCTAATTAAAACAAAATTGCTTTGAAAATAACTTGGACGCTATTTTTGAAAATCATCTGGACTTATAACTTGTCAAAATCTCTATCTCTCAATCAACAACTTACGTCATTGATTGAGGGGGAGAATGATCTTAATCAAATCAAAAAGGTTATTTTTCAAACAATTGGTACGTAATCAAACAAGGTCTACTTTTGGAAAATCAGAAAGAACAATGTTTTACATTGTTTTTATTCAATTGGATCCAGACCTAGGTTGTGTTTTCATAAGATACTTATGCATGTTTGAACAATGGAGTTTAAAGTCTCAAAATCTGATCCTCATCAGTAAAAATGTTTTTCAAATGCAAGTCACTATTCTTCTCAAAAGTTTTCAAAATTAATTTAAATCAATAGAGATCACAAATCTCAATGAATTTGAAAATTGTGATCGGGGGAGAATTTGTGATTTAAATTGGATATAAACTGATAATTCGATAAATGGTTTAGAAATATTATAACAAGCTCTCCTCCCTACATGTGCCAAACGATTTCAAATTTTCCATGCACATGTTAAGGGGGAGCATCTATCTTAAAACAAAAGGAATTGAAACGTGACTGATTTGTCTCAAAGTGCATGTTCCCACTAATATGTGCAAAACTCTTTCGAATCTCGATGCACATATTGAGGGGAGCAACTTTTAGAAAACCATATCCTTTCCCAAAATATCTTTAACAAAGTATTTAAAATACTAATTTTGATCGGGAAAGTGATGTCGATATTTTTAGAAAATGTTGATCAAAGAAGTGAATTCTTTATTTGTAATCTGAGATTCTCAAGTCCTCTTGCCTCCATGTGCAAAAGCAATTTCAAGTGCATGATGCACATGTTGAGGGGGAGCTTTTCTAAAATATCAAAAACAATTCAGTTGCAAAATGCTATGATCTTGTATCACAAGTACCTGGATTGATCTTCAAATGGTTTCAATGGCAGAAGAACAATACCAAAAGACCGACCAAATTTACTTTATGCATGGAGATATAAGGATGGTTAGGTTAGGTATTAGTTCCCGCGATCCCGCCAGAGCCGGAGGGATCTACCCAGGGACAATCCACTAGATAGTGTAGAAGTCCTTAGGTATGATGGAAAAAGGAGAAAAGTGATAAATGAGAAGAGTGCGGACTGAGATAGAGCTAGAACTGGAACAAACCCAACAAGGTTCTAGTTATGAAATCTCGGTAAGCACTGAAGGGGTTGAAGAATGAAAAATAAATGAATGAGAAAAGGGTGAAAATAAATAGCCCTCCATTATTTCAACCTTAGGGCAGAAACCGGGTTCAATTCATATGCTACTGGTGGTTACCAAGGTAACACCGGTATTGAAGACAAGACGTCATGGACCCAGTGACGCACTGCACTACAACTTCCCAAGCTGCTCAAGTTCCTCTTAAAAAGACTTGTTTCATTCTCACGGGGAACCTACATTATCTATCAAATTTCTCTTAGAGATTGTTGATATTGAAGAAGGAGACCCTCTCCCTAGTCTCCAGCATAGGAACCAAATGTGCACTATTGAGTCTAGAGCCACGAGATCATCAATAAATCTCATTAAGGACATAATCAATGAAGACTCACTGTTTCACACAATGTGGAAAGTGAGAATATATCTTAAGAGTCCTATGCATTATCCTTGTGGTATTGCCAAAACATCCGAGTGATATGCTCACATATTCACAATGAAGATGGAAAACCTTCTAGAGCCAACATCAAAAAAGCTCTTGTTAGGTGGCATATGAGATCTATCCAATAGATCAAACATGTGACAACTGGACAGAAACGATGGGACCATTCACACCTTGAATCAACCTTGGTCCAGGAAAATGGATTGACGGATACCTTTGAAAAACCGGTTGATGTGCACAAAAATTCTTTTCTTTAGCACGTCGACTATGTAGTATGTTTTCAAAATCAAAAGGTGTTTGTGATTGAAAATTGATTTCCAATATAAAACCTTCGTTGTATTGAAAAAATGCTTTCTGATAAGCAATACACGATTGTTTTTCAAATCATTTTCTTTAATCAACAAACCTCAATTTGCTGGTTCACTCACTTCGTGTTGTCTTCTTTGAGACGTTCCGGTTTGAGAACAGCTAGAGCAGCTGCGAAACCCTGTCAAGGAGATTCTTAGGAATAATACCTGATCACAGGCAGTACTTGTACTGATCAACAGGGAACCGTGGGTCGTATAACTCAATTCAACGAAAGTGATCAAAGACACTTTCGTGCACTTTATTGCTAACTATTGTATGCAGGTACACCCAATGTTTGGAGCTGGTCAGAATTGAGAAGACAATCCATAGCCGCATGCTCATACATCACATTCATATCTAAAGAATTCATGATAAGTGCATAACTTCATCAACGACTCTGATATTTTCACTCCATGCTTCTGCTACGCTGCTGCAAATATCATGAATCAACTAAAGCTTCCGCAACTCTGATGAGAAGAAATCATGATCCAGAATGTGAGCATGTCGGTCTAAAAGTCACAATGTCACATGATGGTAACACTGCAAAGGATGAGTCAGAGAATTATGGTGGCAGATGATCTCAAAGTTGGCTTAACAATCATCATCACGTGGATCAGTTAAAGACCTCCACTTGAGTAAACAAAACATGCGGAACATGAAGAATCAAAGGCTACGGACTACAGAGCAAAGAACTTTATCAAGAATCCAAAAACAATCAAAATGTAATATCTGTTTGTATTCAATGTAAATTGAGGTGACCTCCCTTAGGGGGAGATTGTTAGGATTTAGAAAATCCGTTAGTTAAAGAGTCGGTCACCTCAAGTATATGTAATGGTTAGAAAGCTCGTAGTCGTAGTCAAGTTATGTTAATAAGTAGTTAGTTAAGTAACATCGTGGAGGACGGACGGGTCTTTACCCACTGTATGCCTGATCCACAGCCCGTAGGAGGCGTGTCTTGTAAGAAACTATAAATACCCTCTACCTCCCATTGTAGAGGGTTGGAGCTTCACAATATCATTTTTCTTGTCTCACTAAGTTCCATAAACTCTTCCACTTTCTCTCTCTAAAAACCCATTGTATACGCCCCATATTATATATGTGTGATGTGTTTATGAAATCTAATATCTAACAATCTTCTTCAGAGCATTTTCAATTACGGCGTAACCCAGGCAATGGTTACGCCATAGCCACACTAGTGTAGCATCTCAGGTTTTGCTCAATTACGGCGTAACTCCTTGTGGGAGTTACAACGTAACTTCCCTCTGTAACACTTATTTCATTTTAAACACAATAACCTTATATTAGTTTTCAAATGAACTTTGTGGGTATGTTCCTCTAAGCCCTCACGAGACTACACTCGTCCACTTGGGACACCAAGTGGTTTAAAAGGCTTGTTGCATACGCTAAATGCAACCGTGATTCCTACAAAAGTGAGGTAGGTTACTTTTTCATTTTTCTTTTTCAGAATTATGCTTGTCGGTAGTGTGATTTCAGGGATTGAAGTTTGCTCGTGGATGCTTATGCGAAGGCACGACTTTTTCGTGAGCCTTCTTTCTTTTTGGAGCAAAATTTCAGGGAAGTTCTCGCTCTAATTCTACTTTTCTCTTCACCTTTATTTAACGCTTAGTACAAAAGGGACTTTGTACAGTTCAAGTGGGAGGACGGGAGTAGAATTGTCTCTTGAACTTTATTGCCCTCGTTTTTCTAGTTTATTTTGAAAAATTATGCCATTTTTAAAAGTTTGACATGTTTTTCTTAACCTAACTGGATTAGACCTTAGCCGAGCACATTATAACCCTTGATATTATATGGTGAGATTAGTCTTATCCGTTTCCAAATTTTACCCCAAATCCACAAAATTATGAGTGTGCCGCTAGCTTGTAAACTTTAGAACTTGGTCTTTACATCATTTCGAGACCATAGACGAGGTATGTTGAGTTAGCTCGATGTATTTGGACTTTTTCAGTTTAAGAAGGCAGTATTATAGGATTATCACCCAAAAAGCCTACCATTGTGTGTCTTTCGATTAGTCACCTCGACTTCTCGACCCCCATGTTAAACCCTTTGTTGCACTCACCTTTAGTGCAAGATACCCCTAGATACACCCTTCTGAGCCATTCCTTTCATTTTGGTCACCCAACATATTGTTTAGTTACACCATTACACCTTAGCCTACCCTGTAGTCTTTATTTATAATTGGGAAGTCATTACTTGCCTAAGTTCAAGGTTAAAGTGGAAAGGTTCGGGAATCACACTCTCATCAACGACATATTCTTAAAGATCGTGGAAGACCCCCCATTCCTCATTGTTCATCTCAAGTGGGGGGATGTTATGTTATTATGTTATGTTCAAAACAAAACAAAAATGATGTTTCAAAAAAAATTTAAAAAAAAATAGTTATTGTTATTTAGTGATTGTAAAAGTGCAATGTTATAAGCACTATTATTATGAGCTTAATATAGATTTAGTATCGAGGAGGCCACCTCGGTTACATTTGAAGAATGAAGTTAGAAGTATGCCTAACATGACGTCCTCTAATGGCACATCTACCTGGTTATATCATGATCCGGTTTCTTGACTTCGAAACTTGAACTTCGGGCGAACGGTAAGTGGTGATGACTTAGTTGTAGATTTAGACTATTTGCTTGATTTTATTTTTCACCAATTGTATCCCATGTCTTATCCTGCCCTTAGTCATGAAGCGTGTCTAGTTGATACAGCGACCAATCTTTGGTGTCTTGGCCATGGATTTGGTCATTTATCATTGATTTTGTCCACTTCGCCGTGACATGTTAGTAATGACAAATCACCCTTAACCTTTGTCGTGTCTACCCATATTGGCTTCGAGAATTGTTTTGTCCTTAACTCTAGTGGTGGAGATTTGTGTAACCACCAAGATTATGATAGAATACATGCTATGACTGTGCAATGAGTGATCACCCCGAAATCGACACTTAGAATGGTTGAGAGATTTGAGTGTTTTGTTCCCATTTCGTGAGGTGTTCGGCTTTGTTTTATTCTAGCATAAGGGATTTGTAAACTTATATTTTCCAGGTAATGGGAGATATCTTTTTAGGAATCTGTCTAATAAGGTCTACTTGAGGGCAAGTAGAGTCCAAGTGGGGGAATATTTGATAACATCAAATAGTCCTGAATATTTAGTGTCAATTTCCCCCGATAATGCTCGTATTTTATATCATTTAAATGGATTTACGCTTTTTTTCCTCTATATTTCACTTTCAGGTAAATTATGAGCATTGGAGCTAAAGAGACGCGGATTTGGAGATTTATTGAAGATATATCATAGTATGTGATTCGTGTAGGTTTAGGGTGGTGTGTATGGAGAAAATAATACAATGTCAATATCAAAATAAACACAATAATTGAATTGAAAACCTCTTAGGAAAAAGGTTAGTCAATCAAATTCCGTGAGTGAGATATGTGATACTGGATAAGGATATCCGGGTCGTTTCCCAACGAGGTGTGAATGGGCAACGTCGTTTAAGGTTTGTTATTAAAATGCTCGATGTTTCGGATTTTTTAAATTGATTTTATCTAAACTACGGGGCAAGGGAAGTAAATGGAAAGCAATTAAGGGAACTAAATCTATAGGGAAAGCAAAGGATTACAACTAATAATGCAAATTTATGCTAAAATGCAAATTACGAATTAAATGAAACGTGAATAAAATGCAAACAATTCTAGATTAATCCCTAAAAGTGATCTAAAATTACTCTAAAGCTAAAAATGCAATTTAAAAATTAACTAAGATTTGAAACTAATTTTTATAATTTTTCTTGAATTAATTTGAATTTAAAAACTAATTTCTAATTTAAAAATAGATCTAATTCACTAAAAATTATGAAAACTAGTGAGAAAATTATGAAACTATTTTTCAAAAATCTAAAATAACAAAAAAAGAATTTTTAAAATTGGATTTGTATTTTTCTGAACTTTTTTCTAATTTCTATGATTTAAAAACTATTTTAAACTAATTAAATGTCTAAAAATTACTATTTAAACTAGGAAAATTATGGAAAATTTTTTTTATGCTTTTCTTATATTTCTTAATCTAGGAAAATTGAAAATATATTTTTCTGAGCTTTTTCTGATTTATTTGTAATAAAAGCTAGTTAAAAAGTGTTAAAAACTAATTTAAATGCAGAAAAATAGCCAATGATGACAGAAAATTATGAAAAATTCAGGAGAATTTCTAAATGTGATTATGATTCTAGGAAAATTAACAAAATCTAGCTGTGAACAATGATTATGCAAGTTGTAGTGAAACTGTAATGAAAAGCTATTTAACAAATAAGCTATAAGCTACTAAACTGAACCAGAAGCTACAGGAAGCTTGTCTAAGCTAAATCTGACCGAAATCAACTTAATGCAACTAACTTATACCACTAAATTACAAGCCACTAGTGATTCTCAATCCTAATAAGGTAAAACAAACAGGCATGAACCTCTATACTCAAGCTTATCTATAAGCTAGGAAACAAGCTAAGATTGAAAACTAGAAGATGCAACCTAAAAATAACCAAGCAGAGAACCAACAAGCCAATAATGAGCTTGAGATAAGCTACAATAAGCTTAGCACAAGCTCTGCAATAAGCCTGTGCACACTCAGTGTTAACTGAGTGTGTGCACAGGGCAGAAATGACCTGTTTGACAAGCTAGTTAAGTAGATTTAGAAAATTCTAAAAATTCTTCTAAAAATATATTTGAAAACACCACCAACTAGAGTTTTAGATCCAAAAATTTCAACTAATTTAGACCAAAGAGCATTGAATTAAAAATCCACAAATACTCATTGACAGAACTGCAAACATACCATTTGACTTTTTATGACAGAATTTGAATATGACCAAAATGAGTTTTGATTCACTAAATAAGAATGTTTATGATGTAAAATGATGAAATGAACCTAAATTAAGCTAATGTAACAACTTATATACCTGAATGCAGAATATGAGTAACCTATTCCAAATGAGATTATGCAGATAAGAATTTTAAGATGAATTTTGACTTATAGTGTTCTATAATGCAATCTAATGGTTAAACTTACTTTTCCTAACCTAAAAATGACTTAAGCAACTACACTTAACCACTGACTAGCCTTAATCTCAGATTTAAATGTTTATGCCAAACACTAATTATGAAAGCTGATATGCAATTTTAAACTAACAATCTACTTAACTAGTCTAATTTAACACTTAATCAATATCTAAATTACTTAGTTATACCTAAATGCAAAGATCTAAGCTAAAGATTACCACAGATTCCAACACCAACACTTACTATAGATTTATATCAGAAATGCAGGTTTATGACAGTAATGATTTAAGCTTATAATAGCAGATTAAACAAACACTAATGCATTAAACTACACTAAATTAAACTATAATAAACAACAACTAGTACAAGTAATCTAAACTAAGCAATTTAATACTACTCATTCAAAGTTTGATGAACTTACAAGGGTCTAGCCACAATGGCTTGCTACAAAAATCAAATTACCACTATCCTAACCTGTTTTCAACACCAGATCAACCCATTTCCATATCCAGATCATCAGTCCAAACTACATCAGACCAATCCTCTGCACAATTGACTTATATTGACTGAATTGTGTGTTGAGTGTAGAAACTGAGTAGGACTTTAATAAGCTATGAATAAGCTTATCAGAACTTATAATATAATAAACTTAAACTGAATTCAACCTTAGAACAGATGTAAACTATTTTGATTTTTAGAATATTTTTCTTATTTTTTTGTAATTTTTGTTTTTGAAGACTAATAAGCTAAAATGATGAAATATAAGCTAAATCTCTTGAATGAAATACTAATAAGCTAATAGAAATACTGAAATCAACAATTGAATTTAATAGAGAATTGAAACTGAAAACTTATTTTATTACTTTAAATCACTGAATACAAGGGAACTTGAAATACAGAAATGAATTAAAACATTAAAAACAATATTAAGCTACTATCTCTACTCAGAAAACTACTTGATTACAACTATGAATAAAGGGGTCCTTTTATAGGCGAGCATGAGTATTGGAAGGATCTGGAACTCTTCTTCTTGTGCTTTCTCTGAGCCTTTCACAACCATCAGATCACCCTTCCACCTCACTCTATCAATCATGGCCCTTGGATCAAATTCTACACGTATGTTCCACCAATAGGAGAAGAGTAAGACACACGGAATGCCAAAGTGTGTGTCAGTGTAAAGTACAGTATTACCCTTAATGAGGCTTAATTTTTGTCAATTGATCGCTGGGTATTTTAGGGTTCATCTCATTCTGGGTAAAAAAATGATTTGGGGAAAACTCTTTAACGCGGGTAAAGTAATTAATAATTTAGTGGGTTTGACTTCTTTGACCAGGGTAGTGGGATAGGGAGTTGACCGGGTATTATTTATTTGACTGTGGGTTTTATAACCGGGTATGGTTATTTATGGATGGGCTTGGGTTTTGTAGATGGACTTGGGCCAAGAGGTACATGGCTTGGACAAAATTAGTTTGGACTTGGACTAGTTTAGAGATCCGGATAAAACCATATGGACCATTTGTGTAATTCTGAAATTCCAGGGACCAAATCTGTAAATTCTGAAATGTACTTCCAAGGACCATTCTTGTAATTCCAAATAAATCAAGGACCATAATAGCCAATCTTGAAACTCCAGGGGTAAAATCTGACAACTTCTAAAACTTGAGGGATTAATTCTGCCATTTCTTCAAAGTTGATCAAATCTTTCATAAATCATCCTCTCAGCATCAAAATCTTCAAATTCACTCTTTTCTGACTTCCCAGCTCAGCTTTAGCACTCTTTTCCTTCTCGTGCTCGGGTTTTTGTCTGATTTGACTGATTTGTCTATCTTTTGCGTGTTTTGTCATATCCGTACCTACACATGCATAAACTCAAGAAACCAACAAATATTAGCAATAAACGGCTCTTTTCTGGTTATTTTGGGTCTATTTTGGTAAAGAAATGGTATGTGTTTTTGCACATACTAGTATGCTCATTTTGAAGCAGTTACGGCGTAACTCCTCTCTCACATTACGCCGTAACTAAAGTGTGGCTCAGAAAACTGATGAGTGTGTAAATACTTATCATTTTTGGTCAAATCTGAACTGCAAAACGTTTAAAAATGCTCAGAAATGCATCAAAATACTGAAAATATTCCAAAATTGCATTTTATATGTTTCAGATGCAAAATGTTCAAAATCAGATGAAAAATGAGCTAAGTTTGCATAATTGGCAGTTTCAGTCCCCCAAGTTTCTAAAATTGTCAGAAATAGTCCCTGAGTCCTAATTTCAAAAGAAAAATCACCAAAGGTCCTTTTTAAATCATAACTTGTCAAAATTAGTCCTTTGGTGAAAAATATCAAAAGTTTTGAGAAATTACAAAATTGGTCCTCCAAGTTTAAAAATTGGCAAAAATGGTCCTTGAAAATTGGAGAATGTCAAGTTTGGTCCTTGTATTATTGAAACTTTTAACTTTTAGCCCTTGGAGCAACTTTGATAAAATGGCAGCCATGGTCCCTTGTTTTTCAGAAATTACACAAAAGGTCCCTATGTTATTAAACCCTTTACAAGCCTTTGGACCCTTTCATAATCCCTTTTGGACCCTGCCATAACCATTTGGACTCCTACCTTTGGACCCCCCCCTTTGATATTAAACCTCTGGTCAAACAAACCAGTCAAACAACTACACCTATGCGCCATTTTTTCCTTCTTCCCCACTTGCTCCTTCTGCAAATACCAGGCTAACCCATCCCCCCAGCTCACCTATCCCCTCCTTATCACTCCACCTCCACCAATGTCCAAATAGCATTTAATGCCCCTCCTCCTTTTACACTCAACCCCCAACTGGCATTAACCAATTTCCCGCCAAAATGCAATCAAGGGCCAAGATTCACTCAACTCATCCAATGGTCATGAAAGATGGTGGGAAACACTCAGAGTAGTGAGAGAAGTCCTTTTGGGTATAAAAGAAGCAAGAAGAAAGAGAGTGAAAGAGTAGTTAGTTTTAATAATTTTTTTTAATGTCGTTTTTTAAAATAAATGTCTTAGTTTAATTCAAAATGTTGTAATTTCAGTTTCTTTGTATCACATTTAAGTTAAAACATCTTTGTAATGTGCTTTTGATTATCAATCCAAGTTTTTATATAAGTTCCAAGTTTTATGTTTACTGTTGAGAAGTTCAGTTTGAAATTCTTATTTCCAGGCTCCTAGCAACTTATTTTTAAGTTACAACAAGTTTATTTAAGCTTTTAAAGCTTTTTGTAAGCTTATGCATCAATTTCAAGCAATATTGGATCATGGTCAACAAAAGTCAAACTGGGTGCAATTACACTTGGTTTTGGAATTTGGGTGATGCAGAGCATTGGATGGGGTGAAATAGACTAGGTTACAGTAGTTTTGGTTCTGGTCTTAGCCTGCAAACTAGCTGGACATTGGTGAGTGAGTTTCTCATTTTCAATTTTCAAGTCAATTTGCAGTTTTTGTTTGTACTTGTATCTGTGGTTATAAATAGTTCAAATGTGTTTATTTAGTTGTATTTAGGATAGTTAAGCTCAGTTTGATCAATAACTCAAGCCAGTTCAGTAGTACCGTAGTTTACATTGCAAATCAGTGATATATAAGGGTGTTTGGATTTACTTTTTAAACTGTACTCAAGGTTAGTGCAGTGGTGAAAACTTGTTGTTTTAAGCTTGTGTAACTTTATTATACTCATCTCTGTCTTTATTTTGTATCTGCAACCCACCAAAGTCAAAATCACATTGCATCTGTCTTAAATAGCTTGTCTGTTGAGATTTTGTGAAATCAAAATCTTGTTTTGTGTTTCAACATCATAGATATAGCTTGCAGTAGGTGTAATTCATCATAACACATCATAATCTGTCCACAAATTAGCTTCAAATCTCAAATTGGTCAACTTTCAATTCTGTCAAAAAAAAGTCAAAACCTTGAAAAACCTGTTTTGGACTCAACTAGGAAGATTTTTCTTGGATTCATTTCTGAGCCTAATCATGTGAAACTTTGGATTTAAGAACTTCTACTGGTCTATTTTATTATTATCATTTTTGTCAAATTTGTTCAATTTTGTTTAAGCCTCAAATGGGCTTGTCAATTGGGACTTATTTGCCCTGTGCAACTGACTCAGTTAACACTGAGTCTGCACAGGGGTCTTGCAGGGCTTGCACAAAGCTCATTTGAGCTCATCTAGGTCTAGTTTTTGGTTTTTAGGTTCTTGGCCAGGTCCTCTTTAAGTTCCAACTTTTGTTTTCTAGTTTCAGCTTATGGAGTAGCTTGTGTTTAAGCTCAAAGTAGGTCCCATAATCCTGTTCTTAACACTTGAACTCAAATAAGTCAAATCTTGGTATTTAGCAATTCAGAGGTTAAGCCTTGCTGTTTCTTGTTGCATTTTGGTTCTTTTAGCTTATTACAGCTTCTGTAACAGTGTGGTGCTTATTTGTGACCATTTGCTTAAAATAAGTGCTTATTTATAAGCACTTGTCATAGCAGTTCCATTTTCCTTCACACAACCACCTGTTTTTCTATTTTTCCTAGATTCTAAATATTATTTTAGACTTATCCTGAATTTTTCATATTTTTCTAAGTCAGTTTACTATTTTTCTGCATTTAAATCAGTTTTTAAGCATTTTTAATTAGCATTTAATACAAATAATTAAGAAAAGCTTCAAAAAAATAAGTTTTCATTTTTCTTAAGTTAAGATAAATATAAAAAGACAAAAAAATATTTTTTCAGATTTTTATTAGTTAAATTTGTATTTTTAAGTAATTTAAGTAGTTTTAAATAGTTTTTAATTCCTAGAAAATACAAAAATATTCAGAAAAATACAAAAATAGTTTTGAAAATTCTATTTTGATATTTTAGATTTTTCTAAGTCATAATTTTATTTTTCTAACTTTATTTCATATTTTCTTGTATTTTAGGCCATTATTAAATAGTTAAAAATAGTTTTTAATTAATAATAATTAGATAAATAGTTATAAAAATAATTTTCTTTTTCTAAAAATTTTCTTTTAACTTTAGGATTGTAAAAATATCATTTTCATATTTTTAGGATTAATACTGCTTCAGTTTCATATTTTCATTTGTACGTTACGTAGTTTTTAATTCCAGTTTTATAAAAACATAAAATCAAAAACATCATTTTGCAAATAGTGATAGCGTTTATTTAATATTTTTTATCTTTTTAATCCTCTTTAATTTGCCTTTAAGCCTTTGTAATTATAGGCTTTTTCTGTAGTTATAATAATTCAATCCCTCTTTTCCGTTCAAATCTCTCGATCACTTTACGTTTGGTAATTCTTCGCATAGCTCGCTGGGACATAACGACCCGGGGAAACACTATACTCTCCTGATCTTCATTGCATTTGTTTCTGAACCGTTTTAAGTTTCTTACGGTCGGCCATTCACAAGTGGCCGGCTTGTGTGAGAAAACTTGACGGTTTGGCACAGATCAAATTTTTGGCGCCGCTGCCAGGGAGCTGTGCTGATTATCTTCCGTCTAGCAGATTAGTGATTTGAATATTCACTCCTTGTTTATACCATCTGTATGTATTTATATTTTCTTATAAAAATCAAAAACCCAAAAAGATTTTCATTCTTTGTTTTTGCATCATGTTTTTCAAAAATACCAAAAATATTCATCTTTACCCTCTTACCCTTTTTGATTCTTTATCCCTTTACCCTCTATCCATTTGATTCTAACTTCTTCGATTCTCATGGAATCTCTCGACTACGACGAATTCTGGGACGAATTTGAAAAAATTCATACTTTATCACAAATTGAAAGAATTCGTGTTGTTCGTGATGATCCATTAATTCTGCGTAGGGAAATGGAACGAGAAACCGAGGTGACAAAGGACCAGGTACTTCCCTCTGATAATGGAAGTGCTAAATATGTCCAACCTACGGTTATCCAAAGATCTAACCCATCAATTGCTCCTAAGCCGTCTAGAATTGATCCTAAACTTTCACGATTTACGGTTAAAAGCAAACATGCAGAACTTAGACCGGTGACTAGCAAGAATAACTTTCCTAATCTTCACGTTTCTCAAGAACCAGAACCAGAGACCATAACGGAAGTGGTGGAAATTGCTAGCTCTCAGAGCACACCACTTGTCCCACCTCCGGATTTTTCAAAATATTCTTCGAGACTTGATAGTCATTCGGATCACCATGTTGGTTTTGTTGATTCTTTGAATGAACTGATTCCTTATCATAACTCTCAAATGCAATCGTTTATTCCTTGTGTCGGTTGTGGTGAGCCTCTTTTTGGTTCACCCTGTCGTTGGTGTACGTGTGTACAATGTGGTAATGATATTCATAACGGGAGTTGTTTGTTTTGTGGTTCGAGGAATTCATTTGATTATGATCCTAATCCGAACTCATTTAACGACCCCTCAAACTTTTCCAATTACCCACCACAGCCCGACTTATCTTCATATAATCAACATACCTGCTGTGAATTTTGTGGAGGTCCTCACCTAGAATTTGATTGTCAATCGGGAAACACGTTTGTCTATGAACAGTTTTCCAGTGATGCGCAGAACTTTGGTTATAACCAAAATCCATATGATTCACCAGTCCAGACTCAACAGTTTTACTGTTGTGAGAATTGTGGAGGTCCCCATTTCAGCTCTGATTGTCAAATAGGGAACCCATTTCCTTGTAACAATCATGACTCTCACATATTTGACAATTTCCAACCTCCACAGCACTATACGGTTCAAACTCCACCTGAGCCGTTGTCTCAAGAAATCTCCCAAAATTTTGAAACCGCAATGAAAACACTTGATGATATGATTAGTAACTTTAAGAATCAAGTGAGTGGTGAAAAGACCATGGGAGAATTGCTTGCCGAAGAACGAGAGGCCCACCAATCTAGGGAATAATTATTAGTCCTAAAGCATGCAGCTCTAAGGCGTTCCCAATTTCTTAAGGCAGCTCTTTATGACGATGACGAGGAGAGTTTTTATCCTTTTAAAGATAATATTTCTCAACTCCCTCAGTCAGTTGATATCCCAGCAGTTGAGATTCCATCTCAAACAACTGCTATCACACCCGAAGCTCCCACTCACTCTCTAAACATGGGGGACGAGCATCTTGACACTGTTGCTGAAAAGGAATCGGACGAATTCATAAAGTCTAGTGTTGAGAACCTTGTCCCAATCCCGAGAGAGTCACAGGGAACTTTTGACCGTATGTGTGATTCTCTTTCCCCTCTTGAGTGTTCAAAAGATCATTTTGAAACTTTCTCCGATGTTAGCGACGATTGTACTTCTTATGGAAACATCGAGTATGTTGAGGCATCACTTCCACAATCTGATGCTGATCATCTTCTTGAGGAGTTCGCCGATGAACTCACTCACATCAATCCACTTTCATCAGAAAGTAACGATGTTCTCTTTGATTTCGAAGCCGATCTGGGAGAGACTGAAAGTTCCCTTGATAATGATCGTTCACTCACTTCTTATCCCAACAGTCCAATAGAGAATGTTGATCACTTTGTTCCCGAAACATTCAAAGCTACTTTCACCAATCCTCTATTTGAATTCGACTCTGAATTCACTTCAATTTCTGAGAATCCACTCTTTGATACTCAGATTGAGGATAGTGATGAGCCCACAATGGAACAAGAGTTCACAATTTCACTTCATGTGAATGATTCTCTGCATGAAGAGTTCTCCGGTGAACTCTCTCATGACATATCTCCTCCGGAACATGATCATTTCTATTTTGATCTTGAGGATGATATTGGCTCGGAGGAAGGTGTACTCTATCATACGAGTTTGCTTATTAATGATACTACCCTCACCCTTCCTCCCGATATGTCTACATTTGAGGATGAGGAATGGATCCTGATTGTTATCAAAATCTTTCTTCCTTTCCTCAAATATCTTGTGATTTCTCTTCATCTTCACTCCTTCGGGAATGAAGACACTATCTTTGACCCCGGCATTTTCATTATCATTTTTGAGCCGGTTCTATGTATATCTCATCGGTGTGGAACTTTCACGCGCTTCAAATGTTTGTCCAAACATCTTGAATAAAAGTCCGATGGAGATTGTTTCTTCCACTTTGCTTCCCCATGAACCAATTAATTCGGGGTCGAGTCAAGCTAGCGACTCGGTAATCAAAAACAGTAGCTAAACATGGGTTTTCACCCATGTGTTCCACCCTAGTGTGGGAGAGTTGCCCCACATGTTATATATATACAAGTTCTTAAAAAAAAAAAAAAAAAAAAAAAAAAATCCTTCAAATAATGGCCGTAGTATTTCCCTTTTACGTTCTTTGTTTCGGCATAACCGCCGGTACTTTGAATATTGAGGGCAATTGATTCGCTCCAAACCGTCAAGGTTTCTCACACAAGCCTGCCACTTGTGAATGGCAGACCGTAAGAACCTTAAAACAGTTTGAACACGAACTCAATGAAGATCTGAGGAGTATAGGTTCTCCCCGGGTCGTTATGTCCCAGCGAGTTGTGCAATGGATTATCAAACGTTTAGTGATCGAGGAGTTTGAACGGAAAAAGGATTGTGAATGATATTATAACTACAGGAAAAGCCAACAAATTAAAACGGCTTAAATGCAAATTAAAGGAAATTGAAAAGATAAAATCTATTAAATAAACGCTATCACTATATTTAAAGTGATGAACGTTTAAAACCTAAAACGTATGTTTAAATTAAAAACTACGTAACGTACAAAATAAAACGTGAAAATAAAGAAGGAAAATACCTACGGATATGAAAAATACATTTTTACAATCCTAGTTATATAAGAAAATTATTAGAAAAGGAAAATTATTTTTAAAACTATTTAATTAATTTTTGTTAATTAAAAACTATTTTAAACTATTTAATAATACTCTAAAATAAAAGAAAATATGAAATGAGACTAGAAAAATAAAATTAAAACTTAGAAAAATCTAAAATATGATAAAACTAATTTTAAAACTGAAAATATATTTTTTTGACTTTTTATTTATTTATTATTAATTAATTACTATTTAAATCTAATTAAAATGCTAGAAAATAATTTTTAAACTAAGAAAATTATGGAAAAATATTTTTTTGCTTTTTTATATTTATCTTAACTTAAGAAAAATGAAAAATTATTTTTTTGAAGCTTTTCTTAATTATTTGTATTAAATGCTATTTAAAAGTGCTTAAAAACTAATTTAAATTGAGAAAAATAGCAAAACAACTTAGAAAAATCTGAAAATTTCAGGAAAAGTCTAAAACATTATTAGGAAGCTAGGAAAATTGGAAAAACAAGGTGCTATGTGTGGAATTTTGAAACTGCTATGGAAGTGCTTATTGAAATAAGCACTTGATTAAGCAAAAGAGCACCAAAGGCTACCAAACTGATAATGAAGCTCTAATAAGCTAAATTAACCAAAATGCAATGAGTTTCAACAAGCTAAACCCTCTGAAACAACAAGCTCAACAGATTTGATGTTGTGAGCTTATATGCTAAATCAGTAACTGGGGATCTACTTTAAGCTACTGCATAGGATTCAAAATAAGCTGGAAATGAAAAGCACTAGTTGGAACATGAAGAGGACCTGGATGAGTATCTATAAGCCAAAAATCAGACCTTGCCAAGCTCAAATGAGCTTGTGGCAAGGGCTGCAAGTTCTGCAAAAGCCCTGTGCAGGCTTAGTGCCCTACACAGGGCACTAATCACCATTTTGACAAGCTTCTAAAGAGCTTAAGAAAAATTTGAAAAATTATAAAAAAATGACAAACATAAACTAGACCAAGAGAAGTTTTAAAAGCAACAATATTCACTTGATTTGACCAAGAAATGAGTACAATAAAAATCTGTCCATTTGGGCTCAAAACAGAAATTTTGCAATTTGACTTTTTGATCAAAACTGAAAGATTGACTTATTTGAGTTTTGATCATGAATTGTGAACTGAAAATGGTATATAATGATGAATTAAGACTGAATCAAGCTAGTTCTATAAATTTGATGCACAAAACAAGATTTGGATTTGCAACATTATCAACAGTTAAGCTGCTAGATTTCTTGAAATGGAATTTTGACTTCTGAGCTTAAAAGGCACAAGGGAGTGACTCAAATGAGTTCAATTGAGTTAACCAAACTTGAAACAACAAGTCCTAACCATTACTCTATCCTCTAGCACAGTTTTTACAGTAAATCCAAACACAAATTTCAAACTGATATGCAAACTTAAAATAAGATAACAACTGAGCAAACTTGTTTAAATGATCAAACTATGTTTACAATACCTAAATACAACTATATGAGCAAGTTTTACACTATGGTGACCACAGTTACAAGCACAACAAAAGACTGCAAATTCTCTAGAAATTTGGAAATGAGAAATGACTCACAGGAGTTCAACTGGTGTTGCAGGCTAAATTCAAACCCAATCCTATGCTAATCCAATCTAATACAACCCAAACCAACTTCTGCATCACCAAAATCCATCACCACTGCCAAATTCACCCATATTGACTTTTTGTTGACCATGCATCCAAAATATTTGAAACTTAATTGTAGGCTTATCAAAGACTATGTATAGCTTATTTAAGCTCAATTGAATGAGAAAATAAGGTATTCAAATTTTGAATATGAGAATTCGAATTGAGATTTTTCAACAGTTAACACAAAATACAAATTTTAGCTAAACCTGAAAATTGATTCTTAAAAACTGATTACAAAGATGAAATTACTTAAATGTAATACAAGGAAGATGAAATTACAACATTTGGCTTTAAACTAAAACATTAATTTAAAAAACGACATTAGAGAAAAATGATAAAACTAACTACTGCCTATGCTTGCTTCTTTCTCCTATCTTTTATACCCATCTTTATTTCTCTCTCTTCCTGAGCATTTCCCACCATTTTTTACAACCATTGGATGGCCCAAGTGATTTCTGGCCATAGATGCATTTTGGCGGGAAGATTGGTTTTGAGCATGTGGGGTGAGATTGAGTGTGGGAAAGGTGATAAGTTAATGATTTTGGATGTAGTGTTTGGAGGGGGGACAGGATTGTGATAAGGTGAGGAGGTTGTGTGTAGCAGAGGAGTTGCAGGGCTCAAGTGGGGAAGGAAGAAATTAGGCGCCAAGGGGGTGATTGTTTGACCATTTGTTTGACCAGGGAAGTGTTAATAATAGGGGGTTCAAAAGGTATTGTGACAGGGGTCCAAGAGGTGGAAGGGTCCAAAATGGTTTGTAAAGGCTCATAAGTACAAGGACTTCTTTTGTAAAATCTGAAAGATCAAGGGTCAATCCTGTCAATCATGCAAAGATATTCCAAGGGATCACAAGTGACAAGTTTCAAAAGTACAGGGACCAAACTTGACAATTTCCAATTTTCCAGGGACTAATTCTGCCAATTTTGAAACTTGAAGGACCATTCTTGTAATTTTCTCAAACTTTTGACATTTTTCACCAAAGGACTAAATTTGACAAGTTATGATTTTAAAAGGACCTTTGGTGACTTTTCTTTTGAAATTTTGACTCAGGGACTAGTTGTGCCATTTTTGAAACTTGGGGGACTGAAACTGCAATTTTTGCAAATTTGATATGTTTTTCATCTGATTTTGATATTTTTGCATTTAAAACACATAAAACACTGATTCGTGATATTTTTATCATTTTGATGCATTTTTGAGTGTTTTCAGATGATTTTGCAGTTTATTTTGTACAAAAATGATGAGTATTTACACACTCATCAATCCCCCACACTGAGATATTGCTAGTCCCTATCAATCTTTTGAGAAAAACTTAATGGATTTGAATCTCTTTACCAAAAGCCATTACTTCTGGAGTAGCCAAATGTTTCAGTTCAAGTAAGAACCATGGTACACCGATAACCATGTGATTTTGAGCAAACCACCAGCTTTCAACGGATTTGATTTGTCTTTACCAGAAGCCGTACCCTTCTGGACTAGCCAACTCTTAGATAAATTATCAAAATTATCTTTGGTGAGCTGATTACCAATTATGGTTTTTCCACTGCCTTTACCACAAGCCATAAACTTGCGGGCTAGCCAACTCTTCACTTTTTAGGATATGGTGAGTTGAGAACCATACAATTTTGGGCAAATTGCAAGCCATATAAACGGATTTGAGAAATCTTTACCAAGAGCCGTTTGCTCCTGGATTAGCCAATCCTTTGGTCTTACAGACATGGCGGACTGATAACCAAATGAGAAACACTTACTCCAAAAAAAATTTTGGCCAAAAACGGGGGAATTGGGCGGTATAATTATATGAAATTCGTGAGAATTCCCCCCCACACTTAGAAATGAATATTGCCCTCAATATTCAAAGTACCGGCGGTTATGCCGAAACAAAGAACGTAAAAGGGAAATACTACGGCCATTATTTAGAAAGAAGATTTTTTTTTTTTTTTTTTTTTTTTTTTTTTTTTTTTTTTTAGAAAACTTATATATATATAACATGTGGGGCAACCCCCCCACACTAGGGTGGTACACACGGGTGAAAACCCATGTTTAGCTACTGTTTTTGATTACCGAGTCGCTAGCTTGACTCGACCCCGAATTAATTGGTTCATGGGGAAGCAAAGTGGAAAAAACAATCTCCATCGGACTTTCATCAAGATGTTTGGACAAACATTTAAAGCACGTGAAAGTTCCACACCGATGAGATATACATAGAAAGACCCGGCTCACAAATGATAAATGAAAATGCCGGGGTCAAAGATAGTGTCTTCATTCCCGAAGGAGTGAAGATGGAGAGAAATCACAAGATATTTGAGGAAAGGAAGAAAAGTCTTGATAACAATCAAGATCCATTCTTCATCCTCAAATGTAGACGTATTGGGAGGAAGGGTGAAGGTAGTATCATCAATAAGCAAACTCATACGATAGAGTACACCTTCCTCCGAGCCAATATCATCCTCAAGATCAAAATAGAAATGATCATGTTCCGGAGGAGATATGTCATGAGAGAGTTCACCGGAGAACTCTTCATGAAGAGAATCAATCACAAGATGTGAAATTGTGAACTCTTGTTCCATTGTGGGCTCATCACTATCCTCAATCTGAGTATCAAAGAGTGGATTCTCAGTAATTGAAGTGAATTCAGAGTCGAATTCAAATAGAGGATTAGTGAAAGTAGCTTTGAATGTTTCGGGAACAAAGTGATCAACATTCTCATTTGGATTGTTAGGGTGAGAAGTGAGTGAACGATCATTATCAAGGAGACTTTCAGTCTCTCCCAGATCGGCTTCGAAATCAAAGAGTGGATTGATGTGAGTGAGTTCACCGGAGAACTCCTCAAGAAGAGGGTCAGCACCAGATTGTGGAAGTGATGCCTCAACGTACTCGATGTTTCCAAAGGAAGCACAATCGTCGCTAAAATCGGAGAAAGTTTCCAAATGATCATTGGAACACTCAAGAGGTGAAGGAGAATCACACATATGGTCAAAAGTTCCCTGTGACTCTCTCGGGATTGGGACAAGGTTCTCAACACTAGACTTTATGAATTCGTCCAATTCCTTTTCAGGAACAGTGTCGAGATGCTCGTCCCCCATGTTTAGAGAGTGAGTGGGAGCTTCGGGTGTGATAGCAGTTGTTTGAGATGGAATCTCAACTGCTGAAATATCAACTGACTGAGGGAGTTGAGAAATATTATCTCTAAAAGGATAAAAACTCTCCTCGTCATCATCATAAAGAGCGGCCTTAAGAAATTGGGAACGTCTTAGAGCTGCATGCTCTAGGACTAATAATTCTTCCCTAGATTGGCGGGCCTCTCGCTCTTCGGCTAACAATTCTCCCATGGTCTTTTCACTACTCACTTGATCCTTAAAGTTTTGCATCATATCATTAAGTGATTTCATTGCGGTTTCAAGATCTTGGGAGATTTCATGAGACAACGGCTCAGGTGGAGTTTGAACCGTATAATGCTGTGGAGGTTGGAAATTTTCAAATATGTGAGAGTCATGATTGTTACAAGGAACTGGGTTCCCTATTTGACAATCAGAGCTGAAATGGGGACCTCCACAGTAGTCACAACAGTAAAACTATTGAGTCTGGAATGGTGAATCATATGGATTTTGGTCATAACCAAAGCTCTGAGCATCACTGGAAAACTGTTCATAGACAAACGTGTTTCCGGATTGACACTCAAATCCTTGGTGAGGACCTCCACAAAATTCACAACAGAAGTGTTGATTATATGAAGATAAGTCGGGCTGTGGTGGGTAATTGGAAAAATTAGAGGGGTCGTTAAATGAGTTCTGATTAGGATCATAATCAAATGAATTCCTTGAACCACAAAACAAACAACTCCCGTTATGAATATCATTACCACATTGTACACAAGTACACCAACGACAGGGTGAACCAAAAAGAGGCTCACCACAACCGACACAAGGAATAAACGATTGCATTTGAGAGTTATGAAGAGGAATCGGTTTATTCAAAGAATCAACAAAACCAACATGGTGATCCGAATGACTATCAAGTCTCGAAGAACATTCAGAAAAATCCGGAGGTGGGACAAGTGGTGTGCTCTGAGAGCTAGCAATTTCCACCACTTCCGTTATGGTCTCCGGTTCTGGTTCTTGAGAAACGTGAAGATTAGGCAAGTCATTCTTGCTAGTCACCGGTGTTTGAACGGGTTCATCGTAATCAATTCTAATTCTCGACCTTTTTTCATCGGCTTGAATTCGTTCGATTAGATTACGGGCTCTATCTTCAAAGAAAGTGTCCTCGTAATCCTCGGTGGGTGCTTGGGGTAGCTCCGATGTTTGAACTGGTTTGTCAAGATTAGAATGTATTTCAGGTTGTGGCGGGTGGTCGAAATAACTTTGAAAAGAATTTATGATGGATAATTCGCACGAATTGCAAAATTCGCTTGAACTAGGCCCTCCACACCGCTCACACACATTTCTGACGATGAAGTTGACGAATGTCGACATAAGAATTAAACATATAGAGGATTAAGAAGAGAATCAAATGGTTGAGAGGATACGAAGAATAGAATTAAACGGCAAAAGAGGGTAAGAGAAATAGAATCAACGAATAAGAGGAATGAGAAGAATATTTTTGGGGTTTTTGGATAAGAAAACATAAACATATACAGATGGATGGTATGAACAAAGAGTGAATATCCAAATCACTAATCTGCTAGACGGAAGATAATCAGCACAGCTCCCCGGCAGCGGCGCCAAAAATTTGATTCGCTCCAAACCGTCAAGGTTTCTCACACAAGCCTGCCACTTGTGAATGGCAGACCGTAAGAACCTTAAAACAGTTTGAACACGAACTCAATGAAGATCTGAGGAGTATAGGTTCTCCCCGGGTCGTTATGTCCCAGCGAGTTGTGCAATGGATTATCAAACGTTTAGTGATCGAGGAGTTTGAACGGAAAAAGGATTGTGAATGATATTATAACTACAGGAAAAGCCAACAAATTAAAACGGCTTAAATGCAAATTAAAGGAAATTGAAAAGATAAAATCTATTAAATAAACGCTATCACTATATTTAAAGTGATGAACGTTTAAAACCTAAAACGTATGTTTAAATTAAAAACTACGTAACGTACAAAATAAAACGTGAAAATAAAGAAGGAAAATACCTACGGATATGAAAAATACATTTTTACAATCCTAGTTATATAAGAAAATTATTAGAAAAGGAAAATTATTTTTAAAACTATTTAATTAATTTTTGTTAATTAAAAACTATTTTAAACTATTTAATAATACTCTAAAATAAAAGAAAATATGAAATGAGACTAGAAAAATAAAATTAAAACTTAGAAAAATCTAAAATATGATAAAACTAATTTTAAAACTGAAAATATATTTTTTTGACTTTTTATTTATTTATTATTAATTAATTACTATTTAAATCTAATTAAAATGCTAGAAAATACTTTTTAAACTAAGAAAATTATGGAAAAATATTTTTTTGCTTTTTTATATTTATCTTAACTTAAGAAAAATGAAAAATTATTTTTTTGAAGCTTTTCTTAATTATTTGTATTAAATGCTATTTAAAAGTGCTTAAAAACTAATTTAAATTGAGAAAAATAGCAAAACAACTTAGAAAAATCTGAAAATTTCAGGAAAAGTCTAAAACATTATTAGGAAGCTAGGAAAATTGGAAAAACAAGGTGCTATGTGTGGAATTTTGAAACTGCTATGGAAGTGCTTATTGAAATAAGCACTTGATTAAGCAAAAGAGCACCAAAGGCTACCAAACTGATAATGAAGCTCTAATAAGCTAAATTAACCAAAATTCAATGAGTTTCAACAAGCTAAACCCTCTGAAACAACAAGCTCAACAGATTTGATGTTGTGAGCTTATATGCTAAATCAGTAACTGGGGATCTACTTTAAGCTACTGCATAGGATTCAAAATAAGCTGGAAATGAAAAGCACTAGTTGGAACATGAAGAGGACCTGGATGAGTATCTATAAGCCAAAAATCAGACCTTGCCAAGCTCAAATGAGCTTGTGGCAAGGGCTGCAAGTTCTGCAAAAGCCCTGTGCAGGCTTAGTGCCCTGCACAGGGCACTAATCACCATTTTGACAAGCTTCTAAAGAGCTTAAGAAAAATTTGCAAAATTATAAAAAAATGACAAACATAAACTAGACCAAGAGAAGTTTTAAAAGCAACAATATTCACTTGATTTGACCAAGAAATGAGTACAATAAAAATCTGTCCATTTGGGCTCAAAACAGAAATTTTGCAATTTGACTTTTTGATCAAAACTGAAAGATTGACTTATTTGAGTTTTGATCATGAATTGTGAACTGAAAATGGTATATAATGATGAATTAAGACTGAATCAAGCTAGTTCTATAAATTTGATGCACAAAACAAGATTTGGATTTGCAACATTATCAACAGTTAAGCTGCTAGATTTCTTGAAATGGAATTTTGACTTCTGAGCTTAAAAGGCACAAGGGAGTGACTCAAATGAGTTCAATTGAGTTAACCAAACTTGAAACAACAAGTCCTAACCATTACTCTATCCTCTAGCACAGTTTTTACAGTAAATCCAAACACAAATTTCAAACTGATATGCAAACTTAAAATAAGATAACAACTGAGCAAACTTGTTTAAATGATCAAACTATGTTTACAATACCTAAATACAACTATATGAGCAAGTTTTACACTATGGTGACCACAGTTACAAGCACAACAAAAGACTGCAAATTCTCTAGAAATTTGGAAATGAGAAATGACTCACAGGAGTTCAACTGGTGTTGCAGGCTAAATTCAAACCCAATCCTATGCTAATCCAATCTAATACAACCCAAACCAACTTCTGCATCACCAAAATCCATCACCACTGCCAAATTCACCCATATTGACTTTTTGTTGACCATGCATCCAAAATATTTGAAACTTAATTGTAGGCTTATCAAAGACTATGTATAGCTTATTTAAGCTCAATTGAATGAGAAAATAAGGTATTCAAAGTTTGAATATGAGAATTCGAATTGAGATTTTTCAACAGTTAACACAAAATACAAATTTTAGCTAAACCTGAAAATTGATTCTTAAAAACTGATTACAAAGATGAAATTACTTAAATGTAATACAAGGAAGATGAAATTACAACATTTGGCTTTAAACTAAAACTTTAATTTAAAAAACGACATTAGAGAAAAATGATAAAACTAACTACTGCCTATGCTTGCTTCTTTCTCCTATCTTTTATACCCATCTTTATTTCTCTCTCTTCCTGAGCATTTCCCACCATTTTTTACAACCATTGGATGGCCCAAGTGATTTCTGGCCATAGATGCATTTTGGCGGGAAGATTGGTTTTGAGCATGTGGGGTGAGATTGAGTGTGGGAAAGGTGATAAGTTAATGATTTTGGATGTAGTGTTTGGAGGGGGGACAGGATTGTGATAAGGTGAGGAGGTTGTGTGTAGCAGAGGAGTTGCAGGGCTCAAGTGGGGAAGGAAGAAATTAGGCGCCAAGGGGGTGATTGTTTGACCATTTGTTTGACCAGGGAAGTGTTAATAATAGGGGGGTTCAAAAGGTATTGTGACAGGGGTCCAAGAGGTGGAAGGGTCCAAAATGGTTTGTAAAGGCTCATAAGTACAAGGACTTCTTTTGTAAAATCTGAAAGATCAAGGGTCAATCCTGTCAATCATGCAAAGATATTCCAAGGGATCACAAGTGACAAGTTTCAAAATTACAGGGACCAAACTTGACAATTTCCAATTTTCCAGGGACTAATTCTGCCAATTTTGAAACTTGAAGGACCATTCTTGTAATTTTCTCAAACTTTTGACATTTTTCACCAAAGGACTAAATTTGACAAGTTATGATTTTAAAAGGACCTTTGGTGACTTTTCTTTTGAAATTTTGACTCAGGGACTAGTTGTGCCATTTTTGAAACTTGGGGGACTGAAACTGCAATTTTTGCAAATTTGATATGTTTTTCATCTGATTTTGATATTTTTGCATTTAAAACACATAAAACACTGATTCGTGATATTTTTATCATTTTGATGCATTTTTGAGTGTTTTCAGATGATTTTGCAGTTTATTTTGTACAAAAATGATGAGTATTTACACACTCATCAATCCCCCACACTGAGATATTGCTAGTCCCTATCAATCTTTTGAGAAAAACTTAATGGATTTGAATCTCTTTACCAAAAGCCATTACTTCTGGAGTATCCAAATGTTTCAGTTCAAGTAAGAACCATGGTACACCGATAACCATGTGATTTTGAGCAAACCACCAGCTTTCAACGGATTTGATTTGTCTTTACCAGAAGCCGTACCCTTCTGGACTAGCCAACTCTTAGATAAATTATCAAAATTATCTTTGGTGAGCTGATTACCAATTATGGTTTTTCCACTGCCTTTACCACAAGCCATAAACTTGCGGGCTAGCCAACTCTTCACTTTTTAGGATATGGTGAGTTGAGAACCATACAATTTTGGGCAAATTGCAAGCCATATAAACGGATTTGAGAAATCTTTACCAAGAGCCGTTTGCTCCTGGATTAGCCAATCCTTTGGTCTTACAGACATGGCGGACTGATAACCAAATGAGAAACACTTACTCCAAAAAAAATTTTGGCCAAAAACGGGGGAATTGGGCGGTATAATTATATGAAATTCGTGAGAATTCCCCCCCACACTTAGAAATGAATATTGCCCTCAATATTCAAAGTACCGGCGGTTATGCCGAAACAAAGAACGTAAAAGGGAAATACTACGGCCATTATTTAGAAAGAAGATTTTTTTTTTTTTTTTTTTTTTTTTTTTTTTTTTTTAGAAAACTTATATATATATAACATGTGGGGCAACCCCCCCACACTAGGGTGGTACACACGGGTGAAAACCCATGTTTAGCTACTGTTTTTGATTACCGAGTCGCTAGCTTGACTCGACCCCGAATTAATTGGTTCATGGGGAAGCAAAGTGGAAAAAACAATCTCCATCGGACTTTCATCAAGATGTTTGGACAAACATTTGAAGCACGTGAAAGTTCCACACCGATGAGATATACATAGAAAGACCCGGCTCACAAATGATAAATGAAAATGCCGGGGTCAAAGATAGTGTCTTCATTCCCGAAGGAGTGAAGATGGAGAGAAATCACAAGATATTTGAGGAAAGGAAGAAAAGTCTTGATAACAATCAAGATCCATTCTTCATCCTCAAATGTAGACGTATTGGGAGGAAGGGTGAAGGTAGTATCATCAATAAGCAAACTCATACGATAGAGTACACCTTCCTCCGAGCCAATATCATCCTCAAGATCAAAATAGAAATGATCATGTTCCGGAGGAGATATGTCATGAGAGAGTTCACCGGAGAACTCTTCATGAAGAGAATCAATCACAAGATGTGAAATTGTGAACTCTTGTTCCATTGTGGGCTCATCACTATCCTCAATCTGAGTATCAAAGAGTGGATTCTCAGTAATTGAAGTGAATTCAGAGTCGAATTCAAATAGAGGATTAGTGAAAGTAGCTTTGAATGTTTCGGGAACAAAGTGATCAACATTCTCATTTGGATTGTTAGGGTGAGAAGTGAGTGAACGATCATTATCAAGGAGACTTTCAGTCTCTCCCAGATCGGCTTCGAAATCAAAGAGTGGATTGATGTGAGTGAGTTCACCGGAGAACTCCTCAAGAAGAGGGTCAGCACCAGATTGTGGAAGTGATGCCTCAACGTACTCGATGTTTCCAAAGGAAGCACAATCGTCGCTGAAATCGGAGAAAGTTTCCAAATGATCATTGGAACACACAAGAGGTGAAGGAGAATCACACATATGGTCAAAAGTTCCCTGTGACTCTCTCGGGATTGGGACAAGGTTCTCAACACTAGACTTTATGAATTCGTCCGATTCCTTTTCAGGAACAGTGTCGAGATGCTCGTCCCCCATGTTTAGAGAGTGAGTGGGAGCTTCGGGTGTGATAGCAGTTGTTTGAGATGGAATCTCAACTGCTGAAATATCAACTGACTGAGGGAGTTGAGAAATATTATCTCTAAAAGGATAAAAACTCTCCTCGTCATCATCATAAAGAGCGGCCTTAAGAAATTGGGAACGTCTTAGAGCTGCATGCTCTAGGACTAATAATTCTTCCCTAGATTGGCGGGCCTCTCGCTCTTCGGCTAACAATTCTCCCATGGTCTTTTCACTACTCACTTGATCCTTAAAGTTTTGCATCATATCATTAAGTGATTTCATTGCGGTTTCAAGATCTTGGGAGATTTCATGAGACAACGGCTCAGGTGGAGTTTGAACCGTATAATGCTGTGGAGGTTGGAAATTTTCAAATATGTGAGAGTCATGATTGTTATAAGGAACTGGGTTCCCTATTTGACAATCAGAGCTGAAATGGGGACCTCCACAGTAGTCACAACAGTAAAACTATTGAGTCTGGAATGGTGAATCATATGGATTTTGGTCATAACCAAAGCTCTGAGCATCACTGGAAAACTGTTCATAGACAAACGTGTTTCCGGATTGACACTCAAATCCTTGGTGAGGACCTCCACAAAATTCACAACAGAAGTGTTGATTATATGAAGATAAGTCGGGCTGTGGTGGGTAATTGGAAAAATTAGAGGGGTCGTTAAATGAGTTCTGATTAGGATCATAATCAAATGAATTCCTTGAACCACAAAACAAACAACTCCCGTTATGAATATCATTACCACATTGTACACAAGTACACCAACGACAGGGTGAACCAAAAAGAGGCTCACCACAACTGACACAAGGAATAAACGATTGCATTTGAGAGTTATGAAGAGGAATCGGTTTATTCAAAGAATCAACAAAACCAACATGGTGATCCGAATGACTATCAAGTCTCGAAGAACATTCAGAAAAATCCGGAGGTGGGACAAGTGGTGTGCTCTGAGTGCTAGCAATTTCCACCACTTTCGTTATGGTCTCCGGTTCTGGTTCTTGAGAAACGTGAAGATTAGGCAAGTCATTCTTGCTAGTCACCGGTGTTTGAACGGGTTCATCGTAATCAATTCTAATTCTCGACCTTTTTTCATCGGCTTGAATTCGTTCGATTAGATTACGGGCTCTATCTTCAAAGAAAGTGTCCTCGTAATCCTCGGTGGGTGCTTGGGGTAGCTCCGATGTTTGAACTGGTTTGTCAAGATTAGAATGTATTTCAGGTTGTGGCGGGTGGTCGAAATAACTTTGAAAAGAATTTATGATGGATAATTCGCACGAATTGCAAAATTCGCTTGAACTAGGCCCTCCACACCGCTCACACACATTTCTGACGATGAAGTTGACGAATGTCGACATAAGAATTAAACATATAGAGGATTAAGAAGAGAATCAAATGGTTGAGAGGATACGAAGAATAGAATTAAACGGCAAAAGAGGGTAAGAGAAATAGAATCAACGAATAAGAGGAATGAGAAGAATATTTTTGGGGTTTTTGGATAAGAAAACATAAACATATACAGATGGATGGTATGAACAAAGAGTGAATATCCAAATCACTAATCTGCTAGACGGAAGATAATCAGCACAGCTCCCCGGCAGCGGCGCCAAAAATTTGATTCGCTCCAAACCGTCAAGGTTTCTCACACAAGCCTGCCACTTGTGAATGGCAGACCGTAAGAACCTTAAAACAGTTTGAACACGAACTCAATGAAGATCTGAGGAGTATAGGTTCTCCCCGGGTTGTTATGTCCCAGCGAGTTGTGCAATGGATTATCAAACGTTTAGTGATCGAGGAGTTTGAACGGAAAAAGGATTGTGAATGATATTATAACTACAGGAAAAGCCAACAAATTAAAACGGCTTAAATGCAAATTAAAGGAAATTGAAAAGATAAAATCTATTAAATAAACGCTATCACTATATTTAAAGTGATGAACGTTTAAAACCTAAAACGTATGTTTAAATTAAAAACTACGTAACGTACAAAATAAAACGTGAAAATAAAGAAGGAAAATACCTACGGATATGAAAAATACATTTTTACAATCCTAGTTATATAAGAAAATTATTAGAAAAGGAAAATTATTTTTAAAACTATTTAATTAATTTTTGTTAATTAAAAACTATTTTAAACTATTTAATAATACTCTAAAATAAAAGAAAATATGAAATGAGACTAGAAAAATAAAATTAAAACTTAGAAAAATCTAAAATATGATAAAACTAATTTTAAAACTGAAAATATATTTTTTTGACTTTTTATTTATTTATTATTAATTAATTACTATTTAAATCTAATTAAAATGCTAGAAAATACTTTTTAAACTAAGAAAATTATGGAAAAATATTTTTTTGCTTTTTTATATTTATCTTAACTTAAGAAAAATGAAAAATTATTTTTTTGAAGCTTTTCTTAATTATTTGTATTAAATGCTATTTAAAAGTGCTTAAAAACTAATTTAAATTGAGAAAAATAGCAAAACAACTTAGAAAAATCTGAAAATTTCAGGAAAAGTCTAAAACATTATTAGGAAGCTAGGAAAATTGGAAAAACAAGGTGCTATGTGTGGAATTTTGAAACTGCTATGGAAGTGCTTATTGAAATAAGCACTTGATTAAGCAAAAGAGCACCAAAGGCTACCAAACTGATAATGAAGCTCTAATAAGCTAAATTAACCAAAATGCAATGAGTTTCAACAAGCTAAACCCTCTGAAACAACAAGCTCAACAGATTTGATGTTGTGAGCTTATATGCTAAATCAGTAACTGGGGATCTACTTTAAGCTACTGCATAGGATTCAAAATAAGCTGGAAATGAAAAGCACTAGTTGGAACATGAAGAGGACCTGGATGAGTATCTATAAGCCAAAAATCAGACCTTGCCAAGCTCAAATGAGCTTGTGGCAAGGGCTGCAAGTTCTGCAAAAGCCATGTGCAGGCTTAGTGCCCTGCACAGGGCACTAATCACCATTTTGACAAGCTTCTAAAGAGCTTAAGAAAAATTTGCAAAATTATAAAAAAATGACAAACATAAACTAGACCAAGAGAAGTTTTAAAAGCAACAATATTCACTTGATTTGACCAAGAAATGAGTACAATAAAAATATTTCCATTTGGGCTCAAAACAGAAATTTTGCAATTTGACTTTTTGATCAAAACTGAAAGATTGACTTATTTGAGTTTTGATCATGAATTGTGAACTGAAAATGGTATATAATGATGAATTAAGACTGAATCAAGCTAGTTCTATAAATTTGATGCACAAAACAAGATTTGGATTTGCAACATTATCAACAGTTAAGCTGCTAGATTTCTTGAAATGGAATTTTGACTTCTGAGCTTAAAAGGCACAAGGGAGTGACTCAAATGAGTTCAATTGAGTTAACCAAACTTGAAACAACAAGTCCTAACCATTACTCTATCCTCTAGCACAGTTTTTACAGTAAATCCAAACACAAATTTCAAACTGATATGCAAACTTAAAATAAGATAACAACTGAGCAAACTTGTTTAAATGATCAAACTATGTTTACAATACCTAAATACAACTATATGAGCAAGTTTTACACTATGGTGACCACAGTTACAAGCACAACAAAAGACTGCAAATTCTCTAGAAATTTGGAAATGAGAAATGACTCACAGGAGTTCAACTGGTGTTGCAGGCTAAATTCAAACCCAATCCTATGCTAATCCAATCTAATACAACCCAAACCAACTTCTGCATCACCAAAATCCATCACCACTGCCAAATTCACCCATATTGACTTTTTGTTGACCATGCATCCAAAATATTTGAAACTTAATTGTAGGCTTATCAAAGACTATGTATAGCTTATTTAAGCTCAATTGAATGAGAAAATAAGGTATTCAAATTTTGAATATGAGAATTCGAATTGAGATTTTTCAACAGTTAACACAAAATACAAATTTTAGCTAAACCTGAAAATTGATTCTTAAAAACTGATTACAAAGATGAAATTACTTAAATGTAATACAAGGAAGATGAAATTACAACATTTGGCTTTAAACTAAAACTTTAATTTAAAAAACGACATTAGAGAAAAATGATAAAACTAACTACTGCCTATGCTTGCTTCTTTCTCCTATCTTTTATACCCATCTTTATTTCTCTCTCTTCCTGAGCATTTCCCACCATTTTTTACAACCATTGGATGGCCCAAGTGATTTCTGGCCATAGATGCATTTTGGCGGGAAGATTGGTTTTGAGCATGTGGGGTGAGATTGAGTGTGGGAAAGGTGATAAGTTAATGATTTTGGATGTAGTGTTTGGAGGGGGGACAGGATTGTGATAAGGTGAGGAGGTTGTGTGTAGCAGAGGAGTTGCAGGGCTCAAGTGGGGAAGGAAGAAATTAGGCGCCAAGGGGGTGATTGTTTGACCATTTGTTTGACCAGGGAAGTGTTAATAATAGGGGGGTTCAAATGGTATTGTGACAGGGGTCCAAGAGGTGGAAGGGTCCAAAATGGTTTGTAAAGGCTCATAAGTACAAGGACTTCTTTTGTAAAATCTGAAAGATCAAGGGTCAATCCTGTCAATCATGCAAAGATATTCCAAGGGATCACAAGTGACAAGTTTCAAAAGTACAGGGACCAAACTTGACAATTTCCAATTTTCCAGGGACTAATTCTGCCAATTTTGAAACTTGAAGGACCATTCTTGTAATTTTCTCAAACTTTTGACATTTTTCACCAAAGGACTAAATTTGACAAGTTATGATTTTAAAAGGACCTTTGGTGACTTTTCTTTTGAAATTTTGACTCAGGGACTAGTTGTGCCATTTTTGAAACTTGGGGGACTGAAACTGCAATTTTTGCAAATTTGATATGTTTTTCATCTGATTTTGATATTTTTGCATTTAAAACACATAAAACACTGATTCGTGATATTTTTATCATTTTGATGCATTTTTGAGTGTTTTCAGATGATTTTGCAGTTTATTTTGTACAAAAATGATGAGTATTTACACACTCATCAGCAATATTCATTTCTAAGTGTGGGGGGGAATTCTCACGAATTTTATCATGTAATTATACCGCCCAATTCCCCCGTTTTTGGCCAAAATTTTTTTGGGAGTAAGTGTTTTGCACTTACTCATATGGTTATCAGTCCGCCTTGTCTAATAAACAAAAGGATTGGCTAATCCAGGAGAAAACGGCTCTTTGTAAAGATATCTCAAATCCGTTGACGGCTTGCAATTTGCCCAAAATTGTATGGTATTCAGCTCACCATATCCTAAAAAGTGAAGAGTTGGCTAGCCCGCAAGTTTATGGCTTGTGGTAAAGGCAGTGGAAAAACCATAATTGGTAATCAGCTCACCAAAGATAATATTGATAATTTATCTAAGAGTTGGCTAGTCCAGAGCAAACGGCTTCTGGTAAAGACAAATCAAATCCGTTGGAAGCTGGTGGTTTGCTCAAAATCACATGGTTATCGGTGTACCATGGTTCTTACTTGAACTAAAACATTTGGCTACTCCAGAAGTAATGGCTTTTGGTAAAGAGATTCAAATCCATTAAGTTTTTCTCAAAAGATTGCTAGGGACTAGCAATAGTTTAGTGTGGGGGATTGATGAGTGTGTAAATACTCATCATTTTTGGTCAAATCTGAACTGCAAAACGTTTAAAAATGCTCAAAAATGCATCAAAATACTGAAAATATTTCAAAATTGCATTTTATATGTTTCAGATGCAAAATGTTCAAAATCAGATGAAAAATGAGCTAAGTTTGCATAATTGGCAGCTTGGTTTAAAATTGCGTTTTGCGATCCGAAGCGCTCAAGGTCCCCGAGGGCGATGCGTGATGCGTGATGCGAATGCGAGCGCAATTTAGACACGATGCGTTTAGTATTTAACAAAATAAAAAATAAAATACTTATACGTAATATATTTTATAAGTACCAAGTAAATGCAATAAACTTATAAATACAACAGTATCATATTCAAATTCGCCCAATAATCCATTTAATAAACCACCTTGTCATAATTATATAACTCATGGTTCTGTAATTTGTATATGTCATAGACTTAGTGTTCTGTTTCAACTTTCAAGTAAATGAAGACATCACAGTCATATCACAACTAAATGAAAACACCACAATTAAATGTGCATTTGATGATGCTTTCTTACACTAAAAAAAACCAATTACCAAAAAGAATTTATGTTTCCAAATGCAATATCAAGTAGATGAAAGTGCATAATGTTTTAGCTAGTACTAGACTACTGGGTAATATAATAATAAGCACTAAAAAAGCATAGAAATGATCCAAGATCATATATTGGTAATCATGAGTTTCGTAAATCTAAACGTGCACAAGTTTTAGTTCTATATTTCATGGCTAGACCTCAATGAAGTTGCATTAACATGATCTAATCAGTTGATAAATTATAAAGAGCACCTCCTGATACATCATAAAAGGTCCTCATTAAAATAGTTGGGCTATTAAATCTGGTTTTACTTTTATAAATCAACGTAAATTTCAAATTGCGCTATTTGCGGCTATTGCTAGCATTACACAAATGCGACAAATTGCAGTCAATTGCGAGCGCAATCTGGGATGGCCTCGCATTAGGTACCATGATGCGAAATTTCATATGCAATGCAATGATGCATGCAATTTGCGCAATGATGCGCGCATTTTTAAACCAAGATTGGCAGTTTCAGTCCCCCAAGTTTCTAAAATTGTCAGAAATAGTCCCTGAGTCCTAATTTCAAAAGAAAAATCACCAAAGGTCCTTTTTAAATCATAACTTGTCAAAATTAGTCCTTTGGTGAAAAATATCAAAAGTTTTGAGAAATTACAAAATTGGTCCTCTAAGTTTAAAAATTGGCAAAAATGGTCCTTGAAAATTGGAAAATGTCAAGTTTGGTCCTTGTATTATTGAAACTTTTCACTTTTAGCCCTTGGAGCAACTTTGATAAAATGGCAGCCATGGTCCCTTGTTTTTCAGAAATTACACAAAAGGTCCCTATGTTATTAAACCCTTTACAAGCCTTTGGACCCTTTCATAATCCCTTTTGGACCCTGCCATAGCCATTTGGACTCCTACCTTTGGACCCCCCTTTGATATTAAACCTCTGGTCAAACAAACCAGTCAAACAACTACACCTACGCGCCATTTTTTCCTTCTTCCCCACTTGCTCCTTCTGCAAATACCAGGCTAACCCATCCCCCCAGCTCACCTATCCCCTCCTTATCACTCCACCTCCACCAATGTCCAAATAGAATTTAATGCCCCTCCTCCTTTTACACTCAACCCCCAACTGGCATTAACCAATTTCCGGCCAAAATGCAATCAAGGGCCAAGATTCACTCAACTCATCCAATGGTCATGAAAGATGGTGGGAAACACTCAGAGTAGTGAGAGAAGTCCTTTTGGGTATAAAAGAAGCAAGAAGAAAGAGAGTGAAAGAGTAGTTAGTTTTAATAATTTTTCTTAATGTCGTTTTTTTAAATAAATGTCTTAGTTTAATTCAAAATGTTGTAATTTCAGTTTCTTTGTATCACATTTAAGTTAAAACATCTTTGTAATGTGCTTTTGATTATCAATCCAAGTTTTTATATAAGTTCCAAGTTTTATGTTTACTGTTGAGAAGTTCAGTTTCAAATTCTTATTTCCAGGCTCCTAGCAACTTATTTTTAAGTTACAACAAGTTTATTTAAGCTATTTAAAGCTTTTTGTAAGCTTATGCATCAATTTCAAGCAATTATGGATCATGGTCAACAAAAGTCAAACTGGGTGCAATTGGACTTGGTTTTGGAATTTGGGTGATGCAGAGCATTGGATGGGGTGAAATAGACTAGGTTAGAGTAGTTTTGGTTCTGGTCTTAGCCTGCAAACTAGCTGGACATTGGTGAGTGAGTTTCTCATTTTCAATTTTCAAGTTAATTTGCAGTTTTTGTTTGTACTTGTATCTGTGGTTATAAATAGTTCAAATGTGTTTATTTAGTTGTATTTAGGATAGTTAAGCTCAGTTTGATCAATAACTCAAGCCAGTTCAGTAGTACCGTAGTTTACATTGCAAATCAGTGATATATAAGGGTGTTTGGATTTACTTTTTAAACTGTACTCAAGGTTAGTGCAGTGGTGAAAACTTGTTGTTTTAAGCTTGTGTAACTTTATTATACTCATCTCTGTCTTTATTTTGTATCTGCAACCCACCAAAGTCAAAATCACATTGCATCTGTCTTAAATAGCTTGTCTGTTGAGATTTTGTGAAATCAAAATCTTGTTTTGTGTTTCAACATCATAGATATAGCTTGCAGTAGGTGTAATTCATCATAACACATCATAATCTTTCCACAAATTAGCTTCAAATCTCAAATTGGTCAACTTTCAATTCTGTCAAAAAAAAGTCAAAACCTTGAAAAACCTGTTTTGGACTCAACTAGGAAGATTTTTCTTGGATTCATTTCTGAGCCTAATCATGTGAAACTTTGGATTTAAGAACTTCTACTGGTCTATTTTATTATTATCATTTTTTTCAAATTTTGTCAATTTTGTTTAAGCCTCAAATGGGCTTGTCAATTGGGACTTATTTGCCCTGTGCAACTGACTCAGTTAACACTGAGTCTGCACAGGGGTCTTGCAGGGCTTGCACAAAGCTCATTTGAGCTCATCTAGGTCTAGTTTTTGGTTTTTAGGTTCTTGGCCAGGTCCTCTTTAAGTTCCAACTTTTGTTTTCTAGTTTCAGCTTATGGAGTAGCTTGTGTTTAAGCTCAAAGTAGGTCCCATAATCCTGTTCTTAACACTTGAACTCAAATAAGTCAAATCTTGGTATTTAGCAATTCAGAGGTTAAGCCTTGCTATTTCTTGTTGCATTTTGGTTCTTTTAGCTTATTACAGCTTCTGTAACAGTGTGGTGCTTATTTGTGACCATTTGCTTAAAATAAGTGCTTATTTATAAGCACTTGTCATAGCAGTTCCATTTTCCTTCACACAACCACCTGTTTTTCTATTTTTCCTAGATTCTAAATATTATTTTAGACTTATCCTGAATTTTTCATATTTTTCTAAGTCAGTTTACTATTTTTCTGCATTTAAATCAGTTTTTAAGCATTTTTAATTAGCATTTAATACAAATAATTAAGAAAAGCTTCAAAAAAATAAGTTTTCATTTTTCTTAAGTTAAGATAAATATAAAAAGACAAAAAAATATTTTTTCAGATTTTTCTTAGTTAAATTTGTATTTTTAATTAATTTAAGTAGTTTTAAATAGTTTTTAATTCCTAGAAAATACAAAAATATTCAGAAAAATACAAAAATAGTTTTGAAAATTCTATTTTGATATTTTAGATTTTTCTAAGTCATAATTTTATTTTTCTAACTTTATTTCATATTTTCTTGTATTTTAGGCCATTATTAAATAGTTAAAAATAGTTTTTAATTAATAATAATTAGATAAATAGTTATAAAAATAATTTTCTTTTTCTAAAAATTTTCTTTTAACTTTAGGATTGTAAAAATATCATTTTCATATTTTTAGGATTAATACTGCTTCAGTTTCATATTTTCATTTGTACGTTACGTAGTTTTTAATTCCAGTTTTATAAAAACATAAAATCAAAAACATCATTTTGCAAATAGTAATAGCGTTTATTTAATATTTTTTGTCTTTTTAATCCTCTTTAATTTGCATTTAAGCCTTTGTAATTATAGGCTTTTTCTGTAGTTATAATAATTCAATCCCTATTTTCCGTTCAAATCTCTCGATCACTTTACGTTTGGTAATTCTTCGCATAGCTCGCTGGGACATAACGACCCGGGGAAACACTATACTCTCATGATCTTCATTGCATTTGTTTCTGAACTGTTTTAAGTTTCTTACGGTCGGCCATTCACAAGTGGCCGGCTTGTGTGAGAAAACTTGACGGTTTGGCACAGATCAAAAACCAACTCAACAGAAGATTACGACGTAACCAACTAGGTCAAATGAGGCTCCACGCCGCTGCAAGATACGCCGTAACTATTGTATCAATTACGGCGTAACCAAGATTTATTGAAGATACGGCGTAACTCCGTAACCAGCATTTTTAGTGCAAAATACGAAGAATTGGATGTTACGGCGTAACTCTTATAATTAGTTACGCCATAACCAGATCTGGCCTATAAATACCCCATGATTTCCAGCATTTCAAAGCATCCCATTTCACACACAACATCAAGTGAACGTGAGAAGAAGTCGAAGGTAGATCTAGAGGAGCATACAGAGCTATCTCCAAAGGAGAAATCACACCCCTACGATAAGCATTAGGTTTTTATCTTTTCTTTACTTTCAATTCATGTATTTCGTAATGTTAAACATTCAATCGATTGTTTTAGTTAATATGAGCGGCTAAGCACCTCTGGTGCTGGCCTAGTTATGATTCCTTAATTGTTTTGTTTGCGTTACATTGCTTCTGTATAATTATTTATAAGTATATGCATGCATAGTTTGTTGGTAGCTACCCTTGTTTCAGTAGTTTTGAATAGTGGTAGCGGCTGAGTGGGAAGGGTAAGATATGACCAACTGACGACCCTTTCTGATTGTGCGATTTGACCAACTGATCACCTACCCTTTCTATATATAAGATTACATATGCGACGGCGTCACCTTATGATTTGTGACGCCGTCGGGTCGCCGTCATTAGGGTTTCATCTTGGCCACGTTAGTCTTGCGACGGCGTCACCTTGTGCTTGTGACGCCATCCCCTTCAGCTTCTGACGTCGTCTGGATCAAATCTAGGTCGTCTGAGTTGCGACGGCCTACTCTTTTAAAGCCTGACACCGTCACTTGAAAATAGGAAATTTGGCTTCTGTGCCGTCACAAAATGCTCCGACGGCATCGCAGTTAAGCAGTGACGCCGTCACCTTATAATTCAGCAGCTTGAGTGTCTCGATTCTTGACTTTGGCCATTTTCTTCGTATATCCGCGCCTTTTCGTCCAAATAAGTGCCATTACAGCAATTTGCCTTCAAGAGACCTAAAAAGTGAAAAGGAACGATATTAAGTAATAACAGATACAAAAGTGATCAAATAAGGGCTTAAACGACCCCTCAAAAAGGTACATTTTAAAACCTTATCACTCGCCTTTATTTGCTTTAGTAGTTAATTATATCGAAATCATATTAAAATATGTGACACCTAGACTTAGTTTAAATCCGCACATATAGCTCTTGGGACGACCTCGGTTTTACCGAATACTACACTACACACGACCGGGTAGACTGCCCGTTAGTGCATTAAGGTAGATCATAGGTATAACGAGACAATATAAATATTAAAACTTGGTCAGTAAAACCTGCATCAGTAACTCCTTTAAAGGGTTATGTCGTAATTCTCATGCAGTCTTAATTTTTCCAATATTAACGCAATAACCTTGTATTAGTTTTAAATGAACTTTGTGGGTATGTTCCCTGTAAGCCCTCACGAGACTACACTCGTCCACTTGAGACACCAACTGGTTTAAAAGGCTTGTTGCATATGCTAAATGCAACCGTGATTCCTACGAAAGTGAGTTAGATTTCTTTTTTTTCTTTTTCCTTTTTTTAGAATTATGCTTGTTGGTTAGTGTGATTTCAGGGAATAAAGTTTGCTCGCGAAGGCACAATTTTCTTCGTGGACCTTCTTTCTTTTTAGGAGCAAATTTCAAGGAAGTTGTCGCTCTAATTCTACTTTCTCTTCACCTTTATTTAATGTTTAGTACAAAAGGGACTTTGTACATCTCAAGTGGGAGGCGGGAGTAGAATTATTACTTGAACTTAATTTCCCTCATTTTTCTAGTTTATTTTGAAACATTATGCCATTTTTAAAATTTTGACATGTTTTTTTTAACCTAATTAGATTAGACCTTAGCCGAGCACATTATAACCCTTGATATTTTATGGTTAGATTAGCCTTATCCGTTTCCATTTATTTACCCAAATCCACCAAATTATGAGTGTGCCGGTAGCTTGTAAACTTTAGAACTTGGCCTTTGCATCATTTCGAGACCATAGACAAGGTATGTGGAGTTCGCTTAATGTATATGGAATAATCAGTTTATGAAGGCAATATTTTTAGGATTATCACCCAAATAGCCTATCCTTGTGTGTCTATCGATTAGTCACATCGACTTTTCGACCCCTATGTTAAACCCTTTTGTTGCACTTACCTTTAGTGCAAGATACCCCTAGATACATCCGTCTGAGCCATTCCTTTCATTTTGTTCACCCAATATATATTGTTTCGTTACACCCATTCGCCTTAGCCTACCGTGTAGTCTTAATTTGTGATCGGGAAGTCATTGTTTGCCTAAGTTCAAGGTTCAAGTAGAGAGGTTCGGAAATCACGCTTTCGTCAAAGACTTATATTTGAAGATCATTGAAGACCCCCCAGATTCTCATTATATGTTCATCTCAAGTGGGGGGATGTTATATTTTTGGTTATGATGTAAAAAAAAGTGATGATTCGAAAACAAAAATAGTAGTTTATTGATTATTGTAAAGTGCAATGTTATAAGCACTTTGATTAGAGCTCATCAAAGATTAAGCATCGAGGAGACCACCTCGATCACATTTGAAGAATTGAGTTGGTAGTCATTGCGCCAACAGTTGAAGAACAGGTAATGTGCCCATCATGACGTCCGCTAATAGCACATCTACTTGTTATATCATGATCCGGTTTCTTCACTTTAAATCTTGAACTTTGGATGAATGGTAGGCGGAGACAACTTGGTTATAGGTTAAGATTATTTGCTTTGTTAATTTTATTTTACACCAATTATTTCCCATGTCTTATCCTTCCCTTTAGTCATGAAGTGTGTCTAGGTGATTAAGCGAGCAATCTTTGTTGTCTTGGCCATGGATTTGGTCATGTATCATTGATTTTGTCCACTTTGCCGTGACACGTTAGTAATGACATTTCACCCTTAACCCATGTTTTGTCTACCCATATTGCCTTCAAAAATTATTTAGTCCTTAACTCTAGTGGCGGAGATTTGTGTAACCGCCAAGCTTATAATAGAATACGTGCTATGACTGTGCTTTGAGTGATCACCTCGAAATTGACACTTAAACTAGTTGAGAGATTTTAAGTGTTTTTGTTCCCATTTCGTGAGGTGTTCGGCTTTGATTTATTCTAGCATAAGGGTTTTTTAAATTCATATCTTCCAGGTAATGGGGGATATCTTTTTAGGAATTTTTCTAATAAGGTCTACTTGAGGCAAGTAGAGTTCACTTGGGGGGATATTGGATAACGTCAAATAGTCCTGACTTTTAAGTGTCAATTTCCCCCGATAATGCTCATATTTTATATCATTTATATGGATTTACGCTTGTATTCCTTTATACTTCACTTTCAGGTAAATTATGACCATTAGAGCTTATGAGGCGCGGACTTGGAGATTTTCCTAACGATTTATGATAGTATGCCAACTGTGAAGAAGCTACGGCGTAACTCTGTCTCTCACATTACGCCCGTAGCCAGTGTTTTGACTCAGAAGACCAACTTAACTGCAATTACGGCATAACTCCCAACTAAGGTTACGCCGTAATCATCTAGGTCACAGAATATTTTGCGCCTCCATCAACTACGCCGTAACTCCTCGCAAGCATTACGCCGTAGTCCACCCAAAAGAGATCTGTATTGAAGATACGACATAACCTGTCCCAAGTGTTACGCCGTAACCTACTTAACGAGAGTATTATTTGGAGAACTATTGAAGTTACGGCGTAACTCTCAAATTTAGTTACGCCGTAACTAGGATCGTGCCTATAAATATGAGCCCTAATTTCTGCATTTCACATCATTCACTCACAACTCAAAGTCGGAGAACGTGAAGAGGGTTCCGAAGGCAGATCATTCGGAGCATACGATGCCATCTCCAAAGGAGGAATCACTCCATATCGATAAGCATTAGCGATAATTTCTATCTTTTACTTTCGATTCATGTCTTTCGTTATGTTAAACATCGAATTCATTGTTTCTTTTAATATGATCGGCTAAGCACCTTTGGTGCTAGCCTAGTTATGATTCCTTGAATGTTTTGTTTATGTTTTCATGCTTCCGTATAATTGTTTCTAGTGTATGCATGCATAGTTCGTTGATTGTTACCCTAGCTTCGGTAGTTTTGAAATGCGGTCGTATCTAGTTCCTTAGGAGAATTGACCAACAGACCCTAAGTAGTTAAGTAGAGTTGGGAAGGGTAAGAATTGACCAACTGACGACCTTTCCTCGCTTGTGCGAACTGGCCAAATGATCACCGGTCGTCCGATGAACTTAAGAAGTTGGGGATGAGTGTCTAAGATGCTAGCGCCCGAGCACTCATTATTTCGAATCTTGCATGTAGGATACTTAATGACTTGGCTTAGGCGACTAAAAACCACTCAACTCCCAAGTGGTAAACCTTTGACGTCGGGTAGGAGCCTTTGTTGATAGGTTAGGACGAATTGACCAAATGTTGTCCTAGCGACTTAAACCCCCACTTGAATCAGTTGGAAGTAATAAAACATGAGCATTACACGATAAGATGAGTAATTAGATTATCACATGTTCCCTCTATTGGTCACAACCTCTATTTATTTATCGCATTTATTTATTGTTTATTAGTTAATTAATCATTTCAACCTCAAACCAGTTAAAACCACTGACACATAGACTTAATTAGAATCCGCTCACATAGCTCTTGGGATGACCTCGGTTTTACCGATTACTACACTATAAACGATCGGGTACACTGCCCGTTGTGCATAAGGTGGACCATAGGTAAATGAGACAATTATAAATATGAAAGCCTGATCAGAAATCTTGCATCATAGTCCACAGTATCATTGTTTTCTATTTAAAGTAGCTTACTAAATACAGAATGTCACCTTAGCAATCCTTTACTGACTCTAATTGTTTATTTGAATGGGTCATGCGTCGGATGAGAAGATGGATAATCTAGCCAAGTTGGAGGTTGATGAGGATGATGATAAGGAGGAGGATGAGGATAGGGATGGGGATGGTCAAAATGACGAGGATTAGAAAAGGTTTAAGCTGATAGCTAAGTCGATTTTGGAGGTATACTTTTAATTATATTAGTTTTGAACACTGTATATAATTCAAGTTATTTTTTAAACGGGCTATTTTTACTATTGGCTTATTAATGAGTCAATCTGGTAATGTTCTATATGTTAATGGGTCGCTTGGTTAAAATGAAAGTAAGAAACTTCCCACTAGGGGTGTTCATCGGTTCGGTTTGTTCGGTTCGGTTTGTTCGGTTTTTTTTTTTTTTTTTGGTATAACCGAAAACCGAACCGAAAACCAAACCCTCAACCGAACCGAAAACCGAACCCCCAATAACCGAAAACCGAACCGAATAACCGAATTTTTTATTTTTATTTTTTTTAATAATTTTTTCATTTATTTATATGTATTTTTTGAAAAAAAAAATAATTTTCAAGCTTAAAAATATTATATATATATTATAAAAGAGTTTTAATATATTTTTTTTAATATAAATATATAAAAATATATATATATTTATTTAATTTCGGTTTTCGGTTGGGATGGCTAAAACCATAACCGAACCGTAAACCGAACTTTTATTTCGGTTCGGTTCGGTTTTGGCAATTTCGGTTCGGTTACGAGTTCGGTTCGGTTATTTTCGGTTCGGTTCAGTTTCGGTTTTCGGTTTATTCGAATATTACCCAACCCATGAACACCCCTACTTCCCACCTTTACTTATTCACTACTCTGTTTCCTTTTTCAGCATTTGATTTATTGCACTTTTTTTTAACTTTATTTTGTGTATCTTATAAAAGATTGTGAGGATAAGCAACATAGCATAATTAATATATGAGTTATTGATAAAAAGTTTTTGGCAAAGTACATAAATGAGAATAAAAAAAGCATCCAATCATTTAAGAATTTATATGTTCCTTTTGTCATCACCAAGCTGCTTTCATTCCAAAGATTGAATACAAACATCTATTGTAGTAAAAAAAATTATAGCAGTTTACTTTTATATCTTATTTTTTGTGTTCGAATACTTCAAAATTCGTATAAAGAGTATGATCATAATGATTTCTTACTTTTCTATAGGGAGTATTATGAGTGGTGGAGGGAGTGTTCCAGCGAAAGAAGCATTCCCGAAGGCATGGATTAATATGGTGCACGAGTTAAAAAAAAACGACCGTTGTCTACACGTTTAGGGATACCGATGATGTGTGGGGTCAATGGAAATAGTAATGCTTTTGGAGCCATCATTTTCCCACAGAATGTCGCACTTGAACAAACAAGGTAAATAATCATATGAAGTTTTATATCAACTTTGATCCATTGTTTTATCTGAACAGAGTGTATGGATCTTCAAAGCAGTGATCATTAAAAATAGATGATAATTCAAAAACGAAAATAAGTTTTAGAATACCAAATACTAAAAACTAATTATAGGTGAACTAAAAACACAATTATTAAGAGATAATCACTTTCACATTGCCATGCTAAAATACACCTAGTTTTGTATCCAAGTCGGAATGGACGTAAAAATAAAGAACTTATAACAAGATTTTCCAAGAATAAACTCAAATTCAGAGTAAATTACTCCTTCCTCTTATTATTATTATTATTATTATTATTATTATTATTATTATTATTATTATTATTATTATTATTTTTTATAAAAACAACACTTTTATTAAAAACTCATAGGATTACAAAACATTAGTGGGAAGCCTCGAGAGCAACTGGGCACCCACACCTCTAGCAATGGCAAAACCAATCCTATTAAAAATATGAACTGCTGCACGCGCTCCAATGTCCTGAGTCATAGAGAATCGTCGAATACGCTTAAGTAAGGTAACTGCATCTTTCTCAAGTTCTCCAAAAGAAGAAAAAGAAAAGGGGAGAAACCCATATCCAATATCCGCACATTTCGCATCGTACTTGACACGTTTACGGTGCGCAGCATCAATGATCGCACGCCCTGGCATAAAATCAGTCATCCCAGATTGCGTCAAGGGCGACGATCCCGTAAGATCAATACATACATCACGCCCACTATCCCACGAGTAAAGTAAAATATCAGCAGGTCGCAAGGATCTGTCCCCATCTCCAGAAAGGCCAATATCCACCTCCTTACGAGCAGAAATTCCGGACCGGGAGCATATATCAACAAGAACATCACGCACAAGGTTATGCCGATGTTTAATGCCAACAATACCCGCACACGGAACGGCATGATCCCCGTAAATATCTCCAGAAAATACCTTAGAACAAGCTGAACACGGTACCTGAACAGTGAAAAGAGGAACACCCAAACGATAGCATAGCACACAACGATAAGCCCTGGCATTCATAGTTTATCCCAGTCCAGATATCGTAGCCACCCTAAGCCAATCTGAAGTATGATTGATTGGTGCAAAACCGTCAAGTCTAACAGACTTAAAACAGCTTAAACACAAATGCAATGAAGATCAGGGAATATAGTGGATTCCCGGGTCGTTAAGTCCCACGGAGACTCAATGGTGTGTTAAACACTGATTCAGACGATAGAATGATCACTAATGATAGCGATCAGAAAGGATTAGATTGAATATTACACTACTGAAAAAGTTTATAAATTAAAGCGACTTAAATGCAAATTAAGAAAATTAAAAAGATAAAAGATATTAAATAAACGCTATCACTATATTTAAAGTGATGAACGTTTAAAACAAAAAACGTACGTTTAAATTAAAAACTACGTGAACGTACAAAATAAAACGTGAAACTTATACAATATAAATCCTAAAAATATGAAAAATACATTTTTACAATCCTAATGATAAAAGAAAATTTATAGAAAAAGAAAATTATTTTTTAACACTATTTATTTATTTATTATTAATTAAAAACTATTTATTAAGTATTTAAAATGCACTAAAATAGAAGAAAATACAAAATTAACCTAGAAAAATGAAATTATAACTTAGAAAAATCTAAAATATGATAAAACTAATTTTAAAACTGAAAATATATTTTTTAGACTTTTTATGTATTTATTATTAATTTAAAACTATTTAAAACTAATTAAATTATTTAAAAATACAAATTTAACTAAGAAAAATCTAGAAAAATATTTTTTTCTCTTTTTATATTTATCTTAACTTAAGAAAATAGAAAAATTATTTTTTTGAACCTTTTCTTAATTTTTTGTATTAAATGCTATTTAAAAATGCTTAAAAACTAGATAAAATGCAGAAAAATACCAAACAAGCTAGGAAAAATCTGAAAAATTCAGGAAATGCTTAAAATAATATTAGGAATATGAGAAAAATGGAAAAACAGGCCCTTATGTGGAGAAATATGAAACTGATGAGTAAGTGCTTATTGAAATAAGCACTTACATAAGCAAATGGAGTCCAAAGGGTACCAAACTGATAAGGAAGCAATAATAAGCTAAAAGGACTAGAATGGAACAAAAAACAACAAGTTAAAACCTCTGATTAGCACTCTGCAATGATTTGATGTTCTGAACCAATAAGCTAAAACAGATGAAAGGGTGGCTACTTGCAGGGGGAAAATAAGCAATCAATAAAGCTAGAAACTGGAAACAATAACTGGGGAATTGTACAAGACCTGGGTGACTATCAATAAACCCAAGGATCAGGCCTAGGTGAGCCAAGGTGAGCCTGAAACAAGCTCTGCAATTCCCTGAGAAAACTCAGCATCTGCTGAGTTCTTGGACAGGGCAATTAAGCCATTTTGACAGGCTTATTAGAGGCTTATAGGAAATTCACAAAATTGTACAAAAATAACAACAAGAAACTAGAGCAGTAGAGCTTTTAAAAGCTACAAATATCACTGAAATTGACTCAGAAATGAGTCCATGAAAATTTCTTCTTGTTGAGCTCAAAACTGGTTTTGTGCATTTGACTTTTTAAGTAAAGATGCAAAGTTGACTTTTCTGAGTTTTAAACTGGATTTATGAACTGAAAATAGACTTAATAGATGAAATAAGCCTAATGCTAGCTTAATCTAGGAATTTGGAACACAAAACAAGAATTTGATGTGCAAAAAACTCCAACAGTGAGCTGTAAAAGACAGATTCAAGTAAAATTGACTTTTGTTGATTAAAAGCACAAAAGTAAGGCAGACATGAGTTGTTTAGAACTAAGCAAACATATCACCACAATCATTACCCACTGAACAAGCCCTGAATGCAGTTAAATCAGTACATCCAAACACTACCTTAAGACATAGATAAGCAATCAAATATGAGCTAAATTCCTACTTAGCTAACACTATTGATCAAACTAGTTTCTCATGACCATATTACAACTTTATGAACACATTTAAATCACTTGTGGCCACAGATACATATACAACCATAAAATGCAAATTGGACTAAAAAATTGAAACTGAGAACTCACCCACATGTATCCAAATGATGTTGCAGGCTAACATCAAAACCAATACTACACTAAAATAACTAAATCCAACCCATTAACATCACTGCAACACCCATTTTCATCTTCATGTCCATTTTGAGCCCAAAGTTGACTTTTGTTGACTATGGATCAAATTAATCTTGAAAATGATTCAAAAGCTTTTCAAAAGCTATAAATGACTTAAGTAAACTTGTTTAAGCTTTCAAAGAAGCAGTTTGAATCTTAAACATAGGTATTTAAAAACTAAATTTGCAACAGTGGAATTTTGAACATCAAATTTAATTGAAGCCTTGAAATAGAACTTGGAAACATATGATATTGATACAATAACTTAAGTTTAATACATAAAAGCAGAGAATTAAAGTTTTCAAACTAAACTAAGACATTTAGGTAAAAATGACATTAAGGAAAAAGAAATAAAACTAACTACTAACTACTTGCTTCATTCCCCCTTCTTTTATAGCTCTAGGAGTCTTCTCTCACCTCTATAAGTGAATCCCACCATATTCCTGAGCCATTGGGTGACTTTTGAGAGCTCTGGCAAAATTGTCAATTTTGGCGGGAAATGAGGATTTGGCAGTTGAGGTTGAGTAAAGGGTTAAGGAGGTGTAATAAATGTTACTTGGATGTAGTGGAGGAGGGGGGAACAAGGTGTGAGCTGGGGGGATGGAGAAAGAGTGTTGCAGAGGTGAAACAGGCATCAAGTGGAAGAGAAGGAGGTGTTGGCGCGTTTTGTTTGGTTTGACCAGTATTTGACTGGTTAGTATTAATAAAGAGGGGTTCAAAATGGCTTAATGACAGGGGTCCAAGGTTTGACAAGGTCCAAAAAATGGTTTAAAAGGTTTATAACTATAGGGACCTAAAGTGTAAATCCTGAAAGTTCAAGGACCTAGGCTGCCAATCTTGCAAAGTTTCTTCCAAGGACTAAAAGTGACAACCTTCAAAAGTATAAGGACTAAAACTGCCATTTTGCAATTTTCCAGGGGCCATTTCTGCCAAATTTCAAACTTGAAGGACCATTTTTGTAATTTTCTCAAACTTTTGATATTTTTCACCAAAGGACTAAATTTGACAACTTTTGATTTTAAAAGGACCTTTGGTGACTTTACTTTTGAAATTATATGCTCAGGGACTGTTTTTGACAACTTTTGAAACTTGGGGGACTAAAACTGCAATTTTTGCAAATTTGATATGTTTTTCATCTGATTTTGATATTTTTGCATTTAAAACACATAAAACACTGATTTGTGATATTTTTATCATTTTGATGTGTTTCTGAATGTTTTCAGATGATTTTGCAGTCTAGATAGTACAAAAATGATGAGTATTTAGACACTCATCAATGATCCTCCTTTAGTGAACTCCATAACGCCATCTGTCGAGGAGAAAGATGGAATGTAGACTCAACAGTTTGGGTAACCCGATCGAAATATATATCTGCCAATTTCTTCATAAGTTTGGGGGCAGCGACCTCGCTAGGGTTACTCAAAAGGTCAATATCCATATTCACATTAAAAGTACGTAGGGCATCATCAAAAGAGGGACCAGCAGTAACAATACCAGAACTAAGGAGAAGCTTAGATTGTAAGCTAGCAGATTGAAGTCTAGAAGCAAGGAAGGCATAATTCAAGACGTCACCTGCAGAATATAACCCAAGCCCCCCAAACGCAAAGGGTAAGGTGGCGAGTCTCGACTGCCAATCACCAAAACTGGGCCCAGAAGCAGTGACAATACGCTCCAAGGAAGAACGAAGTGCCGCATCAAAAGAAACCTGAGCACACTCAAAGACCCGAGGAGAACATGTGCGCATAGAAAAATATAACTTAGAAATACCAGCACATGTACGGAGAAGCAACAACTCGCATTGAGGGTCATTGAGTTTGGCAACTGCCTCCATAAGTTCAATAGTTTTAGCAACCCTTTTCAGGACCAACTTACTACCAAACTCAAAATCCACACTAACAGGTCCACCCAATAATTTAACACCATGTGAGGGGCGAGAAATATTGGGGGGGAAAACACCGGCATACCTGCTTCTGGGGTCCTCCTGTGGCCAAAAAACTTCAGTTTTATCAACATTGAGGTGCAAGCCACGACAAGGTCCATCCGCCATAATCAACTCCAAAACCTTACCGACAACCAAGGTATCACCAATAATAGTGCCATCATCCAGATACCAAGCTTAAAAGGAGAGGTCAAAAGAATCTCTAATCTTACATGCCAAGGGATGTAACACTAAAGCAAAAAGAAGAGGCCCAAGCGGATCACCTTGTTGCACACCTTGATGAGACCAAAGAGTATGCTCACCATAATATAATCTAGCGGGACTAGAATAACAGAATTCAACCCACCGTGAAATAGCCGGGAAATGAAGCCGAACCTCCCGTAACATAACAGCCCGATCCACCATGTTGAAAGCGTTTTTAAAGTCAACCAACAACATAGACAGACCAACATCATCCCCCCGGTCCTCAACCAACCGATTCACAGCGTGAAGAATAGCCTCCCCACCGCCCGGCACACCAACACCAAATTGCAAATCATCTAAATAACTATCTGAAGAGTGGCCAATCATAGAAGCATAAACCTTGGAAACTAAACGCCTCCAAACAGTCCCAACCGCTATAGGACGAATACCCCCTCCTGGTTTGACTAAGGGTGTGAGAAGAGCACTAGCAATGTACTCACCCAACGCCCTCGGGCATTTACCAGCAAGAAAAAGGTTCACCACTTGGGTAATAGAAGCGATCAACTCATCAAAAATAGCCACAGCTGCACCAGTTAAGCAGTCCAAAAGGTGTTGGGCACGCAGCCCATCTCGCCCACAAGAAGTACCACGAGGGAAACTCTTGATCATGTCAAGAACGGTGGAAGGGGATGCAGTAAGGTGATGATGACCGATAGGTATATCAGGCAAAGGAGGAGCAGACTGAAAGGGGTCCTTAGCTTTTAAGTCCTCAAGAGTAGAAGCATCATAAGGTGCAATACCAGAAGACGAAAGAACTCTGACCGCAGCAGTATAATGACCATCACAAATCTTCCTCTTACATTGCTTGACATTGCGGTCACCAAGATCCAAGCTATCATCATCAATATTGGACCATAATGGAGAAGGTTCGGCTAAAACCTCCCGCACAACCCGCAAACTGCCACCAGGAAGGCCCCAAGTATGAATAGCATTAACAATATATTCTTCCTGTCGTTGACGCTTAGTGACCGACCTACCCTCTTGACTACTCCTCGGGCAAAAGGTTCTAAGTAGACAAAGAGGTTGGACCAACAAACCCACCCAACAAGAAATGTCATCAGGCGTGCAGATCACCTTATCGAGAGCTCTTTTCAAAGTACGAGAGAACTCCAACCGACATTTGGGAGGGATGGATTTGACAGTCCGCAATCCCTTAGAGAATAAAGTATCAAGAAGAGGTAAATCAAAACCACCAAGCTCGTCCGAAACCGAATTCTTAACAATGGCTACCTGGGAGGGAACCTGCGGTTTGGTGAGATCATATAACACGAACCGAACAACACCATCACCACAATCAGGAGGAGACACAAAATCAGACCCCGTACCATGGCGACACTTAGTCCGGAAAGTATGCGTTTTGAAACAACCACCACACAACCACAACCCCATACGCTTAAGAGTAACCTCGGCCCTTTCGAAAATAGCCAAATCCGACAAGAGAGACTGCTTAGTTGTAGCAAGAGCCTCAACGCTAAAGTGTCGGTCACGTAAATGTGTGATCAAAGATGTTTTAGTAAGCCCATTACCACCACCATCCCGACATCCACCAAGACCCACAAAGGGACAGTGAAATCTTACAACCGGCATAGCAATCAAGCAACAAAACCACAACCCCTTATAAGAACACCTCAAGTAAATAAACAACAGAATGGAAAACCCAAAAATACCAAACGTAGCAACCATGCAAGCGAAGGCACGCAAAACAACCCAACTGAAACAACCAAACTAACCAGAACCAAGCGTATGGTGACTACCCAAGACCAGAACCAAGCGTAGAGTAGCAGGCTGAAAACCAAAGCTTTTTGTACCCAAACCTTGCGATGACCAAACCCCAATCAATACCTCAAACAGCGTAAAGAAGAAGGCCTGAAAAACAAAGCTTATTCGTACCAAAACCCTTGAGATGACTGCCCAATACCAACCCCCAAGCGATGCGCAAAAAACAGCCAACGAACCTCAATAATGGTTTAGGAAGAAAAGATGGGAAGCAACGAACCTCACAATTGCAGGAAAACCACGAGACAAAACAAGGTTTCAAAAAGAAACCCTAACCAAACAGTGAAAAGAGAAAACCCAAATGAAAATATATAATTAATGATACATAAATGAGCGTGAGCAATAGGATCCTGGTACCATAATTCAAAAGAGAATATTGAATTAAGGATGCCTAGACGAACGTGAGCAATAGGGATCAAGATGATCACGGTAAAGATGCCATCGCCCACAGTGAACGTGTTTTCAATTATTATTATTATTATTATTATTATTATTATTATTATTATTTGTTGGAATCGCTCTTAACTCGTAAATGGAACGACATTGACGGGATTACATTTTCTATCTTTGTTTGCTTAAACACATAGGCTTGTTATGTCATTTAGTCATAGTTGTATGTGTTTAGGTATAAATACCCTCCTAGACTTTCCTAGGAGGGTGAGATTCTTAGTGTAAGCTTTACCTTTCAATAATAATACACACACTAGTTTTTCCCTTCTCTCTTGTTTTTCTCTCTAACTTGAAGATGGTGTTATTCCATCTTCCAAGACCTCCTGATTCACCAAATCACCCATACAAACGATCCTAACATTGATATCAGAGCAAACACTTAAACAAATTTCATCTATTATTATTATTATTATTATTATTATTATTATTATTATTATTATTATTATTATTATTATTATTATTATTATTATTATTATATAAAAACATCACTTCATTAGAAACCATAAGAGAAATTACAAGAAATTGGTGGGAAGCCGGGACACTAGTTGGGCTCCCACTCCTTTCTGAATACAAAAGCTTAGTCTATGAAAGATGAACGCCCCACTCTTGACATTATTCGAGTGGCTAACGACAACAGTCTTGATGCGTGAAAGTGTGTCCAAGGCTTCCGTGTCAAGCTCCCCAAATGTAGAAAAAGCAAACGGGATGAACTTGTAGCCATTTTCTTCACATTTGGACACATATTTCTTTTTCTTTTTCTCCACCGCGTTATGTAAAGCTACCCTTGGAGCCCACAAATTAGCATCAATACCCGCAAAAGGAGAGATCCCAGTTACATCCAAACACGTGTCCTTGCCTTGGAACCAGTTAAATAATAACAAGTCTGTCGGACGTAATTCTTTCCCCTCCTTCGAAAGAAACCCCATTGGGGCCTCCTTTTTCACCATAATCCCAACCTTGGAACATATGTCGACAAGAATATCACGTACCAGGTTATGTCTAAATTTCACCCCCACTTCACTGGAACAGTGAACTGCATGGTCTCCCCATTGGTCCATACGATGCTTGCAACTCGGGCAAGGACTACCTTCAGAAAACATGGGTATGGTAAGCCTATAACACAGTACCGACAGGAACTGGCGATGGTTCATCCTTTGGCCTAACCCATCAATAGGTATGGTGAATAGGAAGTCTTGTGCATGTGGGGCGCGGGTACAGCTGAGGATAGCCACTTGCCTTGGACTTAACGAATACTTTGAAATAAGATCTTTCTCGATGACACCGAAATAACACTTTGCCAAGGTTTTCATCATATGGGGGCAGGAGTGTCAGATGCGACAGATAACGTGTCTTTGTTACAAGCATTGTTAAAATTGTCGAGAGCATGTTGAAACGAAGGGCCATGCCAGTTAATGCCAAATTTGACCAAAATTCGGTCATGCATATCACTGGTTTGCAAACGAGAGGCGAGGAAAGCATATTGGATAATGTCACTCGCTGCATGGATTCCCAACCAACCCATTTTGATTGGGAGGGTAGCAAGCCGCCACTGCCAGTCGCCAAAACCTGGCCCGGAAGCTGTGATAATCTTCTCCAAGGAAGCACGTAACATCTGATCAAACCGGACTTGGGCCTCTCGCATGTACAGCGAGGAACATGTCCTCAAAGCGTATGATAATTTCGCAACCCCGGCACAATTACGAAGAAGAAGGAGCTCACATTGGGGGTCATTAAGTTTAAGAATAGCTTCCATTTGCAAGATAGTTTTAGAGACCCTTTTCAAAGCCAGCTCCTAACAAAAGCTTTCATTCAAACTAACGGGACCACCAAGTAGTTTGACACCATCAGCTGGACGCGAGATATTTATAGGAAAAACACCCTCCACCCTGCTTCTGGGGTCCTCCATAGGCCAGAAAAGTTCAGTCTTATCGACATTCAAAAACAAGCCCCGAGCGGGGCCATCCGTCATAATAATGTCGAGCGCCTTAGCAACCATAAGAGTATCCCCGACAATAGTGCCATCGTCAAGATACCAAGCCTGGAGAGAGAGCTCACAGGACCTATTAATAGCATGGACAAGGGGGTGTAAAGCGAGGGCGAACAACAAAGGACCTAGTGGATCCCCTTGTTGCACCCCTTGACAGGACCAAAGAATAGAATCATCGTAATAAAGTCTAGCAGGCCTGACATAGCAAAACTCGACCCAAGTAGCAATAGAAGGGCATCTCAGCCTGGTCTCCTGGAGAAGGACACTCCTATCAACCATATTGAAAGTGTTCTGAAAATCCACCAGCAGCATAGACAGCCCAGCATCGTGACCCTTAGCCTCAATAAGTCGATTCACCGAATGAAGAACAGCCTCACAACCGCCTGAAACACCAACCCCAAATTGAAAGTCCTGCAAGTAGGTATTCACAGATTTGCCAATTGAAGAAGAAGCAACCTTCAACACGAGCCTACGCCAAACTGTGCCGACAGCAATAGGTCGTATGCCTCCACCTGGCTTAACCAACTGAGTCAGGGGGCACTAGCAATAAATTCCCCTAGTATAGCAGGGCACTTTCCATCAAGAAACAGGTTGACAACCCCAGTGATAGAACCTAGCAGGTCATCGGCAATGGTGGACGCAGCCCCTCCCAAAATATCCATTAAATGTTGTGCCCTAAGCCCGTCTCGACCACATGATGTCCCTTTCGGGAAACTGCGTATCCTATTCAAAACCAAGTCCTTGTCCACAATAAGTGCATCTTCACCCAGAGGGTCCAATGACAAAATTGGTGGTGGGGCACGAGGGTGTTTGGCCTCTAGCTCATGCAAGGTGTCAGATGTAGAGGGGGCGACACCAGAGGACGTGAGCACCTTAATGGCAGCGGTGAAGTGTCCGTCCCCCAGTTTACGTTTACATTGAACCAGGTTAGCAGTATCAAGATCTTTGGGTTTAGCCATACCACCTAGGGATAAAGTGACCCCAGATAAACGTTCCATTACCAATGCGAACCTGTCTGCAGGATCCTTCCAGCGGAGAATAGCCCGCGATATACATTCAAATTGGCACCGTTCTCGCTCTCCCGAACGTCGTTGGGCTCTGTTGGCTGGCGTGAAGGTGGTCAAAACACAACATGGCAGGATGAGGAGTTGTACCCATACTGAAAGATCCCCCGGGCACGCAAGAACCTTATCAAGTGCATTACGAAAAATCTTGGCGAACCCGAGCCGCAGCCTAGGGGGGATACATTTAACCGTACGTAACTTCTTCAAGAACACTCGGCCCAGTAAGTTGATATCAAAAACTGACCCGCTCTCCTGTGAAATTGCCACAGGATCGGCCCCTCCACCAATGTCACCGTCAGTGATGTCTGATGCAACGATAGCACCATTAACTGCATCTAATACTGGCGTTGGGGGCGCATTGATGCCATAGATCGCAGCTTCATGAAAACTAGGTGCTATGACCACTCCCCCGTCAGCATGCTTACAATTTTTACTAAAGGTGTGGGTACAAAAACACACCCCGCAAAGCCAGACTCCCGCCGCATGAAGTGCCTGGTCAAGCGCGGAGAATAGGGAAAAATCCTTCGTAACCCGATCCTTGTATGAACCTTTTAGAACATCCGTTTTAAAATGGCGCGTATTCAAATGGTCAATAAAGTATTTCTTAGTGAGCCCTTTACCATTTCCCCCACTGCACCCTTCACAACCTTGTAACGGACAAGGGATTCTAAAAGCCTCACGATTAGCCATGAAGAGCTAACCAGCCCGCAAATTGATAAGGCTTTTTTTTTTCTTTTTTTTCACCTCTCAAATAAAACAAATAAGTGCTAAATTAAAAAGAAACATCATCACATGGGCTATGGTCCACTACATACGCAACATAGCAAATGATTGCTAAAGGGACAAAATCGTTATAATGTTCTAATTAGGTATATGTATTAAGATGATACCTTATCGTTATAATGTTCTAATTTTTAGTTTAAAGTCGTTTAGTTACTTTGTTATGATGCATCTTGACCTGTGCTTCTAAGACATAATTTTTAAGAGTTGTACAGTTCTAAATGGGTTGGCAATTCTACGACCTATCTCGTAGGGCCGTAAATAAACCGAACGTTAAATAAACATTTCATGATTTGTTCGCTAAAATGTTTGTCTATGTTTGCTTATTTATTAAATGATCGAACATGAACAATATTTTACGTTCATTTAGTTAAATGAATGAACTTGAACAAAAGTCACGTCCGTTCATTTATGTTCGTGAATGTCTGATTATGCGTTCGATAACGTTCATTTATGTACATTCATTTATTTATGTTCGTATATCATATCTTTTAATTGTATAATTTTAAAATTAGATTGTTTAAACAAAACAACACTTATAAAACAATATATTGTGCATAATTTAATAAAGTTTATGTTTGTTTGTATATGTTCAATCGTTTATGTTTTTGTTTGTATATGTTCGATCGTTTATGTTCGTTTAGTGTCTTAATAAACGAACATAAACGAACATGAACAACTCGATCATTTTCCTAATAAACGAACATGGACAAGAAAATTTTTCTGTTTAAGCGTTCGTGTAAACGAACGAACATGAATAAGGCTCCGTTCATGTTCGTCTGGTTCATTTACAACCAAATTGTGTCGCCTATAATAATTTTGTATGCAAACACTTTGCCGCGAAACGCGGGTCTTAAATCCTCGTTATGTATGATATCAATGGCATTTTGTTGTGATGACAATATGACATTTTGAACTCGATTTCCTGATTGATGATACTGGACTAATATTTATGGAATGTATCTCAAGTAAGAGAAATGATATTAAAGTTCTTCTGTTTGTGTCTCTAGATTGGTGGGAATGGGTATGGGCCTAGGATCGGGTGTGGCCTGGCAGCCAGGTGGTACCGCCCATGTGTCCAACCCAAACATTTGATGGAATATTTCGGTGCTTGTTACGTAAACCTTGAAGTTAGCCGAATATATTCCGTAATGTATTTGAAGAATTTAATATGTTTATATTAGATATCTTCAAAGATTACATTGCAAGTAAAAAGTAAAAGTACATGTTATGTTCTCCTATGTTAACATTTAAGCATTTTATCTTTGTTTCTATTTTATACATCTCTATCTCTAGTAAGGAAATTTTTAGTTTGAGCTTTAAACACACCAGTGGGTCTTTCGATCATTTCTCACGTCAAAATAGAAAACTTAACTTTGATATCATGATATTAAACGAAGAACTTAATTTCAAGTTAATTAATCACAAGCGAAAAACAAGTAACTACGTGTAATTAACAGAGCTTTAAAACTTTTATTGAAAAAGCATACGTGAAATATCTCATCCTTATTGATTGATTGCTAGCTATAACGAATTTATGTGAGTAATTAATTAAATGAATCTAAAAAAAAGCTTTAGATACAAAAAAGAATATATGTTGTCAATAAAAGACCACTACTTATGCCATTTTGCATTCAGGAGGAAATCCTTGTGGAAATCGCTTAGAATCCGAGCAGTAGTTGTAGATCATGTAATTCTTTTGAGCCCATCTTAGCCTCTCCTGCTTTGTATTATCCAATTCCTCTGAAAGCCACGCCTGATTCCCTCCTGAGGATGTCGAGCCAGTGCAAGACGACTTCCCGGAAGCCATAACACAAGCATTGGCCTTAAAGTTTCTGTAAGAAGCAGTAAAAGGAGCTTTACTCCAATCAGTCTTGACAAGACCACCCCTTGTTGCCCAATCATCAGCATTCCATAAACTCGAATGTATCCTCATTGGCTGATCTTTTGGAAATGGTACTCCCAGCGATTCCGCATTCTTGAACTCTCTAATGGGTGTCCCGTCAACCGAAAAACTGAACATTAACATATAGAAAGATCAGTATAGAACTATAAATAGTTGATGAATAAAATAGTCCACATGATATATAGGATATTAGGACTTACATGATGTGTTTTGGGTTCCAAAGGATGGAATAAGTGTGAAAATCAGCAGTTGGGTCGAACCATAAGTAGAATTGTTGCTCTCGATTGCCTTTACCTTGGCTGAACACATTTGTATGTAGAATATAAGGATCACCACTTAAGTTACCCAAGAACTCGAAGTCGATCTCATCCCAGTTTGACCCTTTCGAAGACAACTGCATAACAAATTAACAATCATGATTGTTAGTTAAAGGGTATTTATTAACTGACTATATTTATAAGAGCAACATGTAAGAATAAAACTTACGTAGTATGCAGTGACAGTGCCAGCAGAGTTGCCGGGAACGAGCTTAAGTTGCATATCGATTTGTCCAAACAAATACTCGTTTCTAGACTCAAACCCCGAGCCAGACGCTTTGTCTAGGGAGAGTGTTAAAAGGTCACCATTTACTATCTTACCACGACCATCACCCCAAGTGATATCAAACTCATTGTTGAAATCAGCTGAGACGAGTAAAGTGGTCGCTAGAAGTACAAAAATCGAAAGCGTATAGTTAAAAGTAGACATTTTATGTTGAGAAATATATGTTGTGTGAATAAGCTGATGGATGATATGAAGTGGGTTTGTGTTGGTATTTATAGGGAATGTGTACGAAAGTTAGTATGAAGGTGCAAGTAGTAGTGTTTAAAGTTGGTGAGCAGGATCTTGGTTGTAAAATAGCTGGTGCATAGCGTGTGACCATAATATTATTTCTTAAAAGTAGTTATGATAGGGACTTGCATTAAAGTTTTACTAATGTATATGTTTGGATATTATTATGACGGATGTTTGTGGGTCAAGACGCGTCTTCAAAAGAAATCTATAGTTATCACACTTTACTGTATAATTTAATACTACTTCAAAACATATTTACGTGATTTGACAAATTTCATTGTTTACATCTTTTTGAGAAAAAGTTGAGACATCTATAACTTTTGGTTTATTAAACATTAAACGATATACATTTATAAAGACGAACGATGTAAATTATGTTCAAAATCGAACATTGGGGAAATCCCGAGATTTTAAGAAGCAAAAATGCAAGCTTTTAAGAAAATTAAGTCATCCGGGTCTATTTCGTTTAACACATCGGAGTCAGCAGAATGTGATTTTAATCTCAATCAAATGGCCGAAGACGTGGAAGAGGAGGTGCAGAAAGTTCGACCAGGGACAAAGCGAAGAATAAAGCGTTAGCATCAGACGCTTCATCGACATCGACAGTGGCAGGTAGTGATGAAGCGTTAGCTAAGTTGTTGGTGAACGAATTTACAAGTAAACAATTGTCATTTACGTCAATGAGGGAAATATACTGTAACGCCTTTTTGGAGATTAAAAAAAATTGGAACAAAAGAAGTTTGAACTACAACAACACATGTTCAACTTTCAACAACAAAAACAACGGCAAGAAAACAAATTATTCTATATGAGTCTTGTGGATCAATTGAGTAGAATCCACCTTGAATTTCAAGTTGTTGTTAATAAAGAAGATGATTAAGGAGAAATATAATTTAGATTATCAGTTTATATTTTGAATTTCGTAAGTTTATGTTTTTAATTAGACTAAAATACACCGTTGGTCCCTATAGTTGGCACGACGCATCGCGATGGGACAAAACTCGCCCTTTTCATCGTCGGGGTCCCTATTTCAAGGTTTTCACTCGCTACAAGTCCTTTGACCATTTTGCCGTTAGTCAAGGACATCTCATGGCGTTAGATTTGTCTTTAGTCCAAGGGCACTTTTGTCATTTTACCAGTGTCCATTAATTACCGTGCCAGCCCACTTGTTTAACCAGCGGCGCTACAGTAAAACCTGGCTAATAAAAAGAACATTTTATCACCACTCATCCTTTATCTTTCCTAACAACTAAAATCTTATCTTCTTCACCGACGGTAAAATCTGAAAAATGGTGGTGTGTTCATGCAACAGAAGGGCCGTCATTAGAACATGCTGGAACACCACGAACCCCGGCATGAGGTTCTATGCCTGTCCAAGACAGGTTGGGACACTTAATTTTATTTCATATTGTATTAAAGTTTGCATGTAGTGGTTTACCTTAAAATGTGTTGATTATGATAGTCTATCTGGTTTATTATAATTGTGATTTTATACAAGTGGGTTTAGTTTGTGTTTATGAGGCAAGCAGATGCTAACATATTGATTATCAATTATAGGCTACAACATGTCCATTCATAGGGTGGCACGATCCAGCCATCCAAAGGAGAGCAAGAGATGTGATCATCTACTTGCAGAGAACAATCTACAGGAATGAGGCGGCATTACAAGAATACGAAGTCGCCCTCGTTTCTGAGATTATGGAGGCGGTCAACGCTGGTGACCGGGAAAACGAGCTTGAGGTTGCTCACCAAGCAGCCTTGGCCGATCTCCTTGTTGAGAAGGAGAAAGTTTGCCGTCTCAGGAACTTTTGTGTGTTGTCTTGGATGGTCATCTTCTTGTTTTTTCTATGGTTCTTCTATAGGGTTTAGATAGGTACTGGTTTTAGTGTTTTGAATCGGTGGTAGATGGTCTAGTTGTGTTTAAGAAGTTTTAGTGTTGGTTGACTAAGAATAGTCTTTTGGTGTATAATGTTTGGTCCTTGTACAGTGTTAATATATTTCTTTTATGCTTTGGTCCTTATACTGTGTTGCCTTTACTAGAAGGTCCTTTCCCAAGAATTTATATATCACTTGCCACACAAATGGTGAAACTCATAACAGAGATACGAGTTTCAAAGATGGATGAATGATGAGGGATGGATGAACAGACACCAATTTCGAGTATCAACATAAACTTGATATGGTGTTGTTCATCCATCTTTCATCCTTCATTCCTGTTTGTGATGATAGAATAACCGTATCCAACTCAAAACCCAGATCCAAGTATCAAAGATGGATGAATGATCTGAGATGGATGAACAGACACCACTTTTGAGTATCAACATAAACTTAATATGGTGTTGTTAATCCATCTTTGATCCTTCATTCCTGTTTGTGATGATAGAATAACCGTATCCAACTCAAAACCCAGATCAAACTTCAACAGATCCTAGATTCATAGACGTATGAAGTCTCAAAGATGGATGTATGGCACCACTTTTGAGTATTAACATAAACTTGATATGGTGTTGTTCATCCATATTTGATCCTTCATAAGTTTTTGTGATAATAGAAGAACAGTAACCAAACTCAAAACACAAATCCAAGTTCAACAGATCCAAGATTCATAGACGTATGAAGTCTCAAGGATGGGTGAACCGACACCATTTATGAGTATCAACATAAACTTGATATGGTGTTGTTCATCCATCTTTGATCCTTCATTAGTGTTTGTGATAATAGAATAACAGTATCCAACTCAAAACACAGATGTATGAAAACTCTATAAAAACAATACAATAAAAACACAATTAAACCCATACACTAAAATGACATGATTTCATACATAACGCAAATGGATATATTTCCAAATGCATAAAATTTTGGAGTCTACAAAGTTCAGAAACATACATTATTTAAACACAACAAATAATGTTTAGGGGAATACATATTCGATAGATAACATTGGCTTTCATATGCTTCACCAGCATTTTTTTGTGGTGAAGAAAGCTTTGCTGCTATAATCTTGGTCTTAGTCCAAAAATGTTTTGGAGACCCACCAGAAGCAGCATCAACTTGACTTCCAGATTCAGACTGGACCACACTTGGTTGATCATTACCTTCATAGTTGTCACCTGTAACCTTTGCCTTCTTCTTTGCTGTAACTTTTGGCTGGGATGAACCTGTTTTTTGAGACTGTTGTGTAGTGCCTTGACTTCCTGTTACACCTCCTTGCCCAAGACATGTTTTCTTGTTGTATCCAGCATTGCCACAAATACCACAAACCACACTCTTACTAGACTATGACAAGTTACTGGTTTTGTCACTATTATCATTTTCAGTAAAAGGCCTGGTTCTTTTCTTTCGTGGCCTACCTAATGGTTTATGATGTTTAGGTGGAAGAATGGTTGTAGGCACCTGTGACTTATACCAATGCTCATAACCATTTATTGGTTGGATGTGGTGTTTGTAAGTTTCTTCCCAAGTCTTAAGCAAGTAACATGGATGCACCCATGATTCAACAGATCCTATTTGCATTCCATTCAACCTCATACACCGGTGGGTAGCAACAGCATGTTTACATGGCATACCTGTAAGCTCCCATCTTCTACATGTACAAGCCCTAGCTTCAACATTGACAGTACACTTGTCTCCCCATCCACTGACCTCATACTTTTCTCCTTCAACCAGTAAAGCAGTGTACTTATAAGCCTCTTTCTTGATTGCATCTAACATGAGTGTTGCCTTTGGTGTTAATGGTCCAGCACACTTTTGAATCACATTCACAACGTTCACTATTCTTTTCATACAGTACTCTCTAATGTATTCCAAAGCAGTAATGATGGGTTGGTGCCTACCTCCCACTAGTTTCCCATTGAACACCTCACACATGTTATTAAGTAGCACATCAGAATGAGCCCTCCCTACAACATGTTTGGTCAGGTACCTGAAAAATGTCGTAGAACAAAATATGTACAAGTAGACATAGATTTGGTTAGGTACCTGAAAAATGCGACCTTGACCAATGGGTTGGTGGTATCTTACTTAACCAAGCATGAGCAGGTTCGCTAAAACTCTTGAATGCCAGCATGGCTGCCTCAAATTGTTGGACGGTTGTTGCTGCTGCACATCTCCACAAATGTTCCTTGTATGCTTTAGCATTCCATTGCAATATCATATTATCATGGATGTGCTTCAAACATTATCTGTGTTCAGCACTAGGGAATACTTCTGCTAACGCTGGAATGATACCCTGCACAAATAAACATCAATTCCTTATTAATTAAACTTGCATTTAACGAAAATACAAGTGAATCTCATCAACTAAATGGTAAAATCACCTTTTGCCTGTCGCTGATAAAAGTGTAGTTTGAGTTTGGTTGCAAGTCAAGATCATCTCTTAGACATTCAAGAAACCAAATCCATGAGTCTTTGCTTTCAGCTTTTGCAACCGCATAGGCTACAGGGTATATTCCATTGTTGTTGTCTATACCGACTGCTGTAAGAAGCTGGCCAGGAAAAGGACCCCTCATAAAAGCACCATCTAACCCCAACAACTCTCTTTGACAAGCTTTGTATCCTTCCTTCAAAGTGCCTAAGCATACATACATTCTCTTGAAAACTCTGGTTGGACTTGTTGCATCTGTTGCAGTTTGTACACTTATCATAACTGTTGTATATGGGTTTTCTGCAACTCTTCAACATAGTCTCTTAAAAGGGTGTATTGCTGCTTATGATCACCCCTAATCTCATTTTCTGCCTTGTTTTTTGCCCTTAATGCTTTTTTCATAGACACCTGAACTTCAAACTGTTTACTGAGCTGATCTTGAACAGCCCCGATTGGAATATCTGGATTGACTTGAACTTGGTCAACTATTTGCTTCGAAAGAAACTTGTAGTCACAAGCTTTAATGTCTCTTGATTGCAAACATTTGTGTTCATCCGTGAAAGTTTGAACAATCCATACATCTTTATCTGTATTTTTGGCTACATGCAACAACCATGGACACTCTGTTGCTTGCTCCTTGCGCTTTCGCAAATATACATCCCTACCAAGGCCTCTAGTTATCGGACCATTTTTCCTCTTTGGGGCTTTTCCCAGCCCTGAATCTTTGATTATTCCACAAACAGGTATTTATCCAAGACACCTAACCCTAATTCTCTTTTTGTCATTCTTAATTAGTTGCAATTTCCTCCTAGTCTTTATTGAAAGCAGATAGATCCTATCTTTTACTTCTTTTGCAGTTACAAAACTTTGACCACAGAAAAAAAAAGATTTCGTCCTCTGTTTGTGCTGCCTTACTTAACTTTTGTTTCTTGTATGCCCTCAATTTGTTCCTCCTAATAACATAGTCATCCTCATTCTCAGAACCACTTGAAAAATCATTATCATCTAACAGATCCAACTCATTTTTCTTAAAAAAATCATGTGGTAGCTGGTTGGTGGTACCTATAGATGGTAAATATGTAGTCTCGGTCACTTTGAACATATTAACATCAAAATCAGGCTCCTCAAAAGTATTAGCCTCATCGACAACTGTGTTTCCATCACCATTGTTCTCAATATCATCATCTTCACTCATATAAGTGTCTGTCTCACTCACATTGTCATCACTTACAGCTTCATCGATTTCACTAACCTGTACAGATTTACCTTTTTTGGATATGATCCACAGGATTACATGTTTCCTCCTCATGATGACCTAACTCTTGATCATTTTGAGATACCTCTTCAGGACTATCTATTTGGATATGCTCAACATGTTTATCTATATGCTGGTTGACATCACCTACAACATCTTCAGTATGACAGACCTCTACAGCTTGAAACAAGGGTTGTGTTTCTGGCATCTGACTAGATTGTACCGAAGTATTGACTTCCAAAGGTTGATGTGTAACCTCACATATATCCTCTACCACAGACTTATTAACAATGTTTTCTAAGAACAATTTCTTTGAGCAATATGGAACAATAGCAAGAGCTGCCTTTTTCTTTGTTGCATCCACATCAGCAATAACTGTCCTAATTGACTTTGGTGACATTTGATCAACGTCCAATGTTGTCTTACCGTTTTCAACATAAACCTCTATCATCTTATGGTCATCAACAAGATCTTTCAATATTTCTAAATTAGCACTCTCACTTAAGCTATACAAACCATCATCTAAATTACTACCCGGCTTAACAAAGTAATAGTAATTTTTTGAACCGAGCTCATAACCCAATTCATACATAAGAACATCCAACTCTTCAACTGACACACTATCAACATCAACCAAATCAACTAAACTTTCCATACCTCCAACGTATATTCTACCAGGCCAGTATTTAAAGACACAATTGTGATGAACCCTCATATTAAACATATTAGATCTACCACCTGAAAACATGTCAATATATGTTTAAAGCATTCTAAAAACTTAATTGGGAAACAATAAATACCACAATTACAAATTCCAATGACTGTAATAAAAAAAACAGTACAGTATTTCTTCTTAGCAGAGTCGTATAGGACGGTATCATCAACTGGATAACCTGACTGTCTTCTTACTTTCCATAGGGTAAAGTCCATGTTTCGGTTTTATGATTGATAAACAGGGGTTTTGTGACATGCAATTTAGGGTTTGTGAATTCTGATAATTCTTGTAACGAAAATTCTGGGACGAATGATAATACAGACTATGTGTTTATCGGAGCGAGAAGAGGGTTACATTACATGTGGCAATAATTAAGAAATTTTTAATTGAAATATGGAAATGGCAAACGTGCCCTTGGACTAAAGACAAATCTAACGCCATGAGATGTCCTTGACTAACAGCAAAATGGTCAAAGGACTTGTAGCGAGTGAAAACCTTGAAATAGGGACCCCCAACGATGAAAAAGGCGAGTTTTGTCCCATTGCGATGCGTCGTGCCAACTATAGGGACCAACGGTGTATTTTAGTCTTTTAATTATTAATGCAATGTTTTTTTATTATTGTGATAACTATTTTACATGTTTAGTGATGAGTTTGGTAATGTACTAAATAGTAATGTGACATTGATGTATAGGGAGTGAATTTGATGACTATTAAATTCGGTCTTAATTCATAAACACACAACTTTCATATGACTTTTTAGATTCAATAATATTTTTTATATCAACTAAATTTAGCCAAGTAAACAATTCCAGTTACTTTATTTAGTGTTGTACAACAAAATTAAAACTGAAAGCTAAAAAATAATTTATACAAGTAAAGTGATCAAACGTTTAAATATTACTATTAAATAGATTTTTTGTGTGACATCTAGGAAGCGTAGTAGCACACACTCAAAGGTGCATCATATGCCAATTCAATTGTCTGATTCTCCCCGTACTGTTGAGTGGTGATTGTGATTGCAGAAGGGTCCTACTATCCTACCTTCTAGAAAAATTTTAGGGGTGTTGGGGCTTTCTCTCTCCTCCCAATCATTGGGACATTGGTTTCCGTGCAATGATTGAAAAAAGATGGTTTTTTTTTTTTTTTTTTTCTTTCAGTTTTACACTATTTTTTGTACAAGTTTTTGTATTAGTTTTTTTACTTTTCCTTTTTATTTCTTTTTTACAAGTAAAGACACTATTACTAAATAAAGTATTAATTTTTTTACAAGTTTTTTTTTTTTTTTTTTTTTTTTTTTTTTTTTTTTTTATTATGAATCAGTTTTAAAACTTAAAAAAACAACGTAGTCGGAAATTTTTTGGTTTTAAAACAAAAAAAATTTCCAACTGCCATGGCTAAAAATTACCATAGAAAAATTTCCAACTGCAATGGCTCAAAAATTTCCAACTGCCATGGCTCACAAATAGACTTAAACAAACACCTTATTAGGAAAGTACCTAACACAAGTTAGTTTTACGAGGTGGGTTTATGTAAGTTTATTATGCCATAATAAACTTGTATTAGCTCATGACTTTCATTAAGCCAAAAAAACTGAGTATCTGAAAAATAATCCGAAAACATGTAAGCTCATGAGCCCTCAAATTAGGTAAAAAAAAAATTTCCAACTGCCATAGCAGGACCCAAAAAGGAACAATCTAATCTTGCACCCCATATTATCCGTAACATGTTAAGTTGAACCTGATGAAACTATCGCTTGAGATTTTGCAATCAAAAGAGTTCTTGAGTTTTTTTGTTGAACATCAAGAATACATATAGCTATACAGTTTTTGCTAGACTAGCACTGGCTCCAACTCTCGCACATAACAAGCCTCAGTAGATAGCGAAGGGTGTTGTAGCCGTATCTAGAACATCCAAATTGGTATCTAGAACAACCAAAAACAACAGGCCTCAAGAACCATAGAAACCATCTCGTTTACTTTCAGATACGCAACCATAAAAACTTTAGATCTAGGGCGCGTCGGTGAGAAATACCGCGCGTGCCCTATGTTAAAATGATCACCTTTTCCCGATCTATCTTTTGGCATATGGGGTGAAAAGTTCCGGTGGTGCATGGCGAGAATATTGGCCGGACAAGAAGCCGGAAAGTTTTTAGGTCGCCGGTTTTTAGAGAGAGAAAAGAGAGAGACTGAGTGTATTATTTGTGTGTGAGACAAAAATATGAGTGGGTAAAAACAGGGGATAAAAACAGGGGGCGCACCCCGGTTTCCCATATACCACTTTTATTTTTTATTTTTTAAAAGTTGTAAAAATGTTGTAAAAGTTTAATAAAAGTTGTAAAATTTTAATAAAAGTTGTAAATTTTTTTTGTAAAAGTTGTAAAATTTAATAAGTAAAGAGTATTAGTTGTATTAGTATTATTTTAAATAAAGTTGTTAAAAATGTTGTAAATTTTAATAAAGTTGTTAAATTTAAATAGAAGTTGTAAATTTTAATAAAAGTTGTAAATTTTAATAAAACTTGTTAAATTTTAATAAAAGTTGTAAAAGTTGTAACAAAAGTTGTAAATAGAAGTTGTAAATTTTAATAAAAGTTGTTGTGTTTTTTATTTTTTAGGTGTTAGGTACTGAAGTTGCTTTAACTGATTAGGTGAAATCTACTGCTGAATCGATTGGTTTTCTTATTGTTAAAGGAAGAACTAAAACAGATAGGGGCTATAGGTACTCTATCGAATTGTTGTGTTCTAGAAATGGGATTTCTGCACGTGAAGGTTTAGAAGATGAACTTGAACGGCAGACTAGTACCGCTAAAATTAATTGCCCATTCAGATTACTGGCGAAATTTATAAAACGTCAAAATGGTTGGATATTGAGGGTCAAGTGTCCGAGGCATAATCATGAATTCGTAGACTCGTTCCATGGTTTTTCACAAGCCATGCGATTAAAAGAAAGTGAGTTCGTTTTGGTGAAGCAGTTGACAGAACAGCGTGTAGCACCACGAATTATACTTTCTACAATAAAAGAGAGCGATCCGAATAACGTGTCTGGCATTAAAACGGTATACAATGCACAAGACAAGATACGTCGCGCCAATCGTGGTGATTTGACTCCGATACAACTGCTTTTAGTACATTTTCAGCGTCAAGGTTATACACATTACCCTAGGATAAATGACCACACAAATGAGCTGGATGAAATATTTTTTGTTCACCCGACGTCATATGCCCTGTGGACAACATATCCGGAAATCATGCTGATGGACTCCACATACAACACCAACATGTTTAAACTGCCATTCTTTACAGTTGCTGGGGTTACTCCAACAAACACAACATTCTCAATGGCGTTTAGCTTTTTGGACAAGGAAAAAAAACCAAATTTCAAATGGGTGTTGGAATGTGTTAAGTTGGTGATACAAGAACAATATTACCCGCGGGTTATCGTCACCAACAGAGATTTAGCGTTGCTTGGGGCATGCGCAGAAGAATTCCCAAACGCTAACAGATTACTCTGCCGATGGCATATCAATCAAAATGTGCTAAAGCATTGCAGACACAGATTCGATTCGGTAAAGGAGTATGAGTCCGTTAGATGGACATGGGATTTGATGGTTACAGCTCCGACTGAAGATGTGTTCACGCATTATTATCAGCACCTACAGGATTTATTGGTCCAAAAAAAGGGTACTCAACCATTAATACATTTTTTTATTATTATTTAATAAATAACTACTCGAATTATTTTCTCACTTTATTAATTATTTGTTTTCTCAGATGTTTTCCAGTATTTTCGTAACTGGCTGCGAGATTACGACCGCATGTTTGTGTCGTACATTACCGATCAATATCGCAGCTTCGGTCAGACAACAACATGTAGAGTTGAGAGTCAACATGCGCTGTTGAAGTTATACTTGGGCTCCACACAGTCCAGCTTAGACACGTTGTTGTGTTCGGTCGACAAGATTATAGCTGCGCAAGAAACTGCGATACGAGCATCTTTGAATACAAGCAAAATCAAGAAACTGCATGCTTGTAAGAGCACTCTATTTAACGAATTGCGGTATAATGTTTCAATGGATGCTTTACGGCTCATACTCGCAGAAAGTAAACGGGATGTTGACCCACATGCATGTAATCATCAGTTGCGGTTAGTGTATGGTTTACCATGCTATCACCAACTGTTTTGGCTTGAAGCAAACGGTATGTATTTTAAAATTTATGCCTATCAAATTATTCTTCCCGTCAATACCGATAATTTTAACTAGTTCCTTTTTTTCGAATACAGGATTGCCTATTCCGCTTGATTTTGTTGATAATTTTTGGAGAACACTAAGCGTTCCCTGGCATGTTGTCCGAAATACTCAAGAGCCTGATGAGCCTGGATATCCTCAGGAGCCTCAAGGGCCTGAAGAGCCTGAATATCCTCAGGATCTTTAACGTGGAAGGTGATGGAAATTGTGGCTATCGAGCTCTTGCCGTAGGTCTTGGTCATCAGGAACAAATGTGGCCCAGAATTCGAGCTATTGCCAGGGAAGAGGTAGACAATCACGAGGAAGTTTACAGGCAATTGTGGGGTGATTATTTTACATCTACACGTAACTCGATGAATTGGTTTAACGGTGCAGCACCCCGGCGTTACTGGATGACCATGCCAGAAACGGGCGTGGCTATTGCTACAGCTCTTAACCGTCCTATTGTATGTATATCCAATTCACAATCTGTTATGTGTCTTCCGCTGAGAGGTGGTCCCAATTCAGCACAAATATTGTCCCCCGTTGTGATTCTTCGTGTGGGGGAAGACCACTGTGCTCACTTCGTTCTTGCGATTCTTGATGAAAACTCACCACTCCCGTATAATCACCCACAATGGAGATTTTTTAGAAATGCCCTGGCCGCGACATGGGAACATATGTTTACTCAACGACAGAGGATGTTTAGACAGACGTAGAAAACGATTATTGATTTATATTGTAAATGACAAAACATGTATAGACGATTACTGATTTATATTGTAAATGACAAAACATGTATAGACGATTACTGATTTATAGTAAACTATTAATCTATAACAAGATTGGTTATTTATGTATTCCAAACTTCTAATTTTGTGAACCATTATATTACTAATTTATGTTGTGAATAATTATACAAATTTTTTTGGCCAGATGCAACAAGAAAATCCTTTCTTGTGTCGTTGTCGACGTGGATTTATAATTGAAAGAACATCCCAACAGCCCAAAACTTGTGGTCTGAAGTATTATGCATGTCCTTTGTCAAAGGTAAATAATTAAACGTTTGCTTATTTGCGTAAATATATCAATAACTTGTTTGTTTAGAATACATTTCTTATAATTGTTTCGTCATGTAACAGCCAGGGACTAAAGACTAGGGTGTCGATACTTCATGTGGGAGGAAATATTTCAACAAACGTACTTTGGTGAAGCCTCTTCTTCAACGCAGTGCTCAAACTGTGAAACTCAAGATAAAACGATCAACATGTTATTGGCTCAAAACAATTTGTTGAATGCAAGAACAAAGACGTTGGAGGCATCACTGGAATTGGCAAGAAATCCAGTTGATCACGCATGTCAGTCGAGTGGAATACTCTACGAGCTTATAGAGGACATTAATAATCTTCATGTGGAGTAGATTTCGTTGTAATATTGAATACATTTGTTGTTGTACTTGTTTAATATTTTAATGTCTAATGTTTTAACGTAAAAACACTACACAAATAAATATACTCTACATATAAAAACACTACACAAATAAATACACACTATATATACTCTACAAATAAAAACACTATATATATATACATTACACAAATAAAACTATACACAAACACAAAACAAAACAAAAAAACAAAAAACAAAAAAAAAAAAAAAAAAAAAAAAAAAAAAGGACAAACCAATCATTGGGCCAATGATTGGCCTAGTGAGGTGCATGGGAAGGAAAACATGGGGTGCAAGATTAGATTGTCCCTTGCAGAATAAGGATAGTAACAAACGCGGTTATGTAGGGTACTAATGCACTAGCATAAAAGCCTCAATTTAAGCTTTAATGATTTCGTTGGCAGTTGCAATATTAAGGAGTTAACAAACAATAACACATTTTGAAGGGCTAAAGGCTAAGAAGGCTAACTAGCTGAGTGCGGAGGGCACACTAAACACGAACCGAAACAACCGAAAGGAGCCAAAACCATATTTTTAAATTCGATTTCTTTTGCTTCACATACAATGATACAGTAGAAGTTCCTTTAGACATATTATGATGATAGGTGACTCTAATGCTTCTATGTCCAAATTATATGACGTCCTAAAGAGACGGAGCCAGTTGGGGGATGGCGGGTGCTCGGTCGCTCGGTCACCCCTAACTGCGTCAACTAGCTCACTTGTATCTTGTTTGAGCCAAATTTTAGGATTGCTTGTATCTTGATTGAGCTAAATTTTGTTTATCTTTTTCGTTAGGATTGGCAGGTTTAGGGATAAGTTGCTCGTTGCCTGGTTCATTTTATGAAGAAGAAGATGATATAAATGAAAAGACAGAGAGAGAAAAGACAAAAAGTATATGTGTGGTGAGTGTTACATCTTGACCTTTACTTGACTACTTTATATCATTTTCATTGAAAGAATCCAACTATATATATAGCACCATTTAACAATAATCACATCTGATAAATATTTAAGATGACTTCTTCTTCTTTTTCTTTCTTTCTAATAGAATGTTTATTTGTGAATATGTGAGTTGTTGGATGTTAAATTTAGCGTGATAACGAAACAGTCAATATTCTACTCAATATTAATATTAAATTTGGAAGTTGTGTCATTGGCTACTAATAGGGGGTGGGGTTTGGGGTGATATTATAAAGGTGGGGGAAGAGATGGACAGGTTGGATATTGGGTTGTCTTCGTCTTTTGTGGGGGTATTGGGCGATCATAGGGATATAGATTTTGAGTTGATAGATGGGTGGATAATATGAGACTTTGTGATACGTTTTCTAGACTTTTTTGTTTAGATAGGAATAAAGAGGGTAGTGTGATGGATAAGGGTTTGTGAGTAAACAAGAGGTGACGTTGGGAATGGGATTGGGTGAGGGAAATTAGGGGTAGTGTATGTAAGGAGCTTGATGAATTATTAGATGTATCGCAAAATGTGGTGGTTTCTAATAATTGTAGGGACAAATGGTGTTGGGAGCTAATTGAAGACGGCGAGTTCAAGCTCAAGGCGCTTACAAGTTTAGTCGAGGAGAAGATTCTTTGTGTGGGAAATGGAATTCAAAAAATTAGTGAGTTTAAGGAACCACTGCCTATTTGCTTGTTTAATTCCATAGAGAGATTTTTGAAGTTTGTAGACACTATTCTTGGTATGAGGTGAAGGGTAGCCTGGTGGAATGGTCATGTACACTTCCTCAACTAGGTCTCCATGTAAAAAGGAATTATTGATATATATAGTTAAGCAATGCACCAGTTATTATGAACAACAATGGCAAGCATGGCTCTTACAGTTACCATCTTTGCTACAGGGCAAAAATGTCATGGAAATCAACTCTTTCCTTTTGAGTGTACCCTTTTGCAACAAGCCTTGCTTTGTATTTGTCAAGAGTCCCATCTGCTTTACATTTGACCCTGAATACCCACTTGCAATCAACTCCTAGACTTTTTCATTTAGATAGGAATAAAGAGGGTAGTGTGTTGGATAAGGGTTTGTGAGTAAACGAGAGGTGGCGTTGGGAATGGGAATGTGAGTAAACCATCTTAAAACCTAACCAAGAGCCCAAAAATTACCAAAACCCAAATGTCTATTTTGCCCGTCAAAACCAAAAAAATCCAAAAAAAATCCCATTTTACCTACAAAAAAAACCAACTTTTGTAAAAATTTATTTTTCCTAAACACAATTTTTAGTTTTAAAAAAAATACAAAACTTTTGAAAAAACCAAAATACATTTTACATTTAAACCCTTTTTACAAATAAACCTTAAAATCATTTTTCCCTTCTTTTGACCCAACACAACCAGAAAGAACAAAACTTAACCCACGACCCTATCCCCCTTTTCCCTCCTCTTTTCTTCTTTCTCTGAAACACTCAACCTCCCATCCTTCACCCAGTTATCACCAAACCCACTTTTCCCCTCTTTCCCAAGGCTGCCAAGTTGACAATCCAAGCATAAATCACCCTTTGGATGGCTCAGATTAAATCCAAAATTGTACCTACTATTGGACGGCTTGGATTAGATGAAGAAGCACAAGTGTGGTGTTTTTCTGTTTTATCTCACATAAGAAGCACAACAGGAGGGATGAAGACCTAGAGCCCTTAGTATAAATTGAGCATTGTAGCCATCATATAAGGCACCCCTAGTTGTAGTTTTAAATTAGTCTTCTGTTTTTTTTACTTGTAATATTTTTCTCATTAATGCAAAAAAAGTTATTTCTTTGTTATGCTTTAATCTCAGTTTTCTGCTTATACGATAAGCACACAAGTGCTTATTTCCATTTTCTCCAAACTGTGTTAAAGGGGTACTTTCAAGTTCTTAAGTTAGTCTTTGTCAAGGAAAAGCCAACAAAAGAAAAAGAAAAAAAAATCAGTTTTGAAAATCTCAATGTCAAGTAGATTTAACCTTAAAGGAGTGTTTGGGTTAGGATTAGTTTTTGGGTCAAAATCATACTTTTACCCATTTTGACCTTGCAAGTCAGTTTGAATTAGTGTAGTGGGTGATTGTTAAGAGTTTTTACAAGTTGTCCAAAGTTTCAAGTCCTATTTGGTTTCATAGCAGCAAAAAAAAGAAAAAAAGAGAAAAAAATATTTTTCTCAGTTCTGTCAGTTGTTTTTCTAACAATTTAGTCAAGATTTACTTGTGATAAAAAAATTTAAAAAATAAAAATTGAAATTTCACCAGCTTGTTTAACTGTGGTTAAAAGGAAAAAAAATTCAAAAAAATGGTTTACTAGGTCTGCGAATGGGTCAAAGTGGGTGGGTTGGCCAATTTTCTGTTCTGTGCAGGGTACTCTTCCTAATTCCAAGTTTTGCTCAGCTTATTTATAAGCTGTAAAAATCTCTAATTAAGCTAGAAAGGCAAAAGGCAGTGGGCTAGGTGGACTTCAAGTAGCCAGAAGCTCAGGTCCTAACTCTCTTAATAGCTTATTCAAAATAAGCTCTAAAGTGAGCTGCTTGGCCTGTTTTGCTGAACATCACCAGCAGCTAAGTGATATTTTTTGTGTTTCAAGTGCTTATTAGGATCATTAATTAGCATATTTAGGATTTTTATTCCCCTTTAGTATCATTAGTCTAGAATAACTTTAGTTTAGTATAGCTTATTAGTGCTTATTGTACCTTTTTAGATTAGCTTATCTCTAATTTTTTTTTTAAGTTTAGGATTCCCCTAGTTTAATTCAAAAGCCAACTGTTTTTCCCTTTATTTCAGCCTAATTGTAGCTTATTTATGCATGTCTTAGCTTATTGTAATTACCTTGTGCTTAGTCATGATTGGTTTGCTTATCTGTGGCTTATTTGGTCCCTACTAAAGCTTAAAGTGGTGTTTGGTTGTTCACTATCCAAAACAACAGCAATAAGCTGTTCATACAGCTTATTTGTTGAGTTTTAAGAAAAAAAGTTTTCACAAAAATTGCTTATTTCATTGTCCTTTACAAGTTCCAAAAGAAAATATTGAGAAAAAAAATAAGAAGCAAAAAGGCAGGAGGTGGGATTCGAACCCAGGACCTCCAGCAACCACGACTAGGGGTGTTATTCGGGTTGACCCGGCCGGGTTCGGGTCAACTCAGGTCAAGCCATAAAAAAACATACCCGAACCCGACCTTGTTTAAAACTCGGGTCAACTCGGGTCGGGTCAATTCGGGTTCGGGTCAACTCGGGTCGGGTCAACTCGGGTCGGGTCAATTCGGGTTCGGGGTCAACCCGAGTATTTTACATTGTAAAAGTGTAGTTGAACCGGGTTAGTCGGGTTCGGGTCGGGTCAAGGCTAAAAAAATATGCCCGAACCCGACCTTGTTTAAAACTCGGGTCAATTCGGGTTGACCCGATTGACCCGAATATATTTTTGAACCCGATTGACCCGACCCGAATTAGCTCGGGTCGGGTTCGGGTTCGGGTCGGGTTCTCCCGAATTTATTTTTTAACCCGATTGACCCGACCCGAATTCGGATCGGGTCGGGTCAGCCCGAATGACACCCCTAACCACGACCATAACCCAACACACCATGCACTTTGTCCAACTGCCCTTGGGACTTCTTTGGTTTTAATGCTACGCAATTAAACCTTTAAGGGTATTTGGCAGTTTCACTTTTAAGCTCTTTTTAGCTTAATTTTTTTTGCTTATTTTCCAAAACAACCACCAATTTTCTTATTTTTCTTAGACTCAACACTAATCAAAGTAGTTTTTGTGAGTTTTTCAGATTTTTCTCAAATTTTTTAGTATTTTTAATTATTTAATTAGATTAAAATAGTTTTTAATTCGTAGAAATAAAATAAAAGTCGAAAAAATACCCGGCTTTTTCCTAAAATTATTTTTAGACGTTTAAAACGTAGGAAAATTAGTTTTACACCCGTAAGCCTTAAATTGCATCTTTTTCACTTTCGAGGCTCGGGATTAGCTCGGGTTTTCGCGTTTTTGTGTTTTAGCACCCTAGACCGTAATTTAGCTTCGTTTTAATGTTTGTTATGTTAATTAGTTGTTAAATAAGTGTTTTCCTTGATTTACGTGCTTAATTTGCATTCCCGTGCTTTAAATTGTAGAATACGTAATCAAATCCAAATTCTTTAAAACCAATTCAAGTTATAAATCACGAAACTCAACGAATCCTTCCATTCACACCTCGTAGGGACACGACCCGGGAAATCACTTTTCCAGTATCACTTTTATCACACCTGTAAGATTTGGCACATTAACCCTTTTCCTAAAAGGTTGATTTGTCGGGTTTTCGGTTAATTTGATATATTGATATTGTGTTTATTTTCACCGCTCACAAACAACCGAATCAAATTTTGGCGCCGCTTCCGGGGAGGTGTGTTGCGACAATATCGTGAAGTTTTGACGATTAGTGACTTGAAGAACCTTCCTTGTGAAGTTATTGTTTTGAAAAATACAAAAATACAAAAATATTTTTCTTTTCTTTGTATATATGTAAAAGATTAAAAATACAAAAATATTTTGCTTGTTGTTTTAAATAAAATAGAACACACAATGAATATAACACTTCTAAACTTGAGTGTTATCATTATAAGTTCCCGAACAAAAGATTCAAAACTTGCCTTTGTGTCACTTGCGGGAATACGCTTGTGATTATTGGTTTAAGTTTCTTGTGTTTTGCCTCGGTCTTGTTTTAATTGAAAGTGTTGTTTTTGAAAGTGCATGTGCACTCGTTTTCGAAAAATCCAAAAATATTCTTCTCATTCCTCTTATTCGTTGATTCTATTTCTCTTACCCTCTTTCACCGTTTGATTCTATTCTTCGTTATCCTCTCGATCACTTAATTCTATTTCTTTAACCCTCTACATGTTTAATTCTCATGGCGACAATCGATTATCGTCGTTGTTTCCATTGCAAAAGCCGTATGGAAGAGGATCAGGATTATTGTTTCAATCAAGAATGTGTATGTAAGCGATGTGGAAGGGCGGGTGCAAGCAAATATTGCTATTGGTGCGAATTATCCGATAAAAACTCTCTCGATGACTCTCCAAGTTTTTCTGACCACCCGCCACAAACCAAGATTTGTTCTATTATGTCTAAGCCCCAAGTGACTCCCGTTAGTGCTCTAAATCCTAAACCGTCTAGATTTGATCAAAATCTTTCGCAATTTACTGTTAAGGTGTAACACCCCCAAATTTGCACAGCGGAAGCATTCGGGTCATGGGGTGCTACTAAATCAATATGCACAACTCAAGGTAATGAAGAATGGAAACACTATTCCATTTTCAAAATATAGATTAATTTAAGAAATAGTTCTACAATATTGTTTCAAAGTGCGGAAGTAAAGCCCATAAAAATATATGTTGTCCCATTAAAAGTTGTATTAAAATGTTTGGAAACACTTCGGATGCCAGTCTTCAACGAATGCCCTTGCCAATAAGTAAACCTGAGAAAAACATGCTAAAATGTCAACACAAAGGTTGGTGAGTTCATAGGTTTAAGTAATCAAGTTTTCAAGTTGGACCACAGTTGCACATATAGCATCTCCGTGAATGACACTATATGAAAAAAGGCTATTTCGCTTCATAGGTTTAAGTAATCAAGTTTTCAAGTTGGACCACAGTTGCACATATAGCATCTCCGTGAATGACACTATATGCAAAAATGCTATTACGCTAATACCAAGTTCATGCGACCGAAACTACGACAGTGTGCATGCATCTAGAAGCATGATAAATAAAAGCCCAGCAAGTGTATTTCCAGTACACTCAATCAATACAATATGATATACGCCCGACGTTTGCCTATCCGGTCAAACTCGGACGGGGGTGTCATCCCCAATAGATCTATTCATAACAATCGCGCCTCCCCAAAGGGAACTAACGGTAGCATAGTTGGGATTCAAGGTTGTTTCACGTAATAGTGTTTTCAGTTTCAGGTCCGAAAAGAGTTTTGCATGTTTCTCACCCCAAAGTTTTATAAAACAAGTAAATAAGAGTAAAAGTGGGGCTATAAACTCACAATAGTATGTAAAAGTATAGAGTACTTGTGAAAGTAAAAGCAAGCAGTTAAGCATGTATCTCCCCCAAAAGAGTTACAAAACAGTTAAACTAGAAAGAGTGGGGCTACGAACTCACAATAGTATGTAAAAGTATAGAGTGCTTGTGAAAGTAAAAGCAAGCAGTTAAGCATGTATCTCCCCCAAAAGAGTTACAAAACAGTTAAACTAGAAAGAGTGGGGCTACGAACTCACCTGATAATAACCGATAAATGATACTAGAAAATTGGGCAGCGCTTTCGCATCTAAATTCAAAAATCCATTTCCTAAACTATAGAAACCTCTAAATCACCTCATATCTACCCCACAACTATCCCAATAGCTTCAAAAATAAAAACCCATCTTTAATATTGCCCGATCTATCCTTACAAAAGTTTCAAAAATTTTCCGGGACCCACATCTCCTACCCACCTTTGTGTAGCTCTTAATCCAACCGCGGAAATACAAAATAAACTTAATTTTTACGTAGAGAATACTTATGTCTTCAACTTATCTGTATAACTCGGAGCTCGAAAATCAAGTATGGAGGATATATGGGGGGGGGGAAGGTGGCGGCAAGGAGGAGGGGAGAAATGTGTGTGTTTTTCTATGAAATAATATGAACTAAATTTCTTTCTATTTATAGAGAAAATTTCTGAAAATATCTAGATATTTTGAATAGTAAATATATATTTTTAAGAAAATATCTAGATATTTATTTAGATATTTTTAAGAAAATATCTAGATATTTACATTTTATTCCCTTAAAGTTTCAAGTATTGGCAATTTATACCCTTGAAATTTGGCAAAATGACAATTTATACCTTTCAACTTTTGGAAAATGACAATTTTTACCCTTGAACTTTCGGTGAATGACAGTTTCTACCTTCGAGTTTCAAAGTTGATAGTTTTAGTCCATGAGGTTGCAAACTGTTTTCAAAACAAGTCCTTGTTCTCCATTACTTTAAATATTGACAATTTTTACCCCTGTCAGTTATAACCGATTACAAAATTAGTCCTTATTAGGTTTTTAATTCGTTTTAGCTCGTTTTTTATTCTAGAAAAAGGTGCAACGCTTCGAGACCCTTTAAAACAGGATGTACATTAGGGTTTATGATTTAGTTACGTAAAATAATAGTTGTAGTGAATTAGTGTTCCAATGAAAACCCCAATTCATAGCAAACATTGTTTGAAAGTTTAAATGTAATAACATAAAGTGGTAATATCCGTACTTGACATATGGGGAATGTTTATAGCAATAAACATTAAACAGTTGGTTCGCGTGTGAGCAGTTCAATCACGTTGTGAGTTACGTCACATAGTTTGGTTGTTATCAGATGAACTGATGAAAGAAGAAAGAAAAAAAATTTGATGTAGAAAATGGATAAGTATTAGTTTAGTACAATTGGAAATTTTCCAGCTGTTACATAAGGTTAAGAGAAAAGAGCAAGAACCGGAGACCAAAATGGAAGTGGTGGAAATTGCTAGCTCTGAGAGCACACCACTTGTCCCACCTTCGGAATCTTCAAGACGGTTCTCAAACGAGGATGTTTTCCTTAGGGCCGGAATGAACATGAGTGAAAACTACTTTAATGACATTCGTCAAGGTTTAACTTTGGCAATTACCAAATGTGACATTGTTGAATCCTCGATTCCTACCCCCGAGCCCGAGATTTCTTCATTCGATCATGATTATTGCTACGGTTGTGGAGACGTGTTACCGAAAGGTTTTCGTTGTTACAAATGCATGTGCGAGTGGTGTGGAAACTATCTTGTCAATGGATGTTGTTCGATTTGCGCCGAGAATTTATTCACTTATGATTCTAACCCGAACTCTTTCAATTATCCTCAAAACGATTTCAACTAACCTCCACAAAATTCATTCGAGCCACAACCGTACTATCAAGATTTCAATGATTCATCATTTCAAAGTTTCTCTCCCCAATACCATCATTGTGCTAAGTGTGGGGGTCCTCATGATGATTAACCATGTCAATCGTGGACTTCCAGATTTGACAACATCTAACCCCCACATCTTCCCGTCATTGATCAATTTCCTCGTATTAAAAGTATTCTTGAAGAACTTTCCGAGGAACAAGCGGCTCGCAACGAAAGATTACTAGCCGATGAACGAGCAGCTCAAAAGCGTCTCCTATTTAACGAGGCTTGCCGTCTTGATGACGAGGATGAGGAGGATTGGGAGATGATAAAGGACAAGGTGCATATCTCAAGCCCACAAAGTACCGCACATGTCCACTCTCCGCCCTCATATTGCCTATCTACCATAGAACTTTCGGATACCCTTTTAATGGGGGACTAGCATCTTAGCACTATTCCGGAAACGGAATCGTCTTGTGTTGAGAACCTTGTCCCAACCCCAAGTGAATCCAAGGTTATCTCTGGTGATTTGTGTGATGAGCCTATCGATGATGATTCTTCTCCCACCCCGAAAGAACCTGTTGAGGTGATCTCCGAGTCTGAAAATGATTATACGTCGTTTGATGATTCTTTATCGTTTGGAGACATCGAGTATGTTGAGGAGATACCTTCTGAGCTCGTCAGCTTGGAAGAAGTGAGAGATGTTGATCCTGATGATCTTGATATGGACATTGATTTTGAAACGGATGATGAAGATATTCTCGTTGTGTCCAAGAAACCTTTTGCTATGGCGTTCACTAATCCTCTGTTTGACTTTGATTCTGAATTCACTTTGGTTTCGGATAATCCAATCTTTGACATTCAGAACGAGGATAGTGACTCTTACATGGAGAACCTCGTTACATCTCCATCTTTACCCGAAGATAAGAATAGTGGCAATCCCACTTCGACGTTAGACCTTCTCGAGGAGTTCGCCGATGAACTCGCTCTCGTTGATCATTCTCCACCGGGAGATGATGATGCTCACTTCGACTTTGAAGCCAATCTTACTGAATTGGAAAATCTTCTTTACAATTGTTCTTCTGATAATTCATCGAGTGACGCTCATATTGAAGAGGTCGACTTTCTTTCTCCGGATGACTCGATACCTTCGGGTTTTCAGAGTGACGATTATGGCTTAGGTCCATCATTCACTCGTCCACCTGCTAAACCGTCGGATGATGGAACCTCTTCTAAGCCCGACACGGATGTTTTCGTTGCTTCAATGGTGGATAAGATTTCTGAACATTCGCTCAATGTTCCTCAATCTTATCTTTTGCCCACCCGACCCACCCGTTGTCATCTCATTGTCACTTTGCCTTCTCCTCCCATTACTTCTCCATGTCTTAACTCCTACGGGAGTGAAGATACCATCTTTGACCCCGGCATTTCTCCTTCATTTGAGCCGGTTACTTCTCATCGGAGTGGAACTTTCAACACATTCAATGTTTATCCAAACCATTTGAATGAAAGTCCGATGGAGATTTTCTCTTCCACTTGCTCCCCCATGGACCAATGAATTCGGGGTCTAGTCAAGCTAGCGACTCGATTAACAAAAACAGTAGCATTACATGGGTGCCAACCCATGTTTCTGACTTCCTTCTATTTTCTAACAACTAAGTGTGGGGGGAAACCTCCACGGTGTTTGTTTCTTGTGTGTTTGCTCATGTTTTTAGGAATCCATTTGATTGTGATGATTGATGCGCCTGTTTTCAATCCAGCCGCCCAATATCCGATCATTTTGCTAACATTTATCTGGGGATTGGTTTTCAAAAATCCTTTTTGTGTAAAATAACAGATTTCGTCCACACACTTGGTTAGTGGTATTACCTTTTTCCGTTCGATAGTATCGGCGTCGGCCGAGACTTTGAATATTGCGGGCAATATTCAGTTCTAAGTGTGGGGGGGGAATTCTGTCGAATTTTGTCACATTTGTACCCTTTAGTCCCTTGTACCCCCGTTTTGACCAAAATTTTAAAAAATTAGCATAAAAAAGAAGTGCTTTGCACGAAAATAAAAATGTTAATGCTTCGGTGTTAATGGTAGTTTAGTCTTGATTAGGTTAGAACAAAGGGAATCCCGACTCTGCTAGAGTGTTAATCTAGCTGCTCTCTTAACAATTAGGCTAAGTTTTTACGAGTTGTGCAAATGAAAATGCTAAGCATGGAGTACTTGGTTCTCTTTAGAGCTTATATAAGTAATCTATGGCTTTTTCTCCCAGAAGCTAACTAATTCATCTAAAATACGTGCTCGTTGTCAAACTTTTGAACATACAAATCGTCTTGTTACAATAAAAAGTTTTTAAGCAAAATTGATTTAGAGCTCAAGTTCAACTTTTTATTTAAATTTTTGGAAAAACATACTTTCTTAAAATGGAAATAATATTGAAAAATGAAAGTGAGTAATATTGCTTGAATGATGCAAAAATAAATTGCAAGTCAAAAAAAAAAAGAAAAAGAAAAAAAAAAGTGAAAAAGTGAAAAAGTGAGAAAAATGAAAAACACAAAAAAAAGTTTGAAAAATGAAAAATAAAAAAATATGAGTTCCTTGAATAAAAGTACTATGTTGCTTATGAATAAATATGCGAAACTTGCTTTTTCTTGAACTTAAATCGGAAGTTGAACTAGGATTCGTCAAGGTTGTCTAAAAGCTTGACGGTGATTTAGAAATTCTTGAAGTCAAAGACCCGAAAGCTCCGATACTATTCTCGAGGGTAAAAACCTAGCCTCCTTAAATGGACAAGCTGAGAAGAAAGTCGCTACATGGAGTGATCTCACCTTTGAATCTTGAATTTCTAAATTATTGTCGGTTGTTGTCCATTTAAGTTTAGTTTTAACTTGACAGTAGCCTCGTAAATCTTTGGAATCGAATTCCCGCTAATTCCGGTACTATTCTCCGTGAGGTGTCAAAAGCCCGGTCACCTAAAGCCAAATGGTTTGGGATGTGCCGAGAAGAAAGCCGCTACATGGAAGAGGCCCTTTCGATCCTTAGACTTTCGTAGTTTCCGGGAAGTTAAGATTTTAGTTAAGTGGATAACAACCATAACAAGGTCGGTTTCAATGGTCAAACTTTTGAAAATGAGCACACGAACTTAAATTGTATAAACTGCGGGAGTAAAAAGTTAAGCCTCGGCTTACATAGATTATTGGTATAAGTAGTGTTAGCATTTGCCAAAACGTTTGCACAATAAGTTTAGACTTAGTTTGAGAGTATAAAAAAGAGGATGACGATTACAATTCCCTGAAGACACCCATTTTGTGTGAATCCCGTTCCATAATACCACTTTTTGTTAATCAAGCATGTTGTTTACTTTAAGTCTAATTTAAATTTCTCGCATCGAATAAAAAAGGTCAAAATGGGGTATGCTTGTGAGTATCATTCATTACTTTACATGATTGATTGCTAGGGACTAGCAATTGCCTGGTGTGGGGGGATTTGATGAGTGCTTATTCACTCATCATTTTTACCCACCTAAGAGCACAAAAACGACTAAAAACACCCAAATACTATCAAAATATGTCAAAAATATCCTCGGAGTGTGTTTTATGTCTTGCAGGTACAAAAGGATTGAAAACAGAGCGAAAACGAACAAAATCAAGCCAAAATCAGAAAAGTGCTGAAAAGCCGGTGCCGGGATGTGATTTTCTACTATTGTTGATCAATTGAAGACCCGGACACGTTTTTAGCGTGGGTTTGGGAAAACCATCTTAAAACCTAACCAAGAGCCAAAAATTACCAAAACCCAAATGTCTATTTTGCCCGTCAAAACCAAAAAAATCCAAAAAAAATCCCATTTCACCTACAAAAAAAAACCAATTTTTGTAAAAATTTATTTTTCCTAAACACAATTTTTAGTTTTAAAAAAAAATACAAAACTTTTGAAAAAACCAAAATACATTTTACATTTAAACCCTTTTTACAAATAAACCTTAAAATCATTTTTCCCTTCTTTTGACCCAACACAACCAGAAAGAACAAAACTTAACCCACGACCCTATCCCCCTTTTCTCTCCTCTTTTCTTCTTTCTCTGAAACACTCAACCTCCCATCCTTCACCCAGTTATCACCAAACCCACCCACTCTTCCCCTCTTTCCCAAGGCTGCCAAGTTGACAATCCAAGCATAAATCACCCTTTGGATGGCTCAGATTAAATCCAAAATTGTACCTACTATTGGACGGCTTGGATTAGATGAAGAAGCACAAGTGTGGTGTTTTTCTGTTTTATCTCACATAAGAAGCACAACAGGAGGGATGAAGACCTAGAGCCCTTAGTATAAATTGAGCATTGTAGCCATCATATAAGGCACCCCTAGTTGTAGTTTTAAATTAGTCTTCTGTTTTTTTTACTTGTAATATTTTTCTCATTAATGCAAAAAAAGTTATTTCTTTGTTATGCTTTAATCTCAGTTTTCTGCTTATACAATAAGCACACAAGTGCTTATTTCCATTTTCTCCAAACTGTGTTAAAGGGGTACTTTCAAGTTCTTGAGTTAGTCTTTGTCAAGGAAAAGCCAACAAAAGAAAAAGAAAAAAAATAAAATAAAAAAATAAATCAGTTTTGAAAATCTCAATGTCAAGTAGATTTAACCTTAAAGGAGTGTTTGGGTTAGGATTAGTTTTTGGGTCAAAATCATACTTTTACCCATTTTGACCTTGCAAGTCAGTTTGAATTAGTGTAGTGGGTGATTGTTAAGAGTTTTTACAAGTTGTCCAAAGTTTCAAGTCCTATTTGGTTTCATAGCAGCAAAAAAAAGAAAAAAAGAGAAAAAAATATTTTTACCCATTTTAGTATATACTTAGTTAAGTATATGTTATCCCAATATGCAAACACTAGTTGTTGTACATATGTATTTAAATCATAAAAACACTTATATTTGTTTTAGTGTTTTATGTGAAAACGTAAGTGTGTTAGGAAACTATTAACTCAAACTATTTACGTATTCTATTTGTTTCGTTAAAATGATTTTACGTTTGTTATCGACAAAACATTAGAAGATCGTAAAATATAAATAAACGTTTTTAAGGCTTATTTGTATTAACAATCTCCCCCTTTTTTGTTGATGACAAAACATAAAATTATTTTAAGGAAAAGCTAAAATTCGTAGAAGTTTGAATTTGTAGTTTTTACTTCCTTCTCCCCCTTTTTGTCGAAACAAAAAGTGTTAAAAGAAACTAACACAATTTTTATAGAAAAAATGTAAAGAGTGTAAGTGACGGGAATGGTACTCGTCTTAACTCCCCCTTGACGAGTCCATCCCTTTGAAAGGGCGTCAAGGACATAACGTAAAATAAACTAATTGTGTTTGCAATTAAGTTTGCAAATAGTTCGTCTAAGTGACGAAAACGGTCTCCCCCTTGAATATTGCAAAGTTGCAATGGGGTGTCATGAAATGTAATCCAAGATCGGATTAAGTTGCAAATGATTTTGCAATGTTGTTTGACACAAAGCTCCCCCTAGCTTTATGGTGTCAATATCTTCATGTGTATTTTGAATAACTACAAAGTAAAGGTTAGAAAACAAGAGTATAGTGCATAATTTCCTGCAAATAAAACTCATGTTAGTAGAAATTTGTGCTTCTGATCCACGGATCCCACGGTTCCCTTCTTGAAGGGATCCGTCTAGGCATTATGGAGGGATCCGGCTGTCTGTTGACAGTTTCTTCAGCAATGAGAGTGTTTCAATCAATGCTAGTGTGGAGACAATATATGTGTGCAATAAAGAGCACAACGCACAGAATAATCTAATCATATAAATGTTCATTCAATAAAACAAGAGATAACCAACCAAATCTCTAAAAACTAAGAGAATCAAGTACCACTAAATACTAACTAGATACTAGACTTAAAATGCTACAATGTGCTTGAGTCTAGGGATGAGTGGACTTGTTGATTTGATCCAACTTTGCAAGAAGATGATTAAAAATGAAATGTATCTCATTTCGTACTTCTTGAACAAGTCCTTGAGTGTTAAGACAATTTGAACAATTATTGTCTTGGTTAGGACCCGGAGAAAAATGGATACTTTGAGGAGGCTCTATGTGTGCTAGTGGGTCTTCATTTTGAGGAGTAGGAAGAGGTTCTAAAAATGAAGGTGGTAATGGAACTTCTTCCATATGAACAAGGTTATTCCTTGTCTCCCATGATGGGCTAGTTGGTGTTATGGGTGGTTCCCTATTCAATGAAAAGGTTGGTGAATGGGAGGTTCTTGGTGGTGAGTGATCTAACGAGTAGATGTTCAGGTGAGGGAGAGGCTCATTCAAGGATTGTAGTCCATGCTTAATGAATGATGGTTTTGATGGCTTGCTAGAACTAGCCATGTTTGGTTTTGAACTAGATGACCCTTTTTCTAGTCCGAAAGGTTTGATACTAATCCTTGCGGTTCTCTTAGCCTTTGGATGGGTTTGATGAGGTGAGATTCTAGCTTCTTTATCTCTAATGGGAGATGTTTCGGTGGATGAGATTTCATGGATCATTTGACCTTTTCTCTTGGATGATCCTATGGTTGAAGAGTTGTTGCTAAGAGACTTAGTCATAGTGATGATGGTGCTTGTAAGAGCTTCTTTAGTTGATGATTTTTGAGATGTGATTGAGAGTGGTGACTTAATCCTAAGGTTGTTTGGTTTATAAGGGATATTTTGAATTAGGAAATTAAATCCTTGGCCACTTAGAGGACTAAGCATGCTCTTGAGGTTTTGTTTAGCTCTAGGAGGGTAATTAATGAATGCTAAAGGTGGTTAGAGAACCAAAAAGGTAACTTGAATTTGAATAAGGAAACTGATTTATTCTTTCTGTATGTACGGATCCCGCGGAACCCTCTCAGCAGGGATCCGCCTGGTTATGGACTAGGGATCCGGCTATCAGACAGGATTTAAGTGAAGTCATTATGCTTTTGTAAGGTTCATTATTAATGGATTTTGAGGTTTTGACTTAATTTTGAAGTCTTTAGCTGTTGGATATCTCAAATCCTCAACCATAACAAGTAATGGTGCTTAATGATGGTTTTGGCCAAGAAAATTGACCTTGTGTAGTCTAACTATATGTTTGACAAGGATTCCATTTAATTTGATATGGAGAAATGGTGATACCAAGTCTTAAAAGTCAGATGATGTCCTAGGATAAGTTTACTAAAATCTTTAAAAATAAAAAGAAATGAAAAACTAGTTTTTGGTCCTAATTTTGAGTCAAAGATGATTGAGATCAATTTGCTTAAAGTTGAATGGTAGACCAAGCTAAGTGCTATCAAATGTGATGGATAATGTGTGAGTGTTGGAGCGGAATTATGGTGAGTTTTGACTAGTTGATAAAAAATATATCAAAAATGTATCCTAGATAAGCCATGGATGAGAGTGAGATTTTCAACTATTTGAGAAAGACATAGTTGGCTCTAGTATCTTATGTTTGACTTGTTATAGGTGATCTAATAGACTGTTCTGATGTAGCTAAATCTGTATTTCATATCAGATGCTAAGGATCCCGCGGTTCCCTCATGGGAGGGATCCGGCTAGTTCAAAAGCTGGGATCCGCCTACTGCAGATCAGAGAGCTTTCAGGAAATGTGCATCTTTGCACTTTATATCAAATGCTTTTCCTAGTTGTTTTTACGGGGACTAAATACAATAGCACAATTAATATAATGTATACCAAGGTAGGAGGAACTAAAATTCCTAGAATGAGTGACGACGACCACTCAAGAGGTTGTAAAATCTCATTTTCCAAGTACCTACGTTAGGATCGTTTAGTGCCAAGATATGGCAATACCTACAAACTACAAGCATAGTTTAAAGTGTTTTACAAACCATTGTTTGAGATTGTTTATCATACACTAGATTTCTAAGGCCTTACCTTTCTTTTCTTCCCTTGCTTCTTCACCCTTCCTCCACTCTTTATCAAAATATCTTCACTTCTTCTTCCTCAAGAAATTGGCGAAGCATTTGAAGATTCCCTTGGTTTGTTGCCATTCGGGTGATTCATTAGGGATGTTTGGCAATTGGTTAATGTAGTCCAAGGGGTCAAGATCGATATTTTCGAGTGGGTTACTACTACTCCCTTCACCTTCTCCTTGCCTCTCTCTTTCGTCCGAGGAATCCGTGGCTGGGTGATGAGTGTGTAAATACTCATCATTTTTGGGTCAATCTGAACTGCAAAACGTCTAAAAATGCTCAGAAATGCGTCAAAATACTGAAAATATTCCAAAATTGCATTTTATATGTTTCAGATGCAAAATGTTCACAATCAGATGAAAAATGAGCTAAGTTTGCATAATTGGCAGTTTCAGTCCCCCAAGTTTCAAAAATTGTCAAAAATAGTCCCTGAGTCCTAATTTCAAAAGAAAAGTCACCAAAGGTCCTTTTAAAATCATAACTTGTCAAAATTAGTCCTTTGGTGAAAAATATAAAAAAAGTTTGAGAAAATTACAAGTTTGGTCCTCCAAGTTTCAAATTTGGCAAAATTAGTCCTTGAAAAATTGGAAAAAGTCAAGTTTGGTCCTTGCATTATTGAAATTTGTCACTTTTAGTCCTTTGAGCAACTTTATGAAAATGGCAGAATTGGTCCTTGCAATTTCAGAATTTACAACATTAGTCCTTGCCATTAAAACCTTTATTAAACCCTTTGCACCTTTTGGCCTGGTCAAAACCCTTTGTGACCCCCCTGTCATTAAGCATTTTGGACCCTTTCCTTTTGATACTAAGGCCAGTCAACTCAAGTCAAACAAACACCCCATACGCGCCAAACTTCTTCTTCCCACTTGTTTCCCTGCCAAAGCCTGCAACACTCAATCAACCACCCCCTCCTCACCTTATCCCTTCCCATGTTCCCCCACCTCAGCAAACCTCCAAGAAAGCATTAAATGCTTCTTCTCTCCCTCACTCAACCCACAACTGTTAAAAGCTCTTTTTGGCGCCAAAATACAATGAAGGGCCAAGATCACCTAAAAGCATCCAATGGTTGAAATTATTAATGGGATTTAATCAGAAGAGGAGAGAGAAGCTGTTGGGGTATAAAAGAAGGAATAAGAAGCAAGAAGAGAGGGTAGTTAGTTTTGATAGTTTTTCCTTAATGTCGTTTTTAAATAAAATGTTGTAGTTTAAACCAAAATGATGTAATTTCAGTTTTTATGTATCATAATTAAGTTAAAACATCTTTGTATTGTGCCTTTTGATTATCCATTCAAGTTTTTATATAAGTTCCTAGTTTTATGTTTACTGTTGAGATTTTCAGTTTCAAATTCTTCTATCCAGGTTGTTAGTTGCTTGTTTTAAGCTTAAACAAGTTTATTTAAGCTCTCTATAAGCTTTGAATAAGCTTGCATTTCAGTTTCAAACATGTTGGGTCATGGTCAACAAAAGTCAAACTGTAACAGTTTGGTGATGAATGGGTTGAAGCAGAGGTTTATTTGGGTTGGATTAGATAGGTTAGCTTAGGATTGGGTTTGGTTTTAACCTGCACACCAGTTGGACATATGTGAGTAAGATTTCTCATTTTCAATTTTCAAGTCAATTTGTAGTTTTTGCTTGAACTTGTATCTTGTGGTTTAGAATGGTTTAAATCTGTTTATTTAGTGTTAACTATAGCAAATGAACTTAGTTTGATCCTTATTGCATGCTGGTTCAGTGTTTGTATTAGTTTAAGTTTGCATAACAGTTGAGATAAGGGGTGTTTGGATCAGTGCATTTAGCTGAGCTTGAGCCTTTGTTAGTGTTTGAAATTTGTATATTCAGCCTTGGTATAGGTTCTTTGAGCCATATTAGTCATAAGTTTTCACTTCTTTTAAGTATAAGTCAAAATCACTCCTTAACTGGCTTAATAACTCAACTTTGGTGTTTTTGTTTAGTCAAAATCTTGTTTTGTATTTGGAATTCATAGGTCTAGCTTGTTTCAGTTTTATTTCATCATAATATATCATTTTCAGTTCACAAATCATGATCAAAGTTCAATTTAGTCAAACTTTTAGTTTTGTCAAAAAGTCAAAAACATTGAAAAACCTGTTTTGGGCTCAACTAGGAAGAATTTTCATGGATTCATTTCTAGGCCAATCTTAGTGAAAGTTATGGTTTTAAAATCTTCAGTAGGTCTATTTTCTTATCCTCATTTTTTTCAAATTTTGTGAATTTTTCTTAAGCTTCTAATGGGCTTGTCAAAATGGGATTAAATCCCCTGTGCAGGGCACTGAGTCTGCACAGGGATTGTCCAGGTTTTACCAGGCTTGGGAAAAGCTCATTTGAGCTTGTATAGGTCTGTAATTTGGTTTATAAGCTCTCACCCAGGTCTAGTTTAGGTTACAGTTGTTGTTTTTAAGTTTTTAGCTCATTCAAGTGCTTGTTTTTAAGCTGCAACCTGGTACCCTTTAACTGTTTTCAGCCATAAGCTCATTTCATCAAATCATTGCAGCTTGATATCCAGAGGTTATAGCTTGTTGATTCTTGTTGCATTTTAGTTCTTTTAGCATATTTGAGCTTCTGTAATCAGTTGGTGGCTTGTTTTGATCATTTGGCTTATTCAAGTGCTTATTTATAAGCCCTTGGCTTAGCAGTTTCATATTCCTCCACATAACCCCATGTTTTTCCATTTTTCCTAGCTTCCTTATATTATTTTAGAGTTTTCCTGAAATTTTCATATTTTTCCAAGCTTGTTTGCTATTTTTCTTAATTTAAATTAGTTTTTAAGCATTTTTAAATAGCATTTAATATAAAAAATAAAGAAAAGTTTCAAAAAAATAATTTTTCATTTTTCTTAAGTTAAGATAAATACAAAAAGTCAAAAAAATATTTTTCCATATTTTTCTTAGTTAAATTTGTATTTTTAAGTAATTTAATTAGTTTTTAATAGTTTTTAATTCCTAGAAAATAGAAAAATATTCAGAAAAATACAAAAATAGTTTTAAAAATTCTATTTTGATATTTTAGATTTTTCTAAGTCTTAATTTTATTTTTCTAGCTTAATTTCATATTTTCTTGTATTTTAGGTAATTATTTAATAGTTAAAAATAGTTTTTAATTAATAATAATTAGATAATTAGTTATAAAATTAATTTTCTTTTTCTATAAATTTTCTTTTATCATTAGGTTTGTAAAAATATCATTTTCATATTTTTAGGGTTAATATTGTGTAAGTTTTACTTTTTCTATTATACGCTACGTAGTTTTTTTAATTAAGTTTTATAAAAATATAAAATCAAAAACATCATTTTGCAAATAGTGATAGCGTTTATTTAATATTTTTTATCTTTTTAACTTTCTTTAATTTGCATTTAAGCCTCTGTAATTTGTTGGCTTTTCCTGTAGTTATAATCATTCCAAATCCTTTTCCCGTTCAAATCTCTCGATCACTATACGTTTGGTGATTCTTCGCACAGCTCGCTGGGACATAACGACCCAGGGAAACCCTATACTCCTCAGATCTTCATTGAGTTCGTTCCTGAACCGTTTTAAGTTTCTTACGGTCGGCCATTCACAAGTGGCCGGCTTGAGTGAGAAAACTTGACTGTTCGGGAGCGGATCAAATTTTTGGCGCCGCTGCCGGGGAGCTGTGCTGATTATCTTCCGTTTAGCAGATTAGTGATTTGGATATTCACTCCTTGTTTATACCATCTGTTTGTGTTTATATTTTCTTTTAAAAATCAAAAATCCAAAAAGATTTTCATTCTTTGTTTTTGCAAAATGTTTTTCAAAAATACCAAAAATATTCATCTTTACCCTCTCACATCTTTGATTCTTCATCCCTACCCCTCTGAAAACCTTTGATTCTTTCTATGTCTCACCCTCACCCTCTTGGTTGTCAATGGTGTGGTGGTCCTTATAATGGTGGCAATTGCCCCAGTTGTAGCATGGTGGAATCAGGAAACGGGTCTGTCTATAACCAGGATCCCTATTCCTACCATAACACAACTGATTTATTCCATCAGCTACCACACTGTGAGACTCAGCAGTTTTACTGTTGTGAGTACTGTGGTGGTTCTTACTCCAGTTCTGATTGACAATCGGGAAACACGCTTGTCTATAAGCAGGTTCCTGATAACAATTTTGACTACAACACATGTGACTCACAGCCACATCAGTTTTACTGTTGTGAGTATTGTGGAGGTCCTCACTTTAGCTCTGATTGTCAAACAAGGAATCCATTTCCTTGTAACAATTACGACTCTTCATATCATGACCAACCTCTACAGTACCAAATGAATCAGGCACCACCTCAGCCTGATCCACTTCCTCAAAATCTTCTCCTTGATCTTTTGGATTTAGTGAAAGATTTGAAGGAATTTAAACATTCCCAAGATAATCCAAAATCCATGGAAGAATTGTTAGCTGAAGAGCAGGCTGCTAAATTAAATTCCAAAATTGCGTTTGAAAAATCTATTAAGGAATCAATTGCAAAAGAAAAAGCAGCCAGATCTAGCTCTCAATTTCGTTTCATTCCTGATGACAGTGATGATGAGGATACACTTGATATCCTTCAATTCTATAAATATTCATCAAGTTCATCAGATGATATCCCAGCAGTTGAGATTCATTCTCAAACAACTGCTATCACACCCGAAGCTCCCACTCACTCTCTGAACATGGGGGACGAGCATCTTGACACTGTTCCTGAAAAGGAATCGGACGAATTCATAAAGTCTAGTGTTGAGAACCTTGTCCCAATCCCGAGAGAGTCACAGGGTACTTCTGATCACATGTGTGATTTTTCTTCCCCTCTTGAGTGTTCAAATGATCATTTGGAAACTTTCTCTGATCTTAGCGACGATTGTGCTTCCTATGGAAACATCGAGTATGTTGAGACATCACTCCCACAGTCTGATCCTCTTCTTGAGGAGTTCTCCGGTGAACTCACTCACATCAATCCACTCTTTGATTTCGAAGCCGATCTGGGAGAGACTGAAAGTCTCATTGATAATGATCGTTCACTCACTTCTTATCCCAACAGTCCAATAGAGAATGTTGATCACTTTGTTCCCGAAACATTCAAAGCTACTTTCACCAATCCTCTATTTGAATTCGACTCTGAATTCACTTTAGTTTCTGAGAATCCACTCTTTGATACTCAGATTGAGGATAGTGATGAGTCTACAGTGGAACAAGAGTTCACAACTTCACTTCATGTGAATGATTCTCTTCATGAAGAGTTCTCCGGTGAACTCTCTCATGACATATCTCCTCCGGAACATGATTGATGAGTGTCTAAATACTCATCATTTTTGTATAATCTAAACTGCAAAATCATCTGAAAACACTCAGAAACACATCAAAATGATCAAAATATCACAAATCAGTGTTTTATGTGTTTTAAATGCAAAAATATCAAAATCAGATGAAAAATGATTCAAGTTTGCAAAATTGGCAGTTTTAGTCCCCCAAGTTTTAAAAGTTGTCAAATCTAGTCCCTGGAATTCAAAAAATGTGAAATTTTATCATTCAAGGTCCCTGAATTATTTTAAGTTGTTAAAAATGATCCTTGAATGATTCTTTGGTCAATTGGCAAGAAAGGTCCCTAAACTTTGGAAAATTGTAAAACTAGTCCTTGGACTTTTAAAAAAATGGATTTTATGCAAAAACGGTCCTTGTTTTATCAATTTTTGTCAAGTATGGTCCTTGTGAGAAGTTTGGAAATGTGGCACTTTCAGTCCTTGAGGTTTGGATAATTTACACTTTTGGTCCTTGTTATTACTACTTAACCAAACGGACACAATTTTAATACTAAACCCAAATCCACTATCCAATCCAGCTAGGCCCAAACCCAATCCAACTCCACTTGACCCGGCTCCTTTGATATCACCCAACGGTCAACGAAAGTCAAACCAAAGAAAAACCGCCAGTTACTGTTCACCTCCCTCTCTACCCCTGTAACACCAAAACCAGAGATGGTTTTCCCACTTTTTCAACCCCCTCTCCATACTATGTCCCCTCTACCTCCTCTAAACAACAAATATCCTTAATTGATTGAACCAAACCCAATTAATGATCAAACCTGCTCAAAGAAGAATTTGGCGCCAAAATTACAAGTGGACGGATATGATGGTTCTAGCCAATCCAATGGCTTAGATTTGGTGGGAAAGATTCAGAAGATATCAAGGAGTGCTAAAAGTCATTATATAGAGAGGGAGATGCAATGTATCATCTATCTAGTGTAATTTAAGTTTTTCATTGTCGTTTTAAGCATTTTCAAGTTTTAAGTGTATGTTTTAATCTTCAAACTCTGTATTTCAAGTTCTATTGTTATAATAAAGCTTTTGTGAAACTTCAATTCAAGTATCAAATTATATCTCAGCTTATGCAATTTTCCTTATTTTCAAAAATCTCATGAATGATAAATTGTTGTTTGTAGATGTTTGTATGGACTGAAATAGGTCATGTAAGCTCCCATAAAGCTCATTCAAGCTTTTAGAAACATCTAAAATTCAGTTTAGAGGCAAAATAAAAAAAATCACCAAAAATACAAATTAAATAGTTCAAAAATCAAAAATCACATGGAGAAGGTGTTCACAGCTGGAGCAGGGTAAATCATGGATGGCCTTGGGTTAGTAGCTTAGTGGTAAGCTAATAGGGGTGTTCATTGGTCCTTGATCCCAGTTTGCAGTTGGATATCCATTTGTAAGCTTTTTGACCAATTTGGCATTTCACTGTTATAGTTGTTAATTAGCTTAAATTTTTGTTTCTTAGTGATCACTAGTTATAATTAAGTGTATCTAGGCTTTAAAATCAGTAGGGTGTTCTTTTAAATTTGTGTTTTGTGAAAATTCCATTTTAACAGTTAAATTAGTATAGTCTTAATTCTTGTGTTTTATATTGTTAAAGCTGTTTGTTCATGTTTATTTAATCTCACATAATAATAATATAGAGTCTTCAATCAAGTTTATGGTCTAAATTTGTAAGTTGCTTTGTAAAACTTCAAAACAGTCATCTCAAGGGGTGTTTGTTTTTTTTGTGTTCAAAGGTTCTCTGGTCATTGGACTTGTTGGAAATCTGTCTAACTTGGTTTAAATAACTCATATCAGTCAAGAAATCCAGTCTTAGTTCATTAAAAGTCAACATTTCAGTTAATCATATCTTATGTGCTTACTGTTGGATTTTTAGGATATATGATCATGAATTTGTATTCATAAGTTGTTAATCTTGCTCAAGTAAGTCTTATATCACCTTAATACAACATAATCAGTTCTTAGAATCAATCCAAAGTTCATCTTGGTCAACTCTTTGTTTTTCATAAAAGTCAAAATTTCCAACTTGGTCGTTTTTGAATAAAAAAGATAATTTCACTGTGTGTTTATTAATAGGATCCAGCTTATAATCTTTTGGATTTTTAAAGTCTAGTTGATAAACAAAATTATAAAAATACTAGTTCATTGTTAATCAGCCTCTTAAGTACTTATTTTCTAGCTTTTTGTGAGTACGTGTTTCAAAATTGTGCCCTGTGCACCAGTTTCATGGCTACTTTTATAAGCTCCCATAGAGCTCTATAGTTGTCCAAATCTTGTGAACTTTGGTTCTTTGGGTAGCCAACCTAGCTATCTTGAGGTCCCAAGTTCATTTTTCCATTTTCTAGCTTGATAGGTAGGGCTGCAAGTAGCTTAAAGCTTGTCCCATTTCTGTGTTAAAACCAAGTGCTTATTGTCTTTGTTCTAGCTTTTCAGTGTGCTTATATGTTCTTTTTAGCTTCATTCTAGTTCATATAGCTTGTTTGCATCTACTTTGAGCTTTTGTTTCAACTTGTGAGCTTGTTTGAGCTTATTTCACCAAATAAGCTCAAAAGCACCACTGTTGGCCAATAAGCTTGTCAAAACAGCTTATTTGTGACTTATAAAATTTTTGTCTTTGTTAAAGTTTTATAATATCAGTATTAAAGTAGTTTTCAAAAAGAAAATCCAGAAAAAGATCAATTTAAAATCAGTGATAGTGTTTATTTAATAGTTTTAGCTTTTTGATTTTTCTTTTCAGCTTATTAATAAGCAAATCTTGTTTTTCTATTTTTCTTTGTTTTCTGTCATCATATAGTATTTTTAGAAAAAGTTTCATAATTTTCTCTATCTATTTAGTATTTATTATAATTTTAATTAGTTAAAAATAGTAATTAATTAGTAATAAATAATTAAAAAGCATAAAAAATATATTTTCAGTTTTAAAATTAGTTTTATTATATTTTAGATTTTTCATAGTTAAAATTTTATTTTTCCAAGTTTATTTTATATTTTCTAGTATTTAAGTGTATTTTAAATAATAATTAATTAGTAATAATTAAATATAAAGTGTGAAAAATATATTTTTAATTTTAAAATTAGTTTTATAATATTTTAGATTTTTCTGAATCATAATTTTATTTTTCTAGCCTTATTTTGTATTTTCTTCTATTTTAGAGTATTTATTAAATAGTTAAAATAGTTTTTAATTAATAATAATTAATTAAATAGTGTTAAAAATAATTTTCTTTTTCTGATAATTTTCTTTTATTTTTAGGATTCGAAAAATGTTATTTTCATATTTTTAGGTCTTTTATTTCTTAGATTTTACTTTTTATTTTGTACGTATACGTAGTTTTTAAACTTACGTTTACGTCTTTCTTATCTGATTGTTGTGCTTTATAATCTTGTATTCCATTCCTTTCCAATCAATCAGTAGTATAATATTTCTAATCAAAACCTTTACAGATCACTATCCTTAGTGATCACTCCATCATCTGAGTTTGTGTTTTACACACCATTGAGTCTCCGTGGGACTAAACGACCCGGGAATTCACTATATTCTCCAGGACTTCATTGTATTTGTGTCTGAACTGTTTTAAGTCTGTTACGGCTGGTCATTCACAAGTGGCCAGTTTGTGTGATTAGACTTGACTAGTTCAGCACAGACCAAATTTTGGCGCCGTTGCCGGGGAGGCTTTAGCGTGTGTTTAGCCATTTTCAGATCCATTGTTGCACATATACCACCATTTGTAAAAAGTTTTCTGTAAAGTTAATATATATCAAAAAGTTCATTAACACTTTTCCTAAAGTGTTAAAACACCAAAAAAATATAAAAAACAACAAAAAAATCGTAGCGTTTTCTATCTTGTATTGTCTTTAAGGTGATTCTTAAAACAATACGATTTGGTTAAACGAGACGATACCAAAAATATTGTCCCAAAAGTTTTTAAACCCATCTGCACAAATCTTACCTACGTCTTTTCAGTGGTACTTAATATACATAAAAATCAACCACCGCAAATCAAGGCAGTGCACTACCTAACTGGGGGTGCGACCATAATAAGTTCCCGAACATCAGATTTAAAACTTGCCTTTGTGTCACTTGTGATTTGGTGTACCTTTTTCAAAGAAGCCATTTCAGTTGTGATTATTGGTTAAGTTCACTTGTGTTTTGCCTCATTTGTTTTGAAAATTGATTTTTATACATAGTGCATGCGCACTCGTTCTTCCAGTTCTACAAGTCCACTTTCTGAACTTGGAAACATTCCTCGTAGACGTAGAGGACGTTCAGCTCCTTCAGCCGTGACTGAGGAACGTCTACCACCACCACCTCCTGTCGAAATGGCAGAAGACAAACCTATGTATGAGCTTCTCCAAGCACCCATCGAGGGTTACGGAGATGCCATTGTTGTTCCAGCCATCGTGGCTGACACTTTCGAGCTCAAGACCGGGTTACTTAATCTAGTAACCCAAAGCCAATTCTATGGTTTTGAGCGGGATGATCCTCATGCACACATTCGATGGTTTAACAAGATTGCATCTACCATCAAGTACAAGAATGTCCCACATGAAGCTATCAAGCTTCTTCTGTTCCCATTTTCTCTAGAGGGACAAGCCAGGAATTGGCTTGAGAAACAACCCCCTCATTCTATAGAGACATGGGAAGATCTTGTCACCAAGTTTGTTAACGAGTTCTATCCTCCATCCCGAACCACAAGTCTTAAGAATGAGATAATGAAATTTTCTCAGAGATTTGATGAATCATTCGGGGAGGCATGGGATCGTTACAAAGAGTTGCTTCGCAAGTGTCCGCATCACGGTTTTACCGAGTTGATGCAAATGGATACTTTCTACAATGGTCTCAATCAGACCAATCAAGACTCTTTGAATGCCTCCGCGGGAGGTAATTTCCTGAGCAAGACCACAAAAGAGGCCTTGCAAATCATTGAGAACAAATCTCAGGTCCGTCCTTTCAGAGCAAAGACATATCAGTCTCATGCTGGACCTTCTTCTTCTTCATCCCCCGTGAGTACATCTAGCACCGATGCTAAGATTGATAAACTCACAGACATTGTTCAGGCTTTAGTTCTTGCTAACCAAAAGAAAGTGACATTCACTCAGACACCAACACATGCTGAAGTGAAGAAAGTTGAAAGTTGTGTTACTTGTGGTGGTCCTCATGCTTACTACAATTGTACTGCCACCGATGGTAGTCCTTTTGAAGCCAATGCTCTAGCCGGTAGTTCACAGCAAGGAGGTAATCAATACCGTCCTCAAAATGAACCACACTACCGTGCTAACACTAATCAGGCACCACCCGGTTTCAACCAGAATCATAACATGCAAAACCGGAATCAGAACCAACCAAGAATGAACCAAGGTTATCAAAACCAAGGTAATTTCTATCCTGGACCCAATCAAGGTTTCCAACATCACGGAAACCCCAATCAAAACAATTTCAATCGAGGGAATCAATTTCATGGGAATATGAATCCTAATCAAGGGAATTTTGGCTATAATCAAAACATACGGCCTCAAATTGTCCCTCCAGCTCCTCCCGTCATTGCTCCTCCAGTACCATCATCTGATGAGTTACTGAAGCAGTTCATGAAATCCCAAGATGAAATGAACAGGTTGTTGGTCAGTCAGATCGCTGATCTTAAGAAGTCTTTAAATGATCGACCCTCGGGCTCAGGAAAACTTCCGAGCAACACGATCGCTAACCCGAGGGGCGATGCCAAGGCGATCACAACCAGAAGTGGTGTTTCATACACTGGACCTGCTGTTCCTACTACCTCTTCTTCTTCCCCTCTCCCTAAGGTAGTGGAGAGTGAACCTCGGACACACAATGGACCTTTGACTCCAATGCCTCCTCCACCTGTGCCAATGAGTCAAGTTACCAAGGATCCAAAGGACAAGGTGCATTATTCAAGCCCACGAAGTACCGCACACGTCCTACCTTCGGTAGTCCAACCTCAAGTTGTCCAGAAACCCAAGTCAAATCAAGGAGTTGTTATTGAACCTCCTGTAGCTCCTGTTGAGAAACAGAAATCCAAATCTTCTCTTCCTTACCCATCAAGAATGCATGATGAGAAGCTTAAAGACAAAACCAAAGAGCAAATGGAAAAAATTTTCCAAATTTTCAATGAATTGCACTTTGATATAAGCTTCGTTGATGCTCTCGTTCTAATGCCCAAATTTGCATCCACTCTTAAAGGGTTACTAAGCAACAAAGATAAGTTATCTGAAATGGCTAAAACCCCTCTCAATGAGCAATGCTCAGCGGTCCTTCTTAAAAAGCTTCCCGAAAAGCTTGAAGACCCTGGCAAGTTTTTAATCCCATGTGATTTCTTGGGGATGGTTCAATGCTCCGCCTTGGCCGATCTTGGCGCTAGCATTAACCTCATGCCACTCTCAGTATGGAAGAAACTTTCTCTCCCTGAACTTACTCCTACTTGTATGACTCTCGAGCTAGCGGACTGTACAATAACTCGTCCACTTGGAATAGCTGAGGATGTCGTGGTAAAGGTAGGGAAGTTTCATTTTCCCACTGACTTTGTTGTAGTAAACTTTGATGCAGATCCTAGAGTTCCCCTCATCTTAGGGAGAGCTTTCTTGAGAACGAGCCGTGCACTAATCGATGTATTTGCTGAAGAGTTAACTATACGGGTTGATAACGAAGAACTCACGTTTAATATCAACCAGAACTCCAAACCTCTGAACAAACATAGTGTTGCCACAATCGATCAAAAATCTAAAAGAATCGATGCAACACTCTCTAATTTCACGGTTAAGAGGAGTCACCAAAAACGTGCAGAGCTAAAAGCTCTAAAAATCAACGCTGGTTCAAACAAATGGTTTGAAAGTTGTACCAAGGGAGTCATGAGTATTCTTGATGATGATGATCTTGAATCGGAGACTTTATCGGAAGTGGTGGAAATTTCTAGCTCTAAGAGCACACCACTTGTCCCACCTCCGGAATCAGTTTATCGTATTGAGTTTGTTAACTCTGTAGGTGAAACTGAACTCTCTTCAAAAGATCCATCATCCATTTCATCTCCAGATCCTATTGTTTCCGACTTTTCCATTCCTTCTCTCACTCCGGATGAGGAAGATGATAATTTTTGGAATGAAGTCGATGCTTTTCTAAGTGATGAGTCAATCCCAACAGGGGTTGATGATTCTTACTTGGATTCAGAGGGGGACATCCTTTTTCTTGAAAGTTTATTAAACGAAGAATCGTCCCCAAACCTCCCTCCCGGAAATTCCTTTGATAATCACCATAAAAGCTTCAAATATAAGCTTAAAAATGTCAAAAATGGTGATTTACTTCTTTCAGATGAGGAATGGACATGCATTGTAATGCACATATTTATTCCATTCTTCACTAATGGTGTGGTTGCTCTTTCCCTTTTCTCTTTCGGGAATGAGGACACCATCTTTGACCCCGGTATTATCCTTTATAGTTTCTACTAATAAAAATACCGGTTGTATCTCGTCGGAGTGGAACTTTCTGATGTTCATATGTTTTTAACATTGTGAATGAAAGTCCGATCGAGATTGGTTTTCCACGTTACTTTCCCCATGAACAAATGAATGCGGGGAGCGAGTCAAGCTAGTGACTCGGGAATCAAAAACATTAGCACTCGCCATATGGGTTTTCACCCATATTTCTGTCTTCTTACCCCTTTCTACCACCTAAGTGTGGGGGTGATGCCCCACATGTTATATATATATATATCTCTAAAAAAAAAAAAAAAAAAAAAAAAAAAAAAAAAAAAAAAAATCTTTCATAATAATGGCCGTAGTATTCCCCTTTTACGTTCTTTGTTTCGGCATAACCGCCGGTACTTTGAATATTGAGGGCAATATTCATTTCTAAGTGTGGGGGGGGGGGGGAATTCTCACGAATTTTATCATATATTATCTACCCAATTCCCCCGTTTTTGGCCAAAATTTTTTTTGGAGTAAGTGTTTTGCACTTACTCATTTGGTTATCAGTCCGCCATGTTTGATAAACAAAAGGATTGGCTAATCCAGGAGCAAACGGCTCTTGGTAAAGATTTCTCAAATCCGTTTATATGGCTTGCAATTTGCCCAAAATTGTATGGTTCTCAACTCACCATATCCTAAAAAGTGAAGAGTTGGCTAGCCCGCAAGGTTATGGCTTGTGGTAAAGGCAGTAGAAAATCCATAATTGGTATTCAGCTCACCAAAGATAATTCTGATAATTTATCTAAGAGTTGGCTAGTCCAGAAGGGTACGGCTTCTGGTAAAGACACATCAAATCCGTTATATGGTTTATGATTTGCCAATAAATCATTTGGTTATCGTTGTACCAAGGTTCTTACTTGAATCAAAACAATTGGCTACTCCATAAGTGATGGCTTTTCAAATCCATCAAAAGTTTTCTCAAATCATTGCTAGGGACTAGCAATATCTCAGTGTGGGGGATTGATGAGTGTCTAAATACTCATCATTTTTGTATAATCTAAACTGCAAAATCATCTGAAAACACTCAGAAACACATCAAAATGATCAAAATATCACAAATCAGTGTTTTATGTGTTTTAAATGCAAAAATATCAAAATCAGATGAAAAATGATTCAAGTTTGCAAAATTGGCAGTTTTAGTCCCTCAAGTTTTAAAAGTTGTCAAATCTAGTCCCTGGAATTCAAAAATGTGGAATTTTATCATTCAAGGTCCCTGAAGTATTTTAATTTGTTAAAAATGATCCTTGAATGATTCTTTGGTCAATTGGCAAGAAAGGTCCCTAAACTTTGGAAAATTGCAAAACTAGTCCTTGGACTTTTAAAAAAATGGATTTTATGCAAAAAGGGTCCTTGTTTTATCAATGTTTGTCAAGTATGGTCCTTGTGAGAAGTTTGGAAATGTGGCACTTTCAGTCCTTGAGGTTTGGATAATTTACACTTTTGGTCCTTGTTATTACTACTTAACCAAACGGACACAATTTTAATACTAAACACAAATCCACTATCCAATCCAGCTAGGCCCAAACCCAATCCAACTCCACTTGACCCGGCCCCTTTGATATCACCCAACGGTCAACGAAAGTCAAACCAAAGAAAAACCGCCAGTTACTGTTCACCTCCCTCTCTACCCCTGTAACACCAAAACCAGAGATGGTTTTCCCACTTTTTCAACCCCCTCTCCATACTATGTCCCCTCTACCTCCTCTAAACAACAAATATCCTTAATTGATTGAACCAAACCCAATTAATGATCAAACCTGCTCAAAAAAGAATTTGGCGCCAAAATTACAAGTGGACGGATGATGAGTGTCTAAATACTCATCATTTTTATACTGTTAGAATGCCAAAAACATCTGAAAACACTCAGAAATGCTTCAAAATGATAAAAATATCACAAACAAGTGTTTTATATGTTTTAAATGCAAAAACATCAAAATCTGGTGAAAAACGTATCAAGTTTGCATAATTGGCAGTTTTAGTCCCCCAAGTTACAAAAGTTGTCAAAATTAGTCCCTGGTAATTCAAAAACTTGTAAAATGTCATTAAAGGTCCTTGGGATTCATAAGTTGTTCAAAATAATCCTTTGAAGTTAAAAATCACAAATTTACAACTTTGGTCCCTCAACTTTGCAAAAGTGACAAAAATAGTCCTTAAAGTTTTAAAATTGGAAATTGATCAAAATAAACCTTGTACTATTTATAAATGGCAATATTGGTCCTTCATGATAACTTTGGAGAAAATTACAAGTTTGGTCCCTAGAGTTTCAAAATTGGCAAAAATGGTCCCTGGGTATTCAAAAATGGAAATTTTACAAAATATACCCTTGTACTATTCATGAATTTACAAATTGGAACTATTTTGATAACTTTGAGGAAATTACAATTTAACCCCCTAAACTTTGGAAAATTACATAAATGGTCCTCGGGGTATTTTAAATTGTAATAAAATGCAAAATAAGTCCTTTGGTTTATCTAACTTAACAATTTTGGCCCTTGGAATAATTTTGAAAGAATGGCAGTTTCAGTCCTAAACTTTGCAAATATTACATGAATGGTCCTTTTACTTAAACCAAATGGACCCTTGTAATTGTTAACAAACCAAATCCAAATCCACCAACCCAGCTGTGGCCCATTCTTTAGCCCAAACCCAACACCCCCGTTATTAATTTCGGTCAAACGGTCAAACAAGCAAAACCGCCAAACACTGTTCACTGTCTCTCCCACCCCTGTATACACCATACCAGGTGGTTTTGCCACCTCTTCACCTCCACCTCACTACTACAGATCACCAACCTACTCTCTCCACCACCTCTGTCATCTTCCCTTTCCATTAAATGCAACCCACACTACTTTTACCTCCAAAACCTCACCCCCTTCCCCTGTTTTCTTCCAAACTCTACCAAATTGCCTAAATATCTCTCAAACCTGTCCCCTAAGCCTCTGCTACCATCCAAAGTTCCTTAATTATAAAATATCAAGCTGCAAGTTACCCCAATGACTTTGGCGCCAAAATTGGTTTAAACGGCCAAGATAAATTTGACCAATCTAATGGTCAAATTGAGATGTGGGAAAGTATTTGGAAGCTAGTGGGATGCAAAAGAGTAATAAATACAGAAGAAAGGAGCAGAAGAGAAGACCAAGTAGAGTAGCTTAGTGTAGCTTAATTTAGCTTATCTCGTTTTTAAATAATTTAAGTTTATAGTTTATGTTTAAGCTCTCAAATGCTTTGAAATCTAATTTCAGTGTAATAAAAACTTACCTTCAGTTTTAATTTCAGTTCTTTTAAACACATTCAGTTTATGCATATTTCACAGTTCAAATTCTCAAAGTATGCAAATATGGTTAATAGTTGTTGTTATTGTTTCTTAAGCTCATATAAGCTCTTGACAAGGCTTATAAGCTGTTAGAAACCTTAAAGTTCCAGTTTTCCTTAACAATTCCAAAATTACCAAAAATTCACTTAAAATTAGTTAAAAATAAAAAAGCAAGAAAAATAAAGATCAAGAATGGAGCAGAGCTAATTTTGAATGGATTAATGGTTTAGAGCTTATTGGTAAGCTATAGGAGTGTTTCTCAGTCTTTGGTTCCCTGTCTTGAGCTTGGATCCATTTGTAAGCCTTTTTAAGCTAATATCTCATTTCACTGTGCAAGTGAGTCATAAGCTCTAATGCTTGTTTTTCCATGTTTATTAGCTATAGTTAAGTTTATTTAAACATTAAAACCAGTAGCTTGTTCTTTTAAATTAGTAGTTACTATAAATCTTATTATCACAGTCAATTTAGCTTATTTGGTAATTCTTAGTTTAATGTTGTTATGGCTAGTGTTTTATGTTTCATTAGTCTTAATAATGGATAATACAAGTTCTGTAATCAATTTCATGGTCTGAGTCTGTGATAAGCTTTGAAAAACATCAATTCAGTCACATAAAGGGTTGTTTGGTTGCACCTGTTTAACTGTACCAGAAGTTGTGCAGTCTTGTACTTTTGGTTGTTTTGTGTCAAACTCAGTCTAAATAACTCAGTTCAACAAGAAACCTGTGTTCATTAGTGCAAAAGTCAAAAGTACCTTAATTCTCATCTTAGTTTATCAACTGTTGGATTTTAGATTGTCAAAATCATAACATTAGCTTGAATCTTGGTAACCTAGCTTAATATTATTTCATTTTAGCTTAATACTACTTAATCAGTCCATAGAATCAAGCAAAAGTTCATTAAAGTCAAACTTGTAGTTTTCTTAAAAAGTCAAAAGGTTGCTCTGTGCACAGTTTTTACCACCACTTTCACAAGCTCACAAAAAGCTTTCTAGTTAATCTCAGCCTATGATACTTGTTTCTTTGGATAGCCAACCAAGCCATTTCAATGTCCCAAGTTCATTTTTTCATTTTGTAGCTTATTAGATAGGGCTGCACTCAACTTTTTGTTTGTCCCATTTTAACTCAGTACACTGAGTTATACTCAGTGGCTTTTTCCAATTTTTCATAAGCTCATTATAAGCTCATTAGTGAACTCCAATATTAAAGATTTAGTTTTTTAGATAGCCCAGCTGGTTAGCTAGTGAGTTCCAATGTTCCTTTTCATTTATTAGCTTATTTAAGTGCTTAATATTAAGCTAGAAGTTGCCTAGAAAACAAGAGTGTCCTGTTTAAAACAGTTAACAGTTGTGCTTATTTATAGCTTGTTTAATGCTTATTTCTAGATTGTTTATCTTTTTCAGTATTAATATTAGCTTATTAGTAGTTTATTAACTTATTCCCATTTCCTTAGTGCTAATTTACTAGCTTATAAGCCAAATGGCTTAAGCCTTGTGCTTATTTCCAAATTAAGCCGCTGTTAAGAACATTAGCTTAATCTCAGCTTATTTGTAGTTTTTATAAAAAGTGTTAGTTATAAAAAGTGCTTATTTTAGTCTACTTAATAATTTGCAAAAAGAAAATTCCAAAAATAAAATGTTTTACAAAAAGGGAGAGGCAGGGGTCGAACCTGAGACCTCTCCCTTATATGGGTGATAGTGGGTACCTGTATGCCATTGCGCCCTTGGGTCTTTTTCGTTAAAATCTTACACTACTTAATATATAACCCATTTTGTCTTAATAAGCTTATACGAACTTATCAGCTTATTTATAGCTTATTCAAATAAGCTGGTTCTTTTTTTTTTTTTTCTTAGCTTTGTACTCTTATAAAGTATTTTATAAAAAAGTTTCAGATTTTTCCTAATAGTTTTAGTATTTTTTATCATTTAATTAGTGTAAAAATGTATTTAATTCATAATAAATAAAATAAAAGTCTAAAAAATACAAATCTTTTTTCTAAAATTTTCTTTTATCATATAGTACGTAAGAAAATTAGTTTTATACTCGTAGGCCTTTTATTTCATAAATTTTACGTTTTATCTTGCGCTCCAGCGCCATTTTCGTACATAACGCTCGTTTCCGTTTTAAGTAACGTTTTTAAGTAATTTAAGTTTACATTTCAAATAAAATAGTTTATTTAAGTAATTTTATTTTATAAAATCACAAAAACATCATTGTAAAAATAGTGATAGCGTTTATTTAATAGATTTTAACTTTTTAATTTTCTTAATTTGCATTTAAGTCGCTGTAATTTATAAATCTTTTCTTTAGGTAATTATCCATCCAAAACCTTACTGATCACTATCCTTAGTGATCATTCTACCATCTGATCAAGTGTTTATACACCAATTCATCCTCCGTGGGACTTAACGACCCAGGAATTCCCTATATTCCTCTGATCTAAATTGCATTTGGTGTGTAAGCTGTTTTGAGTTTCTTACGGTTGGTCATTCACAAGTGACTAGCTTGCGTGAGATAACTTGACGGTTTTGCACCAATCAAATTTTGGCGCCGCTGCCAGGGAGGCTGTAAGCGTGTTCTAAACATTTTTCAGACCCGTACTTGTGCATATACCACCTTTTTGTAAACAGTTTTTATAAATCAAAAAGTTCATTAACACCTTTCCTAAAGTGTTAATAACACCAAAAATATTTTCATTCTTTGTTTTTATCAGCATGTTTTTCAAAAAGACCAAAAATATTCCTCTTTACCCTCTTACCTTTTTGATTCTTCATTTCTTACCTTCTGTTAACCTTTGATTCTTTCTATGTCTTATCCTCACCCTCTTGATTGTCAATGGTGTGGTGGTCCTTATAATGGTGGCAATTGCCCCAGTTGTAGCATGGTGGAATCTGGAAACGGGTCTGTCTATAACCAAGATCCCTATTCCTACCATAACACAACTGATTTATTCCATCAGCTACCACACTGTGAGAATCAGCAGTTTTACTGTTGTGAGTACTGTGGTGGTTCACACTACAGTTCTGATTGTCAATCGGGAAACGTGCTTGTCTATGAGCAGGTTCCTGATAACAATTATGACAACAACACACATAACTCACAGCCACATCAGTTTTACTGTTGTGAGTATTGTGGAGGTCCACACTCTAGCTCGGATTGTCAAACAGGGAATCCATTTCCTTGTAACAATTACGACTCTTCGTATCAAGACCAACCTCCACAGTACCAAATGATTCAAGCAACTCCTCATGAAACTACGACAGACCTTCTACTGAAGAGTCTTGAGTTATTAAAAGATCTTAAGGAGGAGTCGGCTATGTCACATGAGAAATCCATGGAAGAATTGTTAGCTGAGGAACGGGCTGCTAAATTAGATTCCCAGATTGCCATTGAAAACACTGTTAGGGAATCAATTAGACTACAAAAAGCATTCAAATCTAGCTCTCAATTCCATTTCATTCCTGATGACGATGATGATGAAGATACCCTTGATATTCTACAATTTTATTCATCAAGTTCATCAGTTGAGATTCATTCTCATGTAACTTCTGTCACACCTGAGGTTCACACTCACTCTCTAAACATGGGGGATGAGCATCTTGACACTGTTCCTGAAAAGGAATCGGACGAATTCATAAAGTCTAGTGTTGAGAACCTTGTCCCAATCCCAAGAGAGTCACAGGGAATTCTTGATCATGTGTGTGATATCCCTCATCCTCTTGTCTTCCAAAGTGATCATATGGAGATGTTCTCTGATTCTGATGAGGACTATTCTTTATCTTGTGGAGACATCAGTTATATGGAGGAATTACCTTCTGAGCCTGTCAGCTTAGGAGAAGAGAATGAAGAAGAAATAATCCAAGACGAAGCTCTTCGTCTCACATTATTGAATGTTAATCTTCTCATTTCTAGAATCGAGGCTTTTGATGAAAAGCCTACTTCATATCCTATCCCCTTTGAGGATAGTAAACTTTTCTTCGATGATTCTATTCCCGAATTACAAACGTTCCATTTTGATCATATGGGAGAGAAGATTAGTGGTATTACCACTTCTCATTCTCAGAATTCTATCCCCGATTATGAATCATTCACTTTTGAGGAGTTCCCCAGTGAACTCACTCAAATCAATCCCGAATATGAATCATTTTCCTTTGAGGAGTTCTCCTGTGAACTCACTCATATCATATCTCCACCGGAGTATGATAACTTCTACTTTGATCTAGACACACCCGGGATATGTCTAGACCAATTGAGCTTAAAAGATGAAATTCATGCTATCATGAATTCCCCTTCTGATGATGATGAGTTAGTCAAGATTATTATCATGACTTTCTTTCTCTTCTTCACCTATCCCGTGGCTTCTCCTGTTCTTCACTCCTTCGGGAATGAAGACATTATCTTTGACCCCGGCATTTTCATTTATCATTTTTGAGCCGGTTCTCTGTATATCTCATCGGTGTGGAACTTTCATGTACTTCAATGTTTATACAAACATTTTGAATGAAAGTCCGATGGAGATTGTCTCTTCCACTTACTTCCCCATGAACAAATTAATTCGGGGTCGAGTCAAGCTAGCGACTCGGTAATCAAAAACAATAGCTAAACATGGGTTTTCACCCGTGTGTACCACCCTAGTGTGGGGGAGATGCCCCACATGTTGTATAGAGATCTAAAAAATGTTTGAAAATTGTAAATATTAAAAAATAAAATAATTGTTGTGTTACCCCATTTAGTTTTAAATGTTATCTTTTTACGTTCTAAGTTTCGGAATTACAGCCGGTACTTTGAATATTGAGGACAATATTCATTTCTAAGTGTGGGGGGGAAATTCTGGCGAATTTGATCATAAATGTGCCCTTTTAGTCCCTTTTTCCCCCAAAATGGCCAAATTTTAAAATTTTTTATTTAGTGGAAGTACTATGTACTAAACACAACAAATGGTAATCAGTCCACCATGTCTAACCCACATAAGGATTGGCTAATCCAGGAGCAAACGGCTCTTGGTAAAGATATCTCAAATCCGTTTATGGCTTGCAATTTGCCTAAAATTGTATGGTGTTCAGCTCACCATATCCTAAAAAGTAAAGAGTTGGCTAGCCCGCAAGATTATGGCTTGTGGTAAAGGCAGTTGAAAATCCATAATTGGTAATCGACTCACCAAAGATAATATTGATAATTTATCTAAGAGTTGGCTAGTCCAGAAGGGTACGGCTTCTGGTAAAGACAAATCAAATCCGTTGAAAGCTTATGATTTGCTCAAAATCATTTGGTTATCATTGTACCAAGGTTCTTACTTGAACTAAAACAATTGGCTACTCCAGAAGTAATGGCTTTTGGTAAAGAGATAAAATCCATTATGTTTTCTCAAATCATTGCTAGGGACTAGCAATATCTTAGTGTGGGGGATTGATGAGTGTCTAAATACTCATCATTTTTATACTGTTAGAATGCCAAAAACATCTGAAAACACTCAGAAATGCTTCAAAATGATAAAAATATCACAAACAAGTGTTTTATATGTTTTAAATGCAAAAACATCAAAATCTGGTGAAAAACGTATCAAGTTTGCATAATTGGCAGTTTTAGTCCCCCAAGTTACAAAAGTTGTCAAAATTAGTCCCTGGTAATTCAAAAACTTGTAAAATGTCATTAAAGGTCCTTGGGATTCATAAGTTGTTCAAAATAATCCTTTGAAGTTAAAAATCACAAATTTACAACTTTGGTCCCTCAACTTTGCAAAAGTGTCAAAAATAGTCCTTAAGGTTTTAAAATTGGAAATTGATCAAAATAAACCTTGTACTATTTATAAATGGCAATATTGGTCCTTCATGATAACTTTGGAGAAAATTACAAGTTTGGTCCCTAGAGTTTCAAAATTGGCAAAAATGGTCCCTGGGTATTCAAAAATGGAAATTTTACAAAATATACCCTTGTACTATTCATGAATTTACAAATTGGAACTATTTTGATAACTTTGAGGAAATTACAATTTAACCCCCTAAACTTTGGAAAATTACATAAATGGTCCTCGGGGTATTTTAAATTGTAATAAAATGCAAAATAAGTCCTTTGGTTTATCTAACTTAACAATTTTGGCCCTTGGAATAATTTTGAAAGAATGGCAGTTTCAGTCCTAAACTTTGCAAATATTACATGAATGGTCCTTTTACTTAAACCAAATGGACCCTTGTAATTGTTAACAAACCAAATCCAAATCCACCAACCCAGCTGTGGCCCATTCTTTAGCCCAAACCCAACACCCCCGTTATTAATTTCGGTCAAACGGTCAAACAAGCAAAACCGCCAAACACTGTTCACTGTCTCTCCCACCCCTGTATACACCATACCAGGTGGTTTTGCCACCTCTTCACCTCCACCTCACTACTACAGATCACCAACCTACTCTCTCCACCACCTCTGTCATCTTCCCTTTCCATTAAATGCAACCCACACTACTTTTACCTCCAAAACCTCACCCCTTCCCCTGTTTTCTTCCAAACTCTACCAAATTGCCTAAATATCTCTCAAACCTGTCCCCTAAGCCTCTGCTACCATCCAAAGTTCCTTAATTATAAAATATCAAGCTGCAAGTTACCCCAATGACTTTGGCGCCAAAATTGGTTTAAACGGCCAAGATAAATTTGACCAATCTAATGGTCAAATTGAGATGTGGGAAAGTATTTGGAAGCTAGTGGGATGCAAAAGAGTAATAAATACAGAAGAAAGGAGCAGAAGAGAAGACCAAGTAGAGTAGCTTAGTGTAGCTTAATTTAGCTTATCTCGTTTTTAAATAATTTAAGTTTATAGTTTATGTTTAAGCTCTCAAATGCTTTGAAATCTAATTTCAGTGTAATAAAAACTTGCCTTCAGTTTTAATTTCAGTTCTTTTAAACACATTCAGTTTATGCATATTTCACAGTTCAAATTCTCAAAGTATGCAAATATGGTTAATAGTTGTTGTTATTGTTTCTTAAGCTCATATAAGCTCTTGACAAGGCTTATAAGCTGTTAGAAACCTTAAAGTTCCAGTTTTCCTTAACAATTCCAAAATTACCAAAAATTCACTTAAAATTAGTTAAAAATAAAAAAGCAAGAAAAATAAAGATCAAGAATGGAGCAGAGCTAATTTTGGATGGATTAATGGTTTAGAGCTTATTGGTAAGCTATAGGAGTGTTTCTCAGTCTTTGGTTCCCTGTCTTGAGCTTGGATCCATTTGTAAGCCTTTTTAAGCTAATATCTCATTTCACTGTGCAAGTGAGTCATAAGCTCTAATGCTTGTTTTTCCATGTTTATTAGCTATAGTTAAGTTTATTTAAACATTAAAACCAGTAGCTTGTTCTTTTAAATTAGTAGTTACTATAAATCTTATTATCACAGTCAATTTAGCTTATTTGGTAATTCTTAGTTTAATGTTGTTATGGCTAGTGTTTTATGTTTCATTAGTCTTAATAATGGATAATACAAGTTCTGTAATCAATTTCATGGTCTGAGTCTGTGATAAGCTTTGAAAAACATCAATTCAGTCACATAAAGGGTTGTTTGGTTGCACCTGTTTAACTGTACCAGAAGTTGTGCAGTCTTGTACTTTTGGTTGTTTTGTGTCAAACTCAGTCTAAATAACTCAGTTCAACAAGAAACCTGTGTTCATTAGTGCAAAAGTCAAAAGTACCTTAATTCTCATCTTAGTTTATCAACTGTTGGATTTTAGATTGTCAAAATCATAACATTAGCTTGAATCTTGGTAACCTAGCTTAATATTATTTCATTTTAGCTTAATACTACTTAATCAGTCCATAGAATCAAGCAAAAGTTCATTAAAGTCAAACTTGTAGTTTTCTTAAAAAGTCAAAAGGTTGCTCTGTGCACAGTTTTTACCACCACTTTCACAAGCTCACAAAAAGCTTTCTAGTTAATCTCAGCCTATGATACTTGTTTCTTTGGATAGCCAACCAAGCCATTTCAATGTCCCAAGTTCATTTTTTCATTTTGTAGCTTATTAGATAGGGCTGCACTCAACTTTTTGTTTGTCCCATTTTAACTCAGTACACTGAGTTATACTCAGTGGCTTTTTCCAATTTTTCATAAGCTCATTATAAGCTCATTAGTGAACTCCAATATTAAAGATTTAGTTTTTTAGATAGCCCAGCTGGTTAGCTAGTGAGTTCCAATGTTCCTTTTCATTTATTAGCTTATTTAAGTGCTTAATATTAAGCTAGAAGTTGCCTAGAAAACAAGAGTGTCCTGTTTAAAACAGTTAACAGTTGTGCTTATTTATAGCTTGTTTAGTGCTTATTTCTAGATTGTTTATCTTTTTCAGTATTAATATTAGCTTATTAGTAGTTTATTAACTTATTCCCATTTCCTTAGTGCTAATTTACTAGCTTATAAGCCAAATGGCTTAAGCCTTGTGCTTATTTCCAAACAATTAATGCACTTTCCCCCCCCCCCCTCACTCAATCCCAACTAGCTTATATAAGCTTTTCCCGCCAAATTCAATCAAACGGCTAAATATGGCTTAAGCTCATCCAATGGTCAAAAGAGATGGTGGGATCAAATCAGAAACAAGTGGGGAGTTGATTGGAGTATAAAAAGAAGAAGAGTTGCATGAAGAAAAGAAGTAGCTAGTTTTAAATTTTCCTTTAATGTCGTTTTTTAAATAAAAGTATTAGTTTAAGTCAAAATGTTGTAACTTCACTTTCTTTGTATCACATTTAAGTTAAATTATCATTGTGATGTGTTGTTGAGTTCTCAATCCAAGTTTTTAGATAAATTCCATATTTCAGGTTACTGTTGCAATTTTCAATCTTAAAATCTTATGTTTAAACTTTCAGTAGCTGGTATTTAATCTCAAACAAGCTTGTATAAGCTTATGATAGCTTTGTATAAGCTTACATTCAAAGTTTAAGTAATTTTGGTTCATGGTCAATAAAAGTCAACTGTTGGTGCAAATTGGAATTGGAAATGAAAATGGATGTTGCAGTGGTGATAATGGGTTGGATTAGGCTAAATTAGAATAGGTTTGGTTTGGTTTAGCCTGCAACAACAGCTGGACCCATGTGAGTTGGTATTTCATTTTTCAATTTCAATCCATTTTGCATAATATGCTTGTATCTGTTTCTGTGATCACCATTAGTGTACACTTGCTTAAATAGTTGTAATTAGGTCATGAAAACTTAGTTTGATCAGTAGCTCTATCTGGTTCAGTGTTTGTCTCAGTTTAAGTTTGCATAACAGTCAATTAAGTAGTGTTTGGATTTGCTGTTTGATCAGTGGTTTAGGGTAGTTCAGTATAAGATTCTTGTTGTTTCATGCTTGGTAACCTTATTTGAGTTCATATCAGTCTCATCTTGTGCCTGCATTGGCTCATAAGTCAAAATCTCTTTGGAATCTGTCCCATTTGCTTACTGTTGGAGTTTTAGCAAGTCAAAAGCTCATTTTGTGTTTGAAATACATAAACATAGAGAGCAGTAGTCCTATTTCATCTATTAAGTTCCTAATCAGTCCTAAAATCAAGATCAAATCTCATATAAGTCAACTTTTAAGTTTGTCAAATAAAAGTCAAAATTGCAAAATCTCAGTTTTGGCCAACCTAGGGTGAATTTTCTTGGACTCATCTCTGGGCCAATGTCAATGAAAATTGTTGTTTTAAAAACTTCTCTTGGTCTATTTCTTTTTTACCATTTTTACAGATTTTTGTGATTTTTTTTAAGCTTCAAAAGAGCTTGGCAACAGGGCCTTACATGCCCTGTGCACACACTCAGTATTAACTGAGTGTGTGCAGGCCATTTGCAGATCTTGCATTGGGCTCATGAGAGCTTATCCAAGCATGTTTTTTGGTCTACAAGCTCTCACCCAGGTCTAGCTTAGGATCCAGCTTTCAGTTTTCCTTTTTAGCTTATGGAGTAGCTTGTGCTTATGCTTAAAGTTGCCCCCCTTTAACTGTTTTTAGCCAAAAGCTCATTTCATCAAATCTTGGTAATTTGCAAGCCAGAGGTTTAGAGCAGTTGAAACTTGTTGCTTTTGAGTTCCTTTAGCATATTGTAGCTTTTGTATTCAGTTGGTGGCTTTTGGATTCCATTTGCTTATTTAAAGTGCTTATTCTTAAGCACTTGACACTTCAGTTTCATTTTCCTCCACACAACCCCTGTTTTTTATATTTTTCTTAGATTCTAAATAATATTTTAAGTTTATCTTGAATTTTTCAGATTTTTCTAAGTTGATTTACTATTTTTCTTAATTTAAATTAGTTTTTAAGCATTTTTAATTAGTTTTAAATACAAAAAATTAAGAAAAGGTTCAAAAAAATAATTTTTCATTTTTCTTAAGTTAAGATAAATATAAAAAGACAAAAAAAATATTTTTCTAGATTTTTCTTAGTTAAATTTGTATTTTTAAGTAATTTAATTAGTTTTTAATAGTTTTTAATTCCTAGAAAATAGAAAAATATTCAGAAAAATACAAAAATAGTTTTGAAAATTCTATTTTGATATTTTAGATTTTTCTAAGTCTTAATTTTATTTTTCTAGCTTAATTTCATATTTTCTTGTATTTTAGGTAATTATTTAATAGTTAAAAATAGTTTTTAATTAATAATAATTAGATAATTAGTTATAAAATTAATTTTCTTTTTCTATAAATTTTCTTTTATCATTAGGTTTGTAAAAATATCATTTTCATATTTTTAGGGTTAATATTGTGTAAGTTTTACTTTTTCTATTATACGCTACGTAGTTTTTTTAATTAAGTTTTATAAAAATATAAAATCAAAAACATCATTTTGCAAATAGTGATAGCGTTTATTTAATATTTTTTATCTTTTTAACTTTCTTTAATTTGCATTTAAGCCTCTGTAATTTGTTGGCTTTTCCTGTAGTTATAATCATTCCAAATCCTTTTCCCGTTCAAATCTCTCGATCACTATACGTTTGGTGATTCTTCGCACAGCTCGCTGGGACATAACGACCCGGGGAAACCCTATACTCCTCAGATCTTCATTGAGTTCGTTCCTGAACCGTTTTAAGTTTCTTACGGTCGGCCATTCACAAGTGGCCGGCTTGAGTGAGAAAACTTGACTGTTCGGGAGCGGATCAAATTTTTGGCGCCGCTGCCGGGGAGCTGTGCTGATTATCTTCCGTTTAGCAGATTAGTGATTTGGATATTCACTCCTTGTTTATACCATCTGTTTGTGTTTATATTTTCTTTTAAAAATCAAAAATCTAAAAAGATTTTCATTCTTTGTTTTTGCAAAATGTTTTTCAAAAATACCAAAAATATTCATCTTTACCCTCTCACATCTTTGATTCTTCATCCCTACCCCTCTGAAAACCTTTGATTCTTTCTATGTCTCACCCTCACCCTCTTGGTTGTCAATGGTGTGGTGGTCCTTATAATGGTGGCAATTGCCCCAGTTGTAGCATGGTGGAATCAGGAAACGGGTCTGTCTATAACCAGGATCCCTATTCCTACCATAACACAACTGATTTATTCCATCAGCTACCACACTGTGAGACTCAGCAGTTTTACTGTTGTGAGTACTGTGGTGGTTCTTACTCCAGTTCTGATTGTCAATCGGGAAACACGCTTGTCTATGAGCAGGTTCCTGATAACAATTTTGACTACAACACATGTGACTCACAGCCACATCAGTTTTACTGTTGTGAGTATTGTGGAGGTCCTCACTTTAGCTCTGATTGTCAAACAAGGAATCCATTTCCTTGTAACAATTACGACTCTTCATATCATGACCAACCTCTACAGTACCAAATGAATCAGGCACCACCTCAGCCTGATCCACTTCCTCAAAATCTTCTCCTTGATCTTTTGGATTTAGTGAAAGATTTGAAGGAATTTAAACATTCCCAAGATAATCCAAAATCCATGGAAGAATTGTTAGCTGAAGAGCAGGCTGCTAAATTAAATTCCAAAATTGCGTTTGAAAAATCTATTAAGGAATCAATTGCAAAAGAAAAAGCAGCCAGATCTAGCTCTCAATTTCTATTATACGCTACGTAGTTTTTTTAATTAAGTTTTATAAAAATATAAAATCAAAAACATCATTTTGCAAATAGTGATAGCGTTTATTTAATATTTTTTATCTTTTTAACTTTCTTTAATTTGCATTTAAGCCTCTGTAATTTGTTGGCTTTTCCTGTAGTTATAATCATTCCAAATCCTTTTCCCGTTCAAATCTCTCGATCACTATACGTTTGGTGATTCTTCGCACAGCTCGCTAGGACATAACGACCCGGGGAAACCCTATACTCCTCAGATCTTCATTGAGTTCGTTCCTGAACCGTTTTAAGTTTCTTACGGTCAGCCATTCACAAGTGGCCGGCTTGAGTGAGAAAACTTGACTGTTTTGGAGCGGATCAGTGGGTGTGGTCTCTTGCCTTCCATCATAAACCTTGTTGTTCTACCCTTGGTTAATGGTACCATAACCTTATTGCAAAAGCTATGATCAAGGGATTGTGTAGAAGGTTCTAATGCAAAGATGAATTTGGCGAGACGGGTTAGAAGCATTGCATACGGAAGCACCATCTTGTCCATGCTTCTCACACTTGCCATTCTCTTGATCATGTAGTAGGCTATGTTGAAGCGGGTCTCGGTCACAAGACAATAGATCATGAAGCTTAGACATGCGTTGGGGTGATCCTTGTTTCCTACTAGACATACCACATTCTCCCTTATCACAACTTCCCATTTTCTATATAATGCAAACATCTCCGAAAGCTCCATTTGAAAAGGATCCCTATAGATCACTTTTGACTTTCTAGTCACCCTTGAAGGGGATGCTCTTGGCATAAACACGGTGTCCCTTACCGTGGTTGCTTCCGGGATTATTGTGTGATAAATGTCGTGATGATCAACCATAGAGTGTAATTCCTGCAACGACCATTCATTAGAATACATGCAAACACCATCGGATGGAACCCCTATTATTCTTCCAAACTCCTCAAGTGAAAGAGTGTACTCATGTCCATTTATGGTGAATTCAATTGAGATAGACCCATCATCATTTCTAATTATACCCATAGTTTTGTAAGACTCAAGCACAAAGACCGGGCAAATTTGCTCGTTTATATCCAATAAACAATCAAACCCAATAGTTCCAAATACTTCCCTTATGTCGGTATTTTCAAGGAATGATGGATCAACAACTCAACCTTCATGAAAGAGTCTCCTTTCAAGTAACTTAAAGGTTTTTCTATCATCCGGACTTAGACCATTTTTCCTATGATACATGGGTATGTAGTGGGTGGTGTCTTGGTAATCTTGTTGCTTGTTGCTTGGCATGATTGTTCCTAAACAATGCAACCACAATGTGGTGTTAATTGTGAATAGTAACTTAGAGGGTTTGATCACAATTTTGCTTAATTCATTTTTATTGAATTCAAGAAATGAGTTTAATTTGTATTAACAATGTTAATTCTTTGATTTGGGTTATCTTAGAAAACAATGTGGTAACAAATTATGGCAAACCCACTTGAACCCAACATTTAAAATGAAGAGCTTGTAATCCTAGTAATCAAAGAATGAAATCAACAATGTAGTGAAGATCATACTTACACAAGTGATTGTTATGTTTGAGAGAGATGATCAAGTTGCACCTGTGAACAGTAGTTAGGTTTTTGTTCGTGAGTCTTTAAGGGGAAAGTAGTTTGTGGAATATCCACAGTGACCATTCTTTCATTTAAGCTGTCTTCAGTTGCGCGGATCCCGCGGATCCCTCTCATTTGGGATCCGGCTAGTGTGAGTCAAGGATCCGGCATGACAGGAAAAAAAACAGCTCAAGCATTCTTTGATACCTTTGGTTTGGGAGTTCTAAAGCTCCTAGAGATTTGATGTTTTAGGTTCTAAAACTTGTGGTTGATGTTTTGACGATGTTAGGCTAATCTTATTTGACGTAGTTTCCTTTAAAGAATTGGTCATAATTCTTTGGAAATTATTTTTCAAATATTATAATAAAATCCCATTTTATTATAATGTAAGAAGTTTCACATAGATTTGTATTGACGTAGATGGAGTGTCAATAAATCCTTTGTGATGAATAATGATGATGGTTATCAAATAACCAAGATATCATTATTATGGGTTAGAAATGAGATCTATACAAATAAGTCGGAGAATACTAATTGGATGATGACTATAATATGAATAATTACTAGAACCACTACTAATAAATCATGCAACTAAGATTTCAATAATAAAATTAAAAGTAAGTGATTAGTAATCATACCTTTGCTAAATATCCTCTTTAAGAAAAGAAGTATTTAGATGTTTTGTGATCTTCTTGGAATCTCCAGATTTATGTTGTAAGCATACTAAACATTCTTTTTGCAAAAAGAAATATTTAGATAAATTCTTTATGCTCTTCTTGGTGACTCCAAATCCAAGTACGGATAATGCTTAAGAAAAAAAATGTTAGAGCATTCTATCATTGTCCAACAATAAACAATATAACAATTTTTAAAATATGACAAAAGTAATCCTTCTTTGTAGTTTTCAAACATGCATGGATCGTATCAAGTTTTTAAAGTACAACATACTCTAAGAAACTTGGTAACGAAGCTCTGATGCCAATTGTGGAAAACTAGAAGGGGGGGTTGAATAGTTTTACCAATTTAAAACTTCCTTTTAAATATTTAGATCGACTTATGTCAATCTATTTAGTTGTTTATGTTGGACGTTGATAGATAAGTATATAAATGTGTAATGAAAGATAAAGAGTAAGAAGCACATCACCACGACACAAGTTATTTATAGTGGTTCGGCTACAAGGACACCTTCCTTGCCCTACTCCATTCCTCGAGTCACCTACTCGAGAGTTCGTAAGCACTACACCAATCTTCTTATGGCGGAGAAGCCTTCACAACGTCGCTTAACCTTTTTCCGGTACAAAGCTAAATACCGAGTTCTTTCACACCAAGGCAAACCACACCTAACACAACGTCGCCTACCCTTTATACGGTGCTAGGCTAACCACCGAGTTCTTTCACACCTTAGGAGAACTAATCCTATCACAACGTCGCCTACCCTTTATTAGGTACTAGGCTAAGCACCTAGTTCCATTACTATGGAGGAACTACTACCCTTCACGACACAACACCTAATCTCAAGGAGATCTACTCCTTGTTACAACACCATCAAGGATATCACCATCCTTGTAAATAAACAAATACTTATATGTATAACGATGCACCTCATCGATTATACGACCTAAGCATTCTTCCCAAATGCTACTTGATTTGATTCATCGGCATCCTTCACTAATGTCTTTGACACAACGCTTGGCACCCTTCACTAATGCCTTCGTCTTGACACCTATAGCATTCTTCACTAATGCTCTTGACACGAACGATAAGCACCCTTCACTAATGATTTCGTCTTGACACTTTCGGCATCCTTCACTAATGCCTTTAAGCCAACATCTATGGTGAAAGGTAGATCTATCAACAAGAGAACCTTCGTTGTCTTGATGATGACGAAGCATGGCAACTCATGGACTTGAGCTTGCACGTCTTCAAGAAGTGGTGATTTTTCCTTTAAGAGGAACCTAGAAGATCACACAAAGACAAAAGACAAAAACTACATAGATCACTTGGATCTAAGGTTAGAGGGTTAGAATACTTGGGGAAGTGTGTGTGTGAAGTGATGAATAGAAAGGAAGAAATGGCTCTCTATTTATAGAGAAAGTTCTCTACTGTTTCCCCGGATCCCACGAATCCCTTCCACTTGGGATCCGGCTAGCACAAAGCCAGGGATCCGTGGAACGCTCCTCTTTGCCCATGTGTATTTTAAGTTATGGGTCATGGGTCATGGGTTATGGGTTGATCCATGGTTTTCTTTCTAGATACAATGTATCTTAAGGATACAATGAACTTGGTTAAGTGGTATAAATAAAACCATGGGTTATGGGTCAAAACCATTTGCTAGTTTTTACCTATTTAGTATATACTTGTTTTTACCCATTTTAGTATATACTTGTTTTTACCCATTTTAGTGTATACTTAGTTAAGTATATGTTATCCCAATATGCAAACACTAGATGTTGTACATATGTATTTAAATCATAAAAACACTTATACTTGTTTTAGTGTTTTATGTGAAAACGTAAGTGTGTTAGGAAACTATTAACTCAAACTATTTACGTATTCTATTTGTTTCGTTAAAATGATTTTACGTTTGTTATCGACAAAACATTAGAAGATCGTAAAATATAAATAAACGTTTTTAAGGCTTATTTGTATTAACAATACTTTTACCCATTTTGACCTTGCAAATCAGTTTGAATTAGTGTAGTGGGTGATTGTTAAGAGTTTTTACAAGTTGTCCAAAGTTTCAAGTCCTATTTGGTTTCATAACAGCAAAAAAAGGAAAAAAGAGAAAAAAATATTTTTCTCAGTTCTGTCAGTTGTTTTTCTAACAATTTAGTCAAGATTTACTTGTGATAAAAAAAATTTAAAAAATAAAAATTGTAATTTCACCAGCTTGTTTAACTGTGGTTAAAAGGAAAAATTCAAAAAAATGGTTTACTAGGTCTTCGAATGGGTCAAAGTGGGTGGGTTGGCCAATTTTCTGTTCTGTGCAGGGTACTCTTCCCAATTCCAAGTTTTGCTCAGCTTATTTATAAGCTGTAAAAATCTCTAATTAAGCTGGAAACTGGGGCAAAAGGCAGTGGGCTAGGTGGACTTCAAGTAGCCAGAAGCTCAGGTCCTAACTCTCTTAATAGCTTATTCAAAATAAGCTCTAAAGTGAGCAGCTTGGCCTGTTTTGCTGAACATCACCAGCAGTTGAGTGATATTTTTTTTGTTTCAAGTGCTTATTAGGATCATTAATTAGCTTATTTAGGATTTTCATTCCCCTTTAGTATCATTAGTCTAGAATAACTTTAGTTTAGTATAGCTTATTAGTGCTTATTGTACCTTTTTAGATTAGCTTATCTCCAATTTTTTTTTTAAGTTTAGGATTCCCCTAGTTTAATTCAAAAGCCAACTGTTTTTCCCTTTACTTCAGCCTAATTGTAGCTTATGTATGCATGCCTTAGCTTATTGTAATTACCTTGTGCTTAGTCATGATTGGTTTGCTTATCTGTGGCTTATTTGGTCCCTACTAAAGCTTAAAGTGGTGTTTGGTTGTTCACTGTCCAAAACAGCAGCAATAAACTGTTCATACACCTTATTTGTTGAGTTTTAAGAAAAAAAGTTTTCACAAAAATTGCTTATTTCACCCATTCGAACCCAGGACCTCCAGCCACCACGACCAACACCCAACACACCACGCACTTTGTCCAACTGCCCTCGGGACTTCTTTGGTTTTAATGCTACGCTATTAAACCTTTAAGGGTATTTGGCAGTTTCACTTTTAAGCTCTTTTTAGCTTAATTGTTTTTGCTTATTTTCCAAAACAACCACCAATTTTCTTATTTTTCTTAGACTCAACACTAATCAAAGTAGTTTTTGTAAGTTTTTCAGATTTTTCTCAAAATGTTTAGTATTTTTAAATATTTAATTAGATTAAAATAGTTTTTAATTCGTAGAAAATAAAATAAAAGTCAAAAAAATACCCGACTTTTTCCTAAAATTATTTTTAGTCGTTTAAAACGTAGGAAAATTAGTTTTACACCCGTAAGCCTTAAATTGCATCTTTTTCACTTTCGAGGCTCGGGATTAGCTCGGGTTTTCGCGTTTTTGTGTTTTAGCACCCTAGACCGTAATTTAGCTTCGTTTTAATGTTTGTTATGTTAATTAGTTGTTAAATAAGTGTTTTCCTTGATTTACGTGCTTAATTTGCATTCCCGTGCTTTAAATTGTAGAATACGTAATCAAATCCAAATTCTTTAAAACCAATTCAAGTTATAAATCACGAAACTCAACGAATCCTTCCATTTACACCTCGTTAGGACACGACCTGGGAAATCACTTTTCCGGTATCACTTTTATCACACCTGTAAGATTTGGCACATTAACCCTTTTCCTAAAAGGTTGGTTTGTCGGGTTTTCGGTTAATTTGATATATTGATATTGTGTTTATTTTCACCACTCATAAACAACCGAATCATGTACCCTTTTGCAACAAGCCTTGATTTGTATTTGTCAAGAATCCCATCTGCTTTACATTTGACCCTGAATACCCACTTGCAACCAGTAGGGATTTTACCAAGTGGTAAGTCTGTTGAAGTCCAGGTGTGATTGTCCTCTAAGGCCTTAAGTTCCAAATTTATCGCATTCACCCATTTTGAATCTTTTGCTGCTAGAGTATAGGACTGTGGTTCTATTAGATGTGTTTGGGATGGTGTTCTGATGTTTTTGTTGTTTATAAAGTTAGTGTAGTGATGTTTGATGGATGTAAGTGAGTTAGGAGGTGTGAGATAGTAGTCTTGAAGTTTGGTGGGTAACTTGTGATGTCTGGTAGATGTTATGAGAGGTTGTTGTGTAGGAGATGAGTGAATTGTATAAGATGGTGGTGTTGGTGATTGTGTTGGTAGATCTGTAAGGGGAGTTGGTGATGTGGATGTGTGTGTTGGTGGATCAGTAGGGGAGTTGATGGTATGGATGTGCGTGTAGTGGAAGTATTTGTGGCAAGGGAAGCATTTGAGGGTGGTGATTCAATAGATGTGGTAGGAGACGTAGGTGAGGGTGGTGGATCAGAAAATGTAGTTGAAGGTATAGGTGATGGAGTTGGGTGTGATGGGGTGGAAGAATGCTCATGTGTGGGTATGAAGGTAGTTGAATTTTGTGTGTTTAGAATTTGGTTTGTTGTGAAAGTGGTGGATGATATAGGGGACTGCGGGTGTGGATTATTGTGAAATGGAAATGTATCTTCATGAAAGGTAACATGTCTGCTAGAAAAGACTTCATGAGTGGTGAGATGATAAAGAATGTAGCCTTTTGGGTTGTGGGATACCTGACTAGGACAGCAGATATGGCTCTTGGGGAGAATTTATCAGGACTAGAAACCTCTAACATTTCCAGAAGTAGTGCTCAAGTGCTAGAGAAAGTGTTTGGGTATAATTGTTCGATTGGTTAGAAGCTTGTAGTTGATTGGTAAGGATTGCTCTAATTCCTTCCATTGCCTATTGTAATCTTACTTTGGTAATTTACTTTTAATTTTCAAGATAATTGTTATTAATATGATTGTTGAGACTTTGTGTTTGATTGAAATAATTAAGGAGTAGTTTTATTTACACTTGTTTGGAATGATGTAGATATTGATGTGGAGTGTTTGGTATTTTGCAATATAGAATTATGATTTTGTTTATGAGTTTGTTTTAATTATAATAGGTCTAAATAACTTGTTGATTAATCATAACCGGATTTATTTGTCGAAAGAACTTCTTGTAATGATTTGTTTCAAATTTTAATGCAGAAATATGTTTGGTATTTCATAATTGACAGCTATGAATAAACATGTTAAAAGGACTTGTAATGATTGATTCAAGAGTATAGGTCGAAAGCGCTCTTATGAACAAATTGGTTAAACTCATATTTCTAACAAATGGCGCATAATGAATTAGTTTATAATAACGTTCATAGGTCGGAAGGGTTCGTTAGTCTAAACCATGGTATATATGCAATTTCATGATATTACCAATTGACTTGTAATTGCATGCTTTTGGATTTTGTTGCTATTGCTTAAATTATACCCGAACTTCCATACACTCCATTGATATTTATACTAGTTCGAAACAAGTAGTTCTAGTTATATTGATTGCATTCTTGTTTAATTAGTATAATCATCATTTTCGTATTATTTGCTACTTATGGTATTTTGGAACGTGACAACCATTTTACCACTTTCGTGTTATTTACATAGATTCTTCACAATTGAAAACACCCTCCTAGTGAACGACCTCGGCTTACCAACCAAAATTAACTACATACGAAAGGGTCATACTTGCCCGTATGTTCTTAGCTTTATCCGGTAATTCATATTATAAATTTAAAACTAGTATTCGCGAGACACATCAATGATCATTTCTAATATGTACAGTCCCCATGAACTTCCAAACAAAATTGATCATCAGCTCTAATTTTCCGGTCATGTACTTGGAGCAACCTGAGTCGACGATCTAAAGACATATCTCGATCACCTGCCAAGAACATAAGATTTTGTTTTTGGAAACCTTTTAGATTTAGGTTTCTTTTGATTAGTTTGAAAGTTTCATGACCTTCAAAGAATTGATCTACATGTTTAGTACTAAGGGCAACGGTTCAGGACTGTAAAGATTTTTCTAGTCGGTTTCTAACTAACGCAAGTACTAGTCGACTTATCACTACTGGGTGACTTATATCGTGCAACTAGATGTCCTATTGGTTTAACACCAGTTCATGTTGGAACATTTTTCTGTTCTGACTTAACATTTAGATATGTAGACACACAATCATCGTGAACATAATTTGTCACACCCCCAAAATATCGCAGCGGAACGATAGGGTCATTGGGGTATAACGTCATAGCACAAAGTATGGATACAGAAAACGACCTCTATAATGAGACGTTTTGAAAAGTTTACCATTCGATAAATAAGTTAAAGTTTACACCACAAGAAATCACAAGGTTTGATAATACATAAAAAGTTTACAAAACATGTCGAATGGTAATCGTTAAAAGCACAAGACTCCAATGTATGCCATGCGACCCAAAAGCTCCATGAATAGCTATCACTTTAAGACCTGAGATAAACATGCTAAAAAGTGTCAACACAATGGTTGGTGAGTTCATAAGTTTGTAATTGCATGATCTAAAATACTTTGAGAAATGTTCACACAGCAAAGGCATTGTAAATCCACTCAGTTCCAAGTTCCGCCCATACAAAACTTGCAACTTGTGTGTTCACAACCCATTGCCTAAAATAGAATGACAATCATGAATATGCATAATATGGTAGTTAAAAGTATAAATGTCACCACAAGGGTCTTCCAACAACTCGTGTTGGGATGTTCCTCCAACGCTCACGTTGGGATGTATCCATAAAAATGGCCTTCCAACATATGAATGCTGGGATGTTCCTCCAACGACTCACGTTGGGCTGTATCCAAATTAATGGCCTTCCAACATATAAATATTGGGATGTTTGTTTAAGTCTAGTCGCAACACGCACCAAGTCTAAAGTATAAGTAATATTGTTTAGCAATAGAGTTTAAATGTTTTAATAAATAAGCATGTATCTCGCCCCAAATAGTTTATAAGAATTTAAACGAGTAAAAGTGGGGTATGAACTCACCTGGTGTGATTAATATGCTAACAAAATGATGTGCACGAAAATGAGGCTCGGAAACTATCCGCGACCTAAAATGAATGTTATGACTTGAGTTATGATATGTAATGAGTTATGGTGTTATGATATGCATGCATTTCGTATGTTATTTATACCATTTGCGGGTTTTGAAAATATCACTCGTCGACGAAAAATACTCTTTTGACGTCTTGACCCTTCAAAAATGACCTTACATGTTTTTACGTCAAAATGTCATCCTACAATGGTTTTATAATGATTTATGATGAAATTGACACTTTTCGTCGCAAAACAATGTCGTCGGAAAAATCATGAAATCAACAAAAATGGCTCCGGAAAAGCAGTCGTAAAACGGTGTACGTCGATCGTTAGAGAACGAACTCGACGGTTTTGGAAAGTTTGTATCGATATCTAAAAGTTTCAGTTCAGGAGTTTTCGTCCAAAAGGTCTCGATCATAAAGATATCAAAGGCTAAAGATGGTGGTTTTTGTTAATTGTGTGCAGAAAATGAGTTTCGGCCAATGTTTGAACATCCGTAAATAATTCACTATGACTCCGCTTTGCAAACGGCTTTTTGTTTTGAAAAATATGGCCGGTGAACTTGATTTTACTAGAAGACATCTCGTTATAAAAAGTCTCACATCATGGTTAAAAACTGCCGCAAACATGGACGATATAGCTAATGAAATACTTGTAACGTAGAAATAATATAGTTTTTCAGAAAATAATATTTTACGGCAACTTTATGAAAACGGCCATATATTTGTCGTTTTAAATCCGTTTTCTACGTAAAATATGTCCTTAGCTTCGTATCGAAGTAAACTAATATATTTTTGACTAGTCGAAATAATTTGTGAAGCTTAAGGCTCGTTTTTGACCCGAAATATGTAAAAACTGCATGCTGAATTTTTCAGAAAAATATACTTTTCGTCGCCAAACTTTAAAAATTCACCACGGCTTCGTTATAACTCCGTTTTTATCCGTTCAAAAGGCCACGGATTCGTTTTAAAGTATATTTTCTAATTATCAAGGCCAAAATGTCGTACCATCAGTGGGTTTTTCCAGAAATTCGTTTTAAGGACAGAACGTAAAATATAGTTTACGAAAATAGTTTTTCTCGGACAAAACCTATTCTAATCCCTTCAAATCAACTCCAAAGCTAATCTAATCCTACCATACACCTTCTTAGGGTGTCATGGGTTCCTAATCACCTTCAAGACCAAAGAATAACTTGGGAATAATTATAGGATGACTAATAGTATAAATATAACTTAAAAATCATGAAATAAATGGTATAAATCACAATACATGCATATAAGCTCCAAAAATGATAAGAAGCATATGAAAATGAAGAGGAAACATAAAAATGATGAGAATATGCTTACTAGTGCAAGTGAAGAGGTGCTAGTAACAAGGATTAACTTAAATATCCTTGGTTTTTATTTCAAAACCATAAAAAGGATATGATCTAGGTTGAAAATAACACTTGAACTTGAAGAAAATTTTGATCCCTTGTGAGCTTGCTATATGGCCGGTTATGGAGACCCAAGAAAGGAGAGAAATATTTTACACCTTGATAGAAATGATAAGTATGTGAAAATAATTGATGTAGAAGACTTTGTAACTAGTGAATTATTGAGAAACATGAAACCATACCACAATTAAGACTCACCCTCCCCCTTGGCCGGTTTTTGGGGGAGGGTTGTCTCCCATTATATTTTTTTTTTTTTTTTTTTCTTTCTAAAATTGTAGCTTGTGTAATTTGTAGAAACTTGTATAAAAAAGTGTAAGTAAAGTAAAGTTTAGTTAATGTAAATGGAAGTTTTTGGTGCAAGTGAGTTTTTAGTAAATCAAAATAGGTTGTAATGAGGTGATAAAAATTGTAAAAATACTTTCCTTGTGAAAATTGAGTGATAAAATAATTATCGTACAATTTTTAAGAAAACGACGTAATAATTAAACTTTAACGATTTAAAATACCAAATAAATTTGAAACACTAGGAAAACTAAAAATATAGTTTTTATAAACTAAATGTAAGTTTAAAAATACCTCGGGATCATTTTTGAAAGTAACGGATTAAATATTTAAAATAATAACTCACGCGATAAAGATTTTTAAATATAAAAATTACGCGTTAAATGTGAAATGCAAAAATCATGAATGAACCGTTATGAGATGATGAATATGGAGTATGAGGAATGACCGGAAATTGAGAATTGTGACATAATTAAGGAAGCATTTCTTGCACGTTAAACAGACAGAGTCATTACATGCATTTAAAATAGTATGATTGACATTGCATGCAAATGAAAAATGTATCTTTTTATAAAGTGGTAAATTCCTATGGTGTTCTTCTACTTCTTCAACTATATTCGTGCATCTACTCTTAGAAACAGGAAAGACTCTATTGTTCTTTGTATTGCTCCTAGGCTATAATGTGATGCTCTCAGATGTGCTTTCTAGTCCTGTAAAAGGTAAGGAACACGCATTAGAATTCACATTTTTGTAATAAGACTTAATATCAGCATTCCTACACTTTAGTATTGTTGTGTAAGCTCATGTCGTTTGTCCCATATGGTCTAGATGTGAAGGCAGACGTAGTGTCGGTACTAATACTATAAAATTCAGATGCTAAAACTTTTGTTGTCTTGACAACCGCTTTATCTACTTCTTTTTGTTTTTCTTTTTGCATGGACAAAGGTGGTGGAGCGACGGTTTTCTGTAAATCATTTTTCTCATTAACTTTTAGAACAGACTGTGATATTGACATTTTTGGTTTTGCAATCGGTTTTGAAACATTTTGTTTCTCCATAGGAAATGCTTTTTCAAACTTAGTATCCACATCCTTTCCTTTTTAGCTTTCCAACTGAGCTTTCAAAAAATCAATTTAGTCTTGCATGTCCTTTTGAGCACGTTCATACGGCAATTTGTTTAGGGACGGAAGGAGTATAAATCTGAAAGTACGTAACAATAAATATAAATTTAATAGTTCATAACTTTAAAACTCAAAAAAAAAGTGTTATACTATATCCCTCTTTATAAGGTAAAGAACCAATAGTGCCACCCTACTATTGGTGTTTCTCCGCGTAACAACACAAACTCCGAGATGCATGACATATGTCAATTTAATTGTGTGATTCTCCGCGTACTGGTGACTTGGTGAATGGTGATTCATTGTGTAATTGTGTTGGTGAGATTGTAGATAAAGGATAGTAACAAACGCGCTTTTGTTGGGCACTATCATAAAAGCTTCTTTTTAGGTTAAACTTAAAAGGGCTGGTTATTGGAAGTGTAAGTAATATCACCACTTATGGGACAAGATATTTCCACCCTCACTAGTTTTTATAGTCTCACCACCTTCTCTACTTTTTTGCATTTTTTTTTATTATTTATTTTTATTTTTTCTTTATTTTTATAATTTTGTTTATATCAAAAAACAATAAACTTGAAAATGAGGAACAGGAAATATAAATTTTAATAAGTCAAACGCTTAACACTGTCAGAAATACGGAACAGAAAACTGTGTTATACTGAAACAAATGGGGGACAAAGGGAATAAAAAGTACAAACCCTCCCTAGTAGGGAGGGTAGGAATAATACATCCCTTAATCTATAGCGGAGCCTACGCAAGCACCCCATTTAATCCTAGGCAGGCACCTCAATAGCTTCGTGGGCCCCCCATCCGTACAAACAGGCGGCTTTTTTTTTTTTTTTTTTTAATTGTGTGTGTAGTGTTTAGTTTAGGTATATATATATATAGTGTATTTATTTGTGTAGTATTTTTATATGTATAGTGTATTTAATTATGTAGTGTTTTTATATGGTATTTATTTTACGTTATGCTTTTTTAATTGTGTATTTGTTTCCATTTAATTAAACAATAACAATAAAACATTAGACATTAAAACATTAAACAAGTCAACAACAAATGTTACTAATATTACAACGAAATCTACTCCACATGAAGATTATTAATGTCATCTATAAGCTCATAGAGTATTCCACTCGACTGACATGCATGATCAACTGGATTTCTTGCCAATTCCAGTGATGCCTCCAACGTCTTTATTCTTGCCTTCAACAAATTGTTTTGAGCCAATAGCATGTTGATCGTTTTATCTTGAGTTTCGCAGTTTGAGCACTGCGTTGTAGAAGATGATTGACCAAAGTACTTTTGTTGAAATATTTCCTTTCACATGAAGTATCGACACCCATAGTCTTTAGTCCCTGGCTGTTACATGATGAAACAATTATATGAAATGTATTCTAAACAAACAAGTTATTGATATATTTACGTAAATAAGCAAACGTTTAATTATTTACCTTTGACAAAGGACATGCATAATACTTCAGACCACAAGTTTTTGGCTGTTGGGATGTTCTTTCAATTATAAATCCACGTCGATAACGACACAAGAAAGGATTTTCTTGTTCCATCTGGCCAAAAGAATTTGTATAATTATTCACAACATAAATCAGTAATAGCATGGTTCACAAAATTAAAAGCTTCGAATACATAAATAACCAATCTTGTTATAGATTAATAGTTGATACATGGTTCACAAAATCACAATATAACTAGCAACTAAGATCAATCACGCCCGAGGCGTAGTCGCTCCAATGATGCTGCCATCTGTCCCACACGAAACTCTAACTCTGAAATGCGTCTCCTCAATCCAGCAATCTCTCGCTCGTACTCGTCAACGCGAGACGGTTGTAACAAAAGATGAGGAAGAACCGGAGGACGATGTATAAAATTGTCCTCATCTGCAGCTGGAGATATAGCTGGAGAGGGAGGCACATAAGATGGAGAATAAGGTACATAATATGGACTCTCAACACGAGTGGGTGTGTTGTTGACACAATGAATGTCCCTCCACTGAATGTCATCCGATTCCTGTAACAAAAGATGAGGAAGAACCGGAGCAGGAGCAGAAATATGTAACAAAAGATGACGAGTCGTTTACTATAAATTAGTAATCGTCTATACATGTTTTGTCATTTACAATATAAATCAGTAATCGTCTATACATGTTTTGTCATTTACAATATAAATCAATAATCGTTTTCTACGTCTGTCTAAACATCCTCTGTCGTTGAGTAAACATATGTTCCCATGTCGCGGCCACGGAATTTCTAAAAAATCTCCATTGTGGGTGATTATACGGGAGTGGTGAGTTTTCATCAAAAAACGCAAGAACGAAGTGAGCAGCCTGGTCGTCCCCCACACGAAGAATCACAACGGAGGACAATATTTGTGCTGAATTGGGACCACCTCTCAGCGGAAGACACATAACAGATTGTGAATTGGATATACATACAATAGGACGGTTAAGAGTTGTAGCAATAGCCACGCCCGTTTCTGGCATAGTCATCCAGTAACGCCGGGGTGCTGGACCTTCAAACCAATTCATCGAGTTACGTGTAGATGTAAAATAATCACCCCACATTTGCCTGTAAACTTCCTCGTTATTGTCTACCTCTTCCCTGGCAATAGCTCGAATTCTGGGCCACATTTATTCCTGATGACCAAGACCTACGACAAGAGCTCGATAGCCACAATTTCCATCACCTGCCACGTTAAAGATCCCTAGGATCCAGCGTCAGAAAAGAGGTGGAATTTCAGCCATACAATATTCGCTAATGTCATCTGGAACGTACAAGTGGTGTCTTAAGTCGCCCTCGCTAGGTCCTTCGTTAGGTCCTTCGTTCAAGTCTGGGACGTTAGAAGGCTGTCCCACATATGAACTATGTCTCGCAGCTTCTTCATTTATGTCTGGGACTTTTTTAGGTTTTGTGTAGCTTCTGCGGTGCCTGGTGGGGGGTTCTTCGTTCAAATCTGGGATATTTGGTTTAGCCTTCGATTTGTTGTCCTTTGCGCTCGGACGTCCACGTTTACTTTCTTTAACAGCAGGTTGTTTTGTTAGATTCAGGAGCGTATATACCTCTGAGCCTGTTTAACATATTTTTTTTGACAAACGACGATGCTTTGGTAAAAACACTTTGGAATTTTTGTACGTCATCTTGACAAGAAAAATATTCAGGCTCTTCAGGCCCTTGAGGCTCTTGAGGATATTCAGACTCATCAGGCTCTTGAGTATTTCGGACAACAGGCCAGGGAACGCTTAGTGTTCTCCAAAAATTATCAACAAAATCAAGCAGAATAGGCAATCCTGTATTCGAAAAAATGAACTAGTTAAAGTTATCAGTATTGACGGGAAGAATAATTTGATAGGCATAAATTTTAAAATACATACCGTTTGCTTGAAGCCAAAACAGTTCGTGATAGCATGGTAAACCATACACTAACCGCAACTGATGACCACATGCATGTGCGTCAACATCCCGTTTACTTTCTGCGAGTATGAGCCGTAAAGCATCCATTGAAACATTATACCGCAATTCGTTAAATAGAGTGCTCTTACAAGCATGCAGTTTCTTGATTTTGCTTGTATTCAAAGAGGCTCGTAGCGCATGTTCTTGCGCAACTATAATCTTGTCGACCGAACACAACAACGTGTCTAAGCTGGACTGTGTGGAGCCCAAGTATAACTTCAACAGCGCGTGTTGACTCTCAACTCTACATGTTGTTGTCTGGCCGAAGCTGCGATATTGATCAGTAATGTACGACACAAACATGTGGTCGTAATCTCGCAGCCAGTTACGAAAATACCGCAAAACAGCTGATAAAACAAAGAATTAATAAAGTGAGAAAACAATTCGAGTAGTTATTTATTAAATAATAATAAAAAAATGTATTAATGGTTGAGTACCCTTTTTTTGGACCAATAAATCCTGTAGGTGCTGATAATAATGCGTGAACACATCTTCGGTCGGAGCTGTAACCATCAAATCCCATGTCCATCTAACGGACTCATACTCCTTTACCGAATCGAATCTATGTCTGCAATGCTTTAGCACATTTTGATTGATATGCCATCGGCAGAGTAATCTGTTAGCGTTTGGGAATTCTTCTGCGCATGCCCCAAGCAACGCTAAATCTCTGTCGGTGACGATAACCCGCGGGTAATATTGTTCTTGTATCACCAACTTAACACATTCCAACACCCATTTGAAATTTGGCTTTTTTTCCTTGTCCAAAAGGCTAAACGCCATTGAGAATGTTGTGTTTGTTGGAGTAACCCCAACAACTGTAAAGAATGGCAGTTTAAACATCGTGGTGTTGTATGTGGAGTCCATCAGCATGATTTTCGGATATGTTGTCCACAAGGCATATGACGTCGGGTGAACAAAAAATATTTCATCCAGCTCATTTGTGTGGTCATTTATCCTAGGGTAATATGTATAACCTTGACGCTGCAAATGTACTAAAAGCAGTTGTATCGGATTCAAATCACCACGACTGTCGCGACGTATCTTTTCTTGTTCATTATACACCGTTTTAATGGTAGACACGTTATTCGGATCGATCTCTTTTAGTGAAGAAAGTATAATTCGTGGTGCTATATGCTGTTTTGTCATCTGCCTCACCAAAACTAACTCACTTTCTTTTAATCGCATGGCCTGTGAAAAACCATGGAACGAGTCTGGAAAAACATGATTATGCCTCGGACACTTAACCTTAAATATCCAACCATTTTGACGTTTTATAAATTTCGCTAGTAATCTGAATGGGCAATTAATTTTAGCGGTACTAGTCTGCCGTTCAAGTTCATCTTCTAAACCTTCACGTGCAGACGTCCCATGTCTAGAATACAAAAATTCGATAGAGTACTTATAGCCCCTATCTGTTTTACTTTTTCCTTTAACAATAAGAAAACCAATCGATTCAGCAGTAGATCGCACCCAATCAGTTAAAGCAACTTTAGTACCGAACACCTAAAAAATAAAAAACACAACAACTTTTATAAAAAACTTTTTAAAAACTTTGATAAAAAATACAACCTTGTACAAATTTTTATAAATACTTTTATAAATACAAATTTTTTACAAACTTTTATAAATACTTTTAAAAATACAAATTTTTTACAAACTTTTATAAATACTTTTTATTAAATTTTTTTACAAGCTTTTTATAAATACATTTTCTTATAAAAACTTTTAAAAAAACTTTTGCTTATAAATACTTTTAAAAAAACGTTTTATTAACTTTTTTTTTATAAATAAAAACAAAAGAGGTTTATTGCTAGTATACGTGTGTGGTTCTAAAGCAGTTTACGCGTTTTCTTTAGAAACCGTGTGTGCGCACATGGTTTCTCTGTCTCATCCTGTTGATATTCTCTGGTTTTGTCTCTCTCTTCTGGCAAAACTCTCTCTCTCTCACCTGGTGGTATTACCACTCTCTCTCTAAAAATTTTAGATCTAAAGATTTTAGATCTAAAAACTTTGATCTAACAAGTGTAAAACTTGTTAGATCTTGAATCTGATGATGATATGGTGTTAGTTATGTTACGATCTTGAATCTGTGGTGGTTTCGTGAGTGGTATCTTTTTCGTTGTTAAAGTTTTTAGATCTGAAATCTTTTTAGATCTTGAAACTGAAGGTGTTTTTGAAATAATCTTGAGGTTGGTTAAAAAAATGTTTACTTTATTTGATTATTTTAAAAGATTTAAGATCTAAAAACTTTGATCTAACAAGTGTAAGACTTGTTAGATCTTGAACATGTGGTGGTTTCGTGAGTGGTATCTTTTTCGTTGTTAAAGTTTTTAGATCTGAAATCTTTTTAGATCTTGAAACTGAAGGTGTTTTTGAAATAATCTTGAGGTTGGTTAAAAAAAATGTTTACTTTATTTGATTATTTTAAAAGAATTAAGATCTAAAAACTTTGATCTAACAAGTGTAAGACTTGTTAGATCTTGAACCTGTGGTGGTTTCGTGAGTGGTATCTTTTTCGTTGTTAAAGTTTTTAGATCTGAAATCTTTTTAGATCTTGAAACTGAAGGTGTTTTTGAAATAATCTTGAGGTTGGTTAAAAAAAATGTTTACTTTATTTGATTATTTTAAAAGATTTAAGATCTAAAAACTTTGATCTAACAAGTGTAAGACTTGTTAGATCTTGAACCTGTGGTGGTTTCGTGTGTGGTATCTTTTTCGTTGTTAAAGTTTTTAGATCTTGAAACTGAAGGTGTTTTTGAAATAATCTTGAGGTTGGTTAAAAAAAATGTTTACTTTATTTGATTATTTTAAAATATTTAAGATCTAAAAACTTTGATCTAACAAGTGTAAGACTTGTTAGATCTTGAACCTGTGGTGGTTTCGTGAGTGGTATCTTTTTCGTTGTTAAAGTTTTTAGATCTGAAATCTTTTTAGATCTTGAAACTGAAAGTGTTTGTATGTTTGTTTTGCAGGTTTGCATAGGAGGACCCTTGTGGGCAAAGCCTACGCAAGCACCCCATTTAATCCTAGCCATGGTAATGCAGATTCATTATTGGATGGTAAAGTGATAATTTTTAATTCACTTTGCAACTTTAATGAAAAAAACTTAGTGTTTTGGTCTAAAAACATTTCATTACTGGATGGTAAAGTGACCATTCAAGGTCACTTTGCAACTTTAATGAAATAAACTTGAGCTAAAAAAAGGCAATGATGATTTTTTTTTTTAAAAAAAACTTAAAAGAGTTTTGGCGAGGCAAAACTGAATTTGCAGCCAACATGAGCTAAAAAGCTAATAATCTGAGCCTATTCGATAAGTTTACCTCTTGTGTGTTAAATGGTGAACTAGACATGGTGGACTGTGATGCTGTTGCTTGTGCAGTTGTTGCTTGTTGTTGTTGTTGTTCTGGGCCACTTGTTGCTGTTGTTGGTTGATTGTTGTTGGTTGTTGGTTGTTGGTTGCTGTTGTTGGTTGATTGTTGTTGGTTGTTGGTTTCTTCTTGTTGTTCTGGACCACTTGTTGCTGTTGTTGGTTTCTTCTTGTTTAGGAAGTGGACCACTTGTTGCTGTTGTTGGTTGATTGTTGTTGGTGTTGTTGCTTTCGCCTGGGATTATATAGGGTGCTTGTGTAGGCTTTGCCTTTGGAATCTTAATACATTCTTGTGAACTTTGCCTTTGAGAATCTTAGTACATTCTTGTGAACTTTTGCAGTTTTGGAATCCTACTTACCACATTCATGTTGAAAACGTGTAACTTGTGAAACCTGTGAACTGGTGAGTCTTGTGCTTGTGCAGTTTGAGACTTGTGAGACTGTGCAGTTTGAGACTTGTGAGCTTGTGCAGTTGTGAGGCTTGTGCAGTTCTGAGGCTTGTGCAGTTTTGTGAGACTTGTGCAGACTTGTGCAGTTTTGTGCAGTTGTGACTAAAAATTTTACGAGGCGATGATGATTTTTGAGCCTAAAAATTTTCCGATGCGATGATGAAAACCGAATGGACGGCAAAGTGAGATAAAATCTCACTTTTGCAACCTTCGAACTGAGCCTCAAAAATTTTCCGACTACGTTTTTTTTAAAGTTCTAAAACTGAAAGTTATAAAACTTGTAAAAAGAGTTATAAAAACTAGTTCTAAAACTGAAAGTTATAAAAACTAGTTCTAAAAAAAGATATAAAACTTTGTAAAAAAACTTGTAAAACAAAAACTTGTAAAAAAAACACCCCAAAACTGAAAGGTGGTGTTGTGGTTGTATATTTTGACACGGAAATCAAGACCACAATGATTGATACCAATCATTGGGACACACAAAACCTCAAAATATGCAGCACCCTCTACCCATGGGTGCCTGCATAGGAAGACCCTAAAGTCCCGATTCTGACTACTTTACGAAATAATGTCACAGTCACACGCTAATACACCAGCTATTTAACAACCAATATCCTCCTCACCAACTTGTACCACTAGTTGAACCTTCATACTAACTTTCGTACACATTCCCTATAAATACCAACACAAACCCACTTCATATCATCCATCAGCTTATTCACACAACATATATTTCTCAACATAAAATGTCTACTTTTAACTATACGCTTTCGATTTTTGTACTTCTAGCGACCACTTTACTCGTCTCAGCTGATTTCAACAATGAGTTTGATATCACTTGGGGTGATGGTCGTGGTAAGATAGTAAATGGTGACCTTTTAACACTCTCCCTAGACAAAGCGTCTGGCTCGGGGTTTGAGTCTAGAAACGAGTATTTGTTTGGACAAATCGATATGCAACTTAAGCTCGTTCCCGGCAACTCTGCTGGCACTGTCACTGCATACTACGTAAGTTTTATTCTTACATGTTGCTCTTATAAATATAGTCAGTTAATAAATACCCTTTAACTAACAATCATGATTGTTAATTTGTTATGCAGTTGTCTTCGAAAGGGTCAAACTGGGATGAGATCGACTTCGAGTTCTTGGGTAACTTAAGTGGTGATCCTTATATTCTACATACAAATGTGTTCAGCCAAGGTAAAGGCAATCGAGAGCAACAATTCTACTTATGGTTCGACCCAACTGCTGATTTTCACACTTATTCCATCCTTTGGAACCCAAAACACATCATGTAAGTCCTAATATCCTATATATCATGTGGACTATTTTATTCATCAACTATTTATAGTTCTATACTGATCTTTCTATATGTTAATGTTCAGTTTTTCGGTTGACGGGACACCCATTAGAGAGTTCAAGAATGCGGAATCGCTGGGAGTACCATTTCCAAAAGATCAGCCAATGAGGATACATTCGAGTTTATGGAATGCTGATGATTGGGCAACAAGGGGTGGTCTTGTCAAGACTGATTGGAGTAAAGCTCCTTTTACTGCTTCTTACAGAAACTTTAAGGCCAATGCTTGTGTTGTGGCTTCCGGGAAGTCGTCTTGCACTGGCTCGACATCCTCAGGAGGGAATCAGGCGTGGCTTTCAGAGGAATTGGATAATACAAAGCAGGAGAGGCTAAGATGGGCTCAAAAGAATTACATGATCTACAACTACTGCTCGGATTCTAAGCGATTTCCACAAGGATTTCCTCCAGAATGCAAGATGGCGTAAGTAGTGTTATATTTAATGCTTATATATAGACATTCTTTTGTGTATTTAGTTTAGTTATAATACAAAATTGTATTAGTTACTCACATGCATTCAATGTGGTTATTTATCAGTTAATAAAGATGAGATATTTCATATATGCTGTTTTATTTTTAGAGCGTTAATTGTAATGTCAATTACATCATCTTGTTTCCCAGATCTTTATATCAAGTATAGGGAAAAACAGAGAATGCATAGGTAACAAATAAAACAAGTATAAGGATGTCTTTACTATAAAGTTAATCCTCAAAGTGTAAATTAAACTAATGAAACTAGTCTTGAGGATATTAAAGTTAAAAGCTGTATTCAGAAACATTATATCTAAATTTCTACTCCCAGTGGCGGAGCCAGAAAATTTAATCCAAGGGGGCAACGATCGACAAGAATGATTCGACAACGGGCCAAACTTTTTATAGTAAAGCTCAAAATGGATCACGTCAGATCGGTTACATTAAATGCAAAAAACACTTCTTTTAACACTAACTAAACGAGCGAGATGTATATCACATGATAGAGCAATTTTGTCGAGTTCATTTTAAATACGATCAACTCGACTTGTAATCTATATTCACTTATAAATTATAAACAGGCAACCAAAAATCAAAAACAGAAATCTAAAAGTGTCTAAACTTGTATTGACTAATTATATTCATAAATCCCTCATACATGCTCGTAAATTTAAACATGAATGTTTTTTTGTTTAAGATGCTAACTTAAAACTTTTTTTGTTTATTTTAAAGCTCTTTTAGCTACTCGTATATCAAATAACTTAACATTCACTAATTCAATAGAATAAAAACTAAAATAACATAAGGCTGGATGCAGTAAGCAAGGGTGATCGACTTAGTCGATCGATCGTGTGTCGATCCCCTTGATGTGGGGAATCGATCGAGCTCAACATTTGACCCATCTCAGTCGTATAGGCGATCGAATACATTGGACAATTAATATGCAAAATTGTGACTGGGTTTAAAAATCCTACCGTTGCAAAAGTGTGTCAAACAAAAAAAATCCTACCGTTTATAAATCCTACCGTTGCAAAATCGACCGTTTGTTGGTTAAAAAAAATCTACTAAACTCTTCTATAAATACACAACATATTTACAAACTTAAATTCACAAATCTCACAATCCTCTCTATCAAAAATCTCATAATCATCTCTATCAAAATGTATAAGAAAACACCACAACAATAACTGTTGTAATGTTTTAATAAGTTTCGTAATGTTTTTATTTTATTAGAATTATTATGTAACATTTTAATTATTAATGAAATTTTATTTTGTGTTAAAAAAAAAAAAAAAAAAAAAAAAAAAAAAAAAAATTGATTATGGTCGCCCTTACTGGGGCACTCAATCGCCTGAAGGTCACTGGAGAGAGAAAGCTGACATGACAGTGAAAATGAAAGGGATTGAAGCCCCTTACTGGGGCAGCATAAATGAAGTATGTATTTGGTAGATAACTAGATAGTTTACAATATTCAATGTTACACATTTCCCAATAATCTAACTTTAATCTCCACTCTCCCATTTTCTCATCTTCAACCTTCTTCTTTTTTTCTATGTTTCTACCCACAATGTCCAAAAGGAAAAACGGAGATTCAACTAATGAATTTTTCTTTTCGAAGAGGGCACTCCAATTTCTGAGTTAAGGGCTCCACTAATTTTCGAAAAAAATTTAACCATTTTCGCTACTAATTTATCTATTCTGGTGAAGCTTTGTTGGGGGCCTTTCCCCCACTACTTGCAAGGTGGCTCCGCCCCCGTCTACTCTTTCCATCCTAATATATAAGTTTAATAATTGAACTTTGACAGTAAATATTTTTATTTTTATTATATAACACTGGATGTAAAATATATATATGGATTGTGTTTTAAATGTATTTTCATTTAGTATAATTTTCATCAAATGTATATTTGATGCAAAATATATTTAAGGTCAAAGTTAGATTCAAAAAGTCAATTGAACTTATATTTTGGGACGTATGTAGTAATATAGAAAAACATCTCTACATGCAAATATGTGTTAGTCGATATACGTATTGGATCGTTATATTATTATAGAATTCGGGCTTAAGCCGAATACAAATAATATAAATGATTCAATACATATATCGATGCATGTATTGTTTATCATGAATGAATACCAAACTTAAGTGTATTCTAGAACTCGAGCTTGAGCCCAATATAAATAATATAACGATCCAATACATATATCGACTAACAATATGTTCACAAAACATAAATCATTATAAAGAGTGTACAATATCAAATAAAAGAGAACTTAGGTTATAGATAAGATCAAGAGATAACCCGTCTAGATTTCATTTACATTAACGCAATTGTTAATAGTTCGAAGTACTAAGACATTTTGCCATAAATCGACTCCAAATCAGTTACATGTTGACTCGTATGCATAAATTCTTCTATAGTTGTCTTCCAAGTACTAATCTATGATTGTCTATTATGGTCTCTAGTGAGTGTTTCTAAGGCTACCCTTAACCCTCACATTACTTTATCTTCCACCTTAACGTCACATCAGCTTTCTCACGGATTTCTCACCCACTCACTTTTCACTCCCAACCATCTCACATCACTTCACCTTTCAGCATATTTTTTATTTATTAAAATACACACTTCTACACCTCACACACACACTAACAAACAAAATAAACAAATAATAAACACTAAAGGGCTCAACATGCACTGTTTCTTATAATGTGAAACATTCACCTTTGGTTGCTTGTTTCTTGCCCTTGCCGCCGTGACACACACACCTCCTAACCATGTTTGTTGCGTGAGTGTGTGCTTTCCTGAGCTTCACCTCTAGCGTTGGGTGTGGTCTAAAAATAAGGGTCTGTTTGAAAGGATGGAATGTAATATCAAATGACTGCATGCAATGAACAAGGTGATGTGATATATGATGTTATGTGATTATTCATTATCATTATTTGTCATGTTTGGTTGGTATGATATAACGGAATGAAATCAATACGAAGATTACTAAAAGGATATGTTATAAGAACCCCCTCCCCCTGACATGACAGGGGGGTTGTGGTCAAAATGTACAATCCGCGATGCATACCATACAATCATCTTATGCGCGCAATAATTGAAAACCCCCCTATGGGAGGGGGTCTGTATAAACTCACCCAAATATTCTATTGATGATAGGAAATATTATTTCATATGGGTAGTTAATAAAGGACTTTCACAAATTTGATTCCATTCAAAGATGGAATGAAAAAATGAGACCCCTAAGGAATCAAAATGATAGTTTTTATTATAACGGATGATTCCATGTAATAAATCATTTGATTCAATTCTATACTTGTGAACATATAATTTTTTTTTCATTCTGTCGTAATGATATTTTTCATTCCTTCTTTGATTACAACATACTAAACACTATATAGGAATTCAAGATTCCACCACTATAGTAATTGTTTTCAACAGTGAGAGGAGGTTATCATTTTTTGTGCTAAGTAAGTCTGCATTTGCTTGAACTCGAGTTCCATCACTGTGTTGCTTCCAACTAATTTTCTATTTATTAAAATTACAATATACATAAAAAAAAATAAGAAATAGTAACAAAAACTAGGAAAAAAATAAAAACACATTTAACATATGTATTTTTGTCGGATTTCATTTTTTTGTATGTTGATGATCTCCACATCTTCGTCCGACATTCCAACGGTGCTAGTAGCAAGAAACTTCAAATCGAATCCTTCGTTTTAGTCGTATCGTACATTTCTTGAGTCGCCTCCCATTTGAGCCTCATTTCCTCTCTTATAGCCTCCCCCAACTCTTGTCTGCTACTCCCCGTGATCCCGAACGTTGTCTTCCGATTTACATTCTTTTTTCTTTTAGCGGGTTGTCAAGCAGATGTGGTATTTGCTCATCGCCAAATAGCTGTTCAATTCGGAATCTTCAACATCATCAAGATTAATACATCTAGCAGGCTCAAGAGGATCCCTTGTGGTTTTTTGTAGCATATTTAATTTCATAAACACATCAAATCATATTGAATATAGGCATATGAGATCAGTTTTAGAGAGAGAAAGTAAAGAGAGTTGGGAACTTGATGAAACAAAGAAAAATGGTATTGAAAGCTCCAACCCTCTACCTTGGGAGGTAGAGGGTATTTATAGTTTCTTACAAGACACGCCTCCTACGGGCTGTGGATCAGGCATACGTAGGGTAAAGACCCGTCCGTCCTCCACGGTGTTACTTAACTAACTACTTATTAACATAACTTGACTACGACTACGAGCTTTCTAACGAATACATATATTTGAGGTGACCGAATCTTTAACTAACGGATTTTATAAATCCTAACAATCTTCCCCTAAGGGAGGTCACCTCAATTAACATTGAATACAAACAGATATTACATTTTGATTGTTCTTGGATTCTTGATTAAGTTTTTTGCTCTGTAGTCCGTAGCCTTTGATTCTTCATGTTCTGCATGTTTTGTTTACTCAAGTGGAAGTCTTTAACTGATCCACGTGATGATGAGTTTTGAGCCAGCTTGAGATCATTTGACACCATAATTCTCTGACTCATCCTTTGTTGTATCGCCATTATGTGAAGTTGTGACTTTTGGACCGACATGCTCACATTCTGAATCATGATATCTTCTCATCAGAGTTGCTGAAGCTTTTGTTGATTAGTGATATTTGCAGCAGCGTAGCAGAAACATGGAGTGAAAATATCAGAGTCGTTGATGAAGTTTTGCACTTATCATGAATTCTTTAGATATGAATGTGATGTGTGAGCATGCGGCTATGGATTGACTTCTCAATTCTGAATGTGATGTGTGACCTGCATACAACAGTTAGCAATACAGTGCACGAAAGTGTCTTTGAGCACTTTCGTTGAATTGAGGTACATGGCCCACGGTTCCCCGTTGATCAGTACAAGTACTGCCTGTGATCAGGTATAATTCCTAAGAATCTCCTTGACAGGGTTTCGCAGCTGCTCTAGCTGTTCTCAAACCGGAACGTCTCAAAGAAGACAACACGGAGTGAGTGAACCAGCGAATTGAGATTCACTGATTGATGAAAAGCGATTTGAAAAACAATCGTGTGTTGCTTAATATAAAGTGTTTTGCAATACAACGAGGGTTTTAAGGAAAACTAGTTATCAATCATAAATACCTTTTATTTTGAAATATTAATACACAGTCGATGTGCTAGAGAAAAGAGTTTTTAAGCACAACGACCGGTTTTTCAAAGGTATCCGTCAATCCATTTCTTGGACCAAGATTGATTCAATATTGAATCGCTCCATCGTTTCTATCCAGTTGTCACATGTTTGATCTATGGGTTAGATCTCACATGCTACCTACCAAGAGCTTGTTTGATGTTGGCTCTAGAAGGTTTTCCATCTTTATTGTGAATATGTGAGCATATCACTCAGATGTTCTGGCAATACCACAAAGATAATGCGTAGGACTCTTAAGATATATTCTCACTTTCCACATTGTGTGAAACAGTGAGTCTTCATTGATTGTGTCCTTAATGAGATTTATTGATGATCTCGTGGCTCTAGACTCAATAGTGCACATTTGGTTCCTATGCCGGAGACTATGGAGAGGGTCTCCTCCTTCAATATCAACAATCTCTAAGAGAAAGTCGGTAGATAATGTAGGTTCCCCGTGAGAATGAAACAAGTCCTTTTAAGAGGAACTTGAGTAGCTTGGGAAGTTGTAGTGCAGTGCGTCACTGGGTCCATGACGTCTTATCTTCAATACCGGTGTTACCTTGGTAACCACCAGTAGCATATGAATTGAACCCGGTTTCTGCCTTAAGGTTGAAATAATGGAGGGCTATTTATTTTCACCCTTTTCTCATTCATTTCTTTTTCATTCTTCAACCCCTTCAGTGCTTACCGATATTTCATAACTAGAACCTTGTTGGGTTTGTTCCAGTTCTAGCTCTATCTCAGTCCGCACTTTTCCCATTTCTCACTTTTCTCCTCTTTTCATCATACCTAAGGACTTCTACACTATATCGTGGATTGTCCCTGGGTAGATCCCTCCGGATCTGGCGGGATCGTGGGAACGAATACCTAACCTAACCATCCTTATATCTTCATGCATAAAGTAAATTTGGTCGGTCTTTTGGTATTGTTCTTCTGCCATTGAAACCATTTGAAGATCAATCCAGGTACTTGTGATACATGATCAAAGCATTTTGTACCTGAATTGTTTTTGATATTTCAGAAAAAGCTCCCCCTCAACATGTGCATCATATGTTTGAAATTGCTTTAGCACATGGAGGCAAGAGGACTTGAAAATCTCAGATTAAGAATTAAGAATTCACTTCTTTGATCAACATTTTCTAAAAATATCGACATCACTTTCCCGATCAAAATTAGTATTTTAAATACTTTCTTAAAGATATTTTGGGAAAGGATGTGGTTTTCTAAAAGTTGCTCCCCCTCAATATGTGCATCGAGATTCGAAAGAGTTTTGCAAATATTAGAGGGAACATGCACTTTGAGACAAATCAGTCACGTTTCAATTTCTTATGGTTTAAGATAGATGCTCCCCTTTAACATGTGCATGGAAAATTTGAAATCGTTTGGCACATGTGGGGAGGAGATCTTGTTAATCAATTTCAAAACCATTTATCGAATTATCAGTTTAAATCCAATTTAAATCACAAATTCTCCCCCGATCACAATTTTCAAATCCTTTGAGATTTGTGATCTCTATTGATTTAAATTGTTTTTGAAAGATTTTGAGGAGAATTGTGACTTGCTTTTAAAACTTTTAACTGATAAGGATCAAATTTTGAGGCTTTAAACTCCAACGATTAAACATGCTTAAGTGTCTTATGAAAACACAACATTAACCTAGGTCTAATTTCAATGGATCAAAAACATTGTTCACTTAGATTCAAGATTAGACCTTGCTCGAGTATGTGCCAATTGATTGAAAAATAACTTTTTTATTTGATTGAAATCATTCTCCCCCTCAATCAATGACATTAGCTGTTGATTGAGTGTTAGAGATTTTGACAAATGATAAGTCCAGATGGTTTTCAAAAATATAGTCCGAGTTATTTTCAAAGCCATTTTGTTTTCATTAGATGACAAATATTTTTCAGAAGAATATTTAGAAGGAAAAATATTTGTGATGGAAACATTTGTCTTTTTGGCGACAAACCTTTGTTTTTAGAATCAGAACATGAAGATTCAAAAATAATTTAAGCATGGCTCTGTTCTTTCTTTTAAAGCTGGTTACTGTCTGATTTGACAATAAACTACCATTTTTCTCCATCCCATTTTTAAATACTTTAAATACTTTAAATACTTTAAATACTTTGTTTAAAAATACTTTAAAAATGCTTTAAATACTTTGTTAAAATACCATTTTAAAAAAATATTTTTAAATAGTTTAAAAATGGTATCAGAGCTCCAACCCTCTACCTTGGGAGGTAGAGGGTATTTATAGTTTCTTACAAGACACGCCTCCTACGGGCTGTGGATCAGACATACAGAGGGTAAAGACCCGTCCGTCCTCCACGGTGTTACTTAACTAACTACTTATTAACATAACTTGACTACGACTACGAGCTTTCTAACGAATACATATATTTGAGGTGACCAACTCTTTAACTAACGGATTTTATAAATCCTAACATTTTGGTTCTCAAGAATTCCCATGGATCTTCTTGGGTGAATGCTCTATTCTTTTATCCGTCTCCTATATTCCGTGTGACAATGGTGCATTAGATCTTTCTCATTTTCGCCACTTCACCTAAATGTGTTAAGCATTTATAAATGACGTTGAACTTTTGGTAGTTCTCCTTCATCGTTATTCACTTCTTGGTTAACATATCCTTGTTGAGTGTAAATGCATTTCTTTTGTTGAACTCGTGAGAACTTTTTATCAAAATAATAGGCCATCTTGGTCATTTCTAATCATGTTTTCCTTAGATATTTGTACCTAATACGTACTCAGTCAATATCAGTTCTTCCAATAGAGTCCAACCAGTGGATGTTTTGGTTGTTTCAGTTCTGATGGAGGTAGCGGTTGTGATTGTGGTTGTTGTTTGGTTGTTTTCTTGGTTGTGGGTTTTGCCGGTCTCTTCTCTTTTCTTCGTCATCTCCCGATTTTATTGTGTTTGTTTCTAGTGCTTGTGTTTGTTGTGGTGGTTTGTGTTGGAGTTGTTAAAATTGTTGTTGAAGTGGTTGTTGTTGAAGGTAATTGTGTTTTATTATTTCATATTGTTCGGGTTTATATTATGGCATATGGTTTTGGCAACCAAATGAAGGAAATTGAGGTGGTGATACTGAATGTGTGGATGAAGGTGTAGTGGGATTTGACAAAGATGATGAGTTTGGAGCTTAAGACATTCCGAGAAGGTTAGTGAGTAAAACACCATTTGGGTTATTCATTTTGGTAAGAAATGAAAGTGTTTTGGAAAAGAAAAATGATAAAGTTATATGTAAAAATGCTAGGTTTGTAAGTACTATAAAATGTTTAATTTTAAGGAAAAAATAAAGATAAAATAAATATAGCCGCTAAATGGCTAATTGGCCAACGATAATTTTTCTTGAAACAAGCCCATTATGGTGCACGCCATGACGATGACTCAAGTCATAACGCCATGATGTTGTAGGTCCAACGGCGTGAACCACACCCACCTCCGATACCATTGCTATGGGAGGTAAAAGAAGGGCAATTATGTATTAAGGATAGCTTGACTACAATTTTTGTAGCCTATTGGCTATAATCCTTCACAAAAATACCCAAAAAATAAATTAGGGACCTATAAAAAAGAATCGGGGACCCACAAAAATATACAAATACCTACAGTTTTTAGCACAAAATTATAGCTAATTTGCTACAATAAATTGTAGCTAATATATTCTTTAATGTATTTTTGTATTTATCCATCACTATTGACAGTAAAAATAAAAATAAACAAACACCGCAATGGAACGCAATAATTTATTTCATCACACTAATCATTCTATTACATATCTCATTTCATTACATTTTATTTACCAAACATACCCTGAAGCTTTTTGAGAAAAATAAGTTGTATGTCTGATTTCTACCAAAACCACATTCATTGTTTACCCGTATATTTTAGCAGTATAACTTTATCTTTCATAAAATAAAAGTTGATGAGCGCACAAAATCAATGCACGGTATATGGTTTTGAGTTATTTAATTTTTTGGCTCAAAATGAATTGAAGCTTCTATGACCCAACAAAACCGCGTTTGTTATAATCCATTATCTTGCAATCGCACCAACACAATCATGAATGTCACCAGTATCTGGCAACCGCACCAACAAAAGCACATTTGTTACAATCATTTAATTTTGGCTCAAAATGAATTGAAGCTTCTATAATATATCCCCACGCGTATAACTATATTTGCATCTAATTTATCCATTGAATTATAAAGATGACATGTGTGTTTACATTCATTTCTCTTTCTCCATTTTTGTCAACCTATGTTGGTATGTTTCACGATCGCGTACTCAAAAATAAATTTGGATACAAGAGTAAATAAGCATGCTCGACTAGTATCTACATATATTCTGACGATACTAAGTTACTAACCAAAACCGATAAAAACGAAATTTGAAGTTATACGCTCGTGTTCAAGTTATTCTATTGGGCGAGTCGATTGTGTAGGCATACTGATAACATTTTAAAAGTAAAAATTGGAAACCCGTTATTAAAAATAGGTTAAAAGTTTGTGTTGCCAAAAATTCTAACACAATGAACTTAATTAAGAAAATATGTTTGCTTAATAATTTTTCAAGCTAATTAAAAGGCCATCCTTTTAGGCGGTGATGATCGATGCAAACCCCTATTTCAACTAAAGATCTAAGCTTTTATCAAGTAACTCAAGCTTGAGCTTGAGCTTAACTCAATCGAGTCGAGCTTTTATCGAGCTCAAGCCCGAACCCAAGCCTAATAAACGAGCTCGAAACGCATAACGAGCCGAGCTCAAACTTTTAATAGCTCGAGCTCGAGCTTTTCAAGCTTTCAAAAGCAAATATATTTTTAGTATACATCTTTATATAAACATCTTAAAACTAACGTGAGTATTGGTATAATAATTAAATATTTGTAAAAGGACCATTTAAACCCTAATTCTCTTAAATGCTTTGTATAATTTCTTTCTTCTCAAGTTCATTGAATTTATGGAAGAGTTAGACTGTCAAATTTAATGTTTATATATGAATTCAAGCTTTTCGAGCCGAGCTTTAGCCTTACTCGAGCCATACATGAGCCGAGCTTAAACCTAGATGATTAAAGCTCATCAAACTATCAAGCTAAGCTCAAGCCTACCTATAAATTTTAGTGACATAAATTTAAAAATTTGATTACTATAAATTACTTTTGTAGACGCGTCACCCACAAACAACCGTAAAAATCATATCGAAACAAATCCTATTACAAATAGTTAATTTTTAACGCATCTCCCAATCCTTACTACTTTTAAGAAATAATATTATGGTCACACGCTATGCACCAGCTATTTTACAACCAAGATCCTGCTCACCAACTTTAAACACTCCTACTTGCACCTTCATACCAACTTTCGTACACACTATAAATACCAACACAACACAAACACCTTTCATATCATCCATCTTCAACTCATTAACACAACATATATTTCTCTACATAAAATGTCTAGTTTTAGCTATACACTTTCGATTTTCGTACTTCTAGCGACCACTTTACTCGTCTCAGCTGATTTCAACAGTGAGTTTGATATCACTTGGGGTGATGGTCGTGGTAAGATAGTAAATGGTGACCTTTTAACACTCTCCCTAGACAAAGCGTCTGGCTCGGGGTTTGAGTCTAGAAACGAGTATCTGTTTGGACAAATCGATATGCAACTTAAGCTCGTTCCTGGCAACTCTGCTGGCACTGTCACTGCATACTACGTGAGTTTTATTCTTACATGTTGCTTTTATATATATTGTTAGCTAAAATTAATCTGTAACTAATAATTATGATTGCAATGCAGTTATCTTCAAAAGGGTCTAACTGGGATGAGATCGACTTCGAGTTCTTGGGTAACTTAAGTGGTGATCCTTACATTCTACATACAAATGTGTTTAGTCAAGGCAAAGGCAATAGAGAGCAACAATTCTATTTATGGTTCGACCCAACTGCTGATTTTCACACTTATTCCATCCTTTGGAACACAAAACACATCATGTAAGTGTTAATATCCTATATATCTCGTCCATAATTCTATTTGTCAAACAATTATAGTTCGATACTGATCATTTATATGTTAATGTTCAGTTTTTCAGTTGACGGGACACCCATTAGAGAGTTCAAGAATGCGGAATCGCTGGGAGTACCATTTCCAAAAGATCAGCCAATGAGGATACATTCGAGTTTATGGAATGCTGATGATTGGGCAACAAGGGGTGGTCTTGTCAAGACTGATTGGAGTAAAGCTCCTTTCACTGCTTCTTACAGAAGCTTTAAGGCCAATGCTTGTGTTGTGGCTTCCGGGAAGTCGTCTTGCGCTGGCTCGACATCTTCAGGAGGGAATCAGGCGTGGTTATCCGAGGAGTTGGATAATACAAAGCAGGAGAGGCTGAGATGGGCGCAAAAGAATTACATGATCTATAATTACTGCTCGGATTCTAAAAGGTTTCCACAAGGGTTTCCACCTGAGTGCAAATTGGCATAAGGAATGTTCTGATTAAATGCTGATATATAGATATTCTTTTGTGTATTTAGTTTAGTTAAGATTCAAGATTGAATTAATTATTCATATTTATTGTAGTTATTAATCAATTAATAAAGATGAGATATTTCATATATATTTACTGTTTAGAGCTCCCTACTGTCAGTTACATAACTTCTTGTGTGACATGGTTTACCTTGTTTCCCATATCTTCATATCAAGCATGAGGACAAACAGAGAAAGCAGAGGTAGCAAACAAGAGTATACTAAAACCAAACAAAAGAGAACTTAGGTTATAGATAAGATCAACAGATAGATGACCTGTCCAGATTTCATGTACATCAACACAGTAGCTTTATATTTGAATTGTTAAGCATTTTGCCATGTATCTAGTCCAAATAAGTTACATGCTGATCCGTTTTGTTTTCTGGGTTCAACTCACTAAACCAAATCACCGCAAGAGGCTTAAAATTTTCAAAAGACAGTCTTCCTGAGTCAACCATACAAACAGCTCAAAGCAGCTTAAGTTGCTCCAAAGCACGGTGCCGATTTCTACTTAATCTACCATGAAGGCGATCAAAAAGGGTAATAAATAAAGCATGAAAAAAGCTCATAGGGAAACACATTGATTTACATTTAAGTCATCATTCATTACATGAGAACAGTTTCTCCCTGTTTTTCAATGTCATAATTTTCTCACAAACCAAATTAATTATACAGGAAAACCAAAAAGAAGGAAAGGAATATGTGTCTTGAGTTGTTTATGTCTTCAGGAAAGAAGTTTGTTACATTGAACTTCTTACTGTACAAGCAAAAGCCAAATTACGACCCCTAGAAACCCCCTAAAATTTACTGCAATCTAATCGGTGAAGAGTCATTACCGAACAGTTTGGAGCAGTTTTTCCATTCGATCTTCATTCATCATCTAACTCTACAATCTGTGCACGTCTTTCAGCAGCCTTTTTCCTGACAAAAAATCCCCACCGCATCGCCGCCTTTATTTTCAGCCAACCAACCACTGCCTTTCCAGAGCGGTTGCGGTCCTCATCAAAGTCGAAATTTGGAGCCGGAGATGGCATAAATGATGGAAAAGTAAACCCGTCGCCTGCCGTGTTACCGCCATTACCACCACCCATGCTGAAAAGTCGGAGAAGATGTTGCATATCTTCATTCTCAAGCATCTCGTGACTTCTCATGCGAATCTCCTCCTCAGACATGAAATCTGCAGCCCCTTTGTCCCCGTTCTGAGACCAGTCGTTATAAGGATTCATATTGGGTTGCTGAACGGATGTATTCATGGACTGGAATGATGGCGATTGTTGTGGAGGACCAAGGGCTAACCCTGATCTATTATCATACCCGTTGTTTTGTATCTGCTGAGAATTGCCAATGTGGTGACCATTTGAAGCAAAATTGATATCGTACTGACCATGTGGACTGGTGTTCACAATTTGTGGCCCGGTTTGGTACACATTGTCCATATTGTCATCATAGCCTGAACCCAAGCGATGAAAGGGATTAGTATAGCCATAAGATAAAAAAACAAAGCAAGCGTAGAAGATGGTAGGTTTTACATTACCTCCTAGTAGCAGGTTGGCATCAACAGACAGAGTCTCAGAAGGACCCGCAACAGGCAGACGTTGTGCCATTAGCTGATTATTTGAAGATCTTGGATACTCTATTGACCCAGAGGTATAATCATTACGTGATGCACCTGACCTTTTAGGTTGCTTATAGCTCACAAGTGACTTCCCATCATACTCTACAACTTGGCTCCAGTTATCATATGCTTTTTTAACTAATGCATCCACGTATACCTGCAGGGACAAAAAAAACAAGAGCTTAAACAGAGATGAGAATAAACATCAAATAAAATAATAATCTTATATGATCCGTAATGGAAGTAGCAAGAACCTTTTGGCCATCAGAAAGAGAATCAGCTGGTTGATACTGGTCACCTGCAATTAGACCACTTAGCTCATAGATATTGTTGAAAACAACACCAACATTTCTGTTTTCCTCGGAGTAATATACATATAGCTTCCCACTCAGCACGCACGTCTTTGCATGCTCTAACAGAGCCTCCCACATCTTATTTGACATGCCACTTCCAAGAATCTAAAAAAAAATTCATATATTACATATTGAAAAGACACTACAATAAGAAAGCTAAATCATACGTTATACTTACACCACGTAGTTTGGCGGGATCCGTCACAACATGGCGAAGAAATTCTTCAACAGAGAAAATCCCTGCATTATTTAGCCTCTTGTGAAATGATCCATCCTTTCCAATTTTCTCTAATCTCCATACCTCATCATTTAAGGCAGGAGGATAATGCTTCTTGTACACTGTCAACGAGAATAATAGCTATAGCTCAAAAAATATCATAACTGAATAAAATTATATGTAATAAGTAAAAGGAGCCACCATACATTCGCCTCTATGATCTTTAACAGTGAATGCTTCGGTCTTTGCTTCACGAACACGTATGCCTTCACAAAACCCTGAGGCTACCTTTAAACCAAGCCTAAATTTCCTGCTCCTGATCCAACTTGAATTATCAGTAAAAGTCAACTCCCCTAAGGTCCCAACACCTTCTTTAAGCACCACCTGTAACTCTCCAGTCAACAATGGTCTTTTTCCTTCACGTTCTTTTACAATATGGCTATCAAACTCTTCTTGAGTCCAGCCTTCTTCATCTTCATTGTTAAAATCACCTTCTAGAACCACAACGTCTAGTTTTATTGATGATTCGGGTCCTGAAGTAACAACATGGCCAGTGTTGGCATCAACCAAAACAATATGAATTGCAGCTCCCTGTTCTCCTTCAACTTTTCCTCCAGTGAAGAGGGGTAAAGACATCCTGGACCTGAAGTGAAGCTGCAGATTTCTCCCATCTGGTCCCTCAATACGTTTAGGTGACGACCTGGAAAGTTATTGGTTCAAAGGATGCAGTTAGACATTTATATTCATCTGCAATACCATGTTTTACCAAGTAGTAAATGTGAAATGAGAAGCTTAATAGCCCTCAACTTGCCACAACATGTTATGTGACACTTGGCTTTAGTTACAGATTAGGTTGTAAGGCTATATAACTTTGGCTTTAGTTGCAGAAATATTCAGACAGATTTTAGAAAGATTAATGTGGTATTTAAAATCACTTTCAAAAAAGACTGGGCTGGTAAGAATATTTGTGTAAGCTGAGGCGATGAAATAGCAAAAATCTTGAACAGTTGCATGATTCAAGACTTCAATCAGTAAGGACGGTCAAGTAATCAAGAAATGTAAGACATTCGCTGATCTAAGTGACACGAGTTTGGCCACACTGAGGGAATCCCTAATTTCAGTAAAATAAATAAATAAATAAATAAAAACCAAATTCAGTGCAGGAGTGGAAATATCCATCTCCAAGAAACATACAAAACATTGCACTAAATTCTGTATCAAGTTTTAATTAGATCGCATATAATTGCTAAAAATACATAGCATTAATAGTAGTAAATTTTATAAAAGAACATATTATAACAAATCTCATATCGATATTTGAAACCTTCAAAATGAGCCGTTAAATTGAAACCAATATTTAATAAATTTGAATCTCTAAATCCATCCATCATTGTTATCAAGTTTTGAACTAATTATATAAATTTTCTTATCAAATATATAAATTAATTAGATATATTATGTAATTTAAATGAAAATAGTGTAAAAAGAATTTGCCCACAATCTTAAGTGTATGCATTGGAATACACAAAAGTTTAGCGTAAGCATGTCCCTGAAGGAATTTTTTCTCACACTAAGTAGTGTAAAGTTTAGTGCATACATTGGAGATTCCCCAAATGACATGCATATGAGATGAGTCAAGTATATATGCGGGTTTTGAAGGGGACCATAACTATGATAAAGTGAGAAGGGTGTGGTGTACTTTTGAAGAAGATATGAGGCAGAACCCACATGAGATGGTTATGTCATCTACAAATTAGCCTTTCAAATTGGTCAGGAAGAAGAGATATGTATCAAAAAATCAGATTGACACATGTAGTCGGCCAGGATATCTTTACATAAATGGGGTAGACTATTGAAGGCAGCCTTGGGTGTGTGAAACCCAGAAAATAACCCACTTTATATTTGTCTGTCCTTGGGTTCTTTTAGTCCACCAAATTAGTTTTGGAGGCTTGATAGAACAAAATACTGTACAGCACAGGCTCAACCCATTCAAGGGGTTCAAATTTGTGAAGATAACTGCCAGAATATCCAGCATCTTTCAAATAAATATTGATATTATACAACACAAACTCATCATGGGCATATTTGATGCATGCAATGATACAATTTTGTGAGGACAACTACCATGATATCTAGCTTCTTACACATAAATATGTATCTGTGAATGCAAGTCTGTAAAGAAAAAAGGACAAGCCAAAGGAAGAGACTTGAAGCAATCGCATTGTACAGAGACACTAACTACCTAAGTATGGTTGACAGCATGAAACACAGAATATGGCTTCTATTTTAAAATGGGTTATAATAGCCTGAGTGTCCATGATACATGGCTGCTTGCAAACAACCTTGTATTCCACAAACATTTATGAGACATTGATAATTTCATTGTAATCCAGATGTACAGAAAAATAATACCACTGCATTACAAACAGAGTACTATAACTATCGCTACTTTATGAATGGATTAAATAGACTGAAAGAGCGTAACACAAACCTAGCATTAGTTAGTCGAGCAGGACCTAGCTTTGCTAAAGCTCGTTCCACTTCCTCACTAACCTGTTTAAAGATAATGACTTGTGAGCTTGTTGAATTACAACGGTAGAAAAAAGAGAAACTTTATGTGACTTGCACTAGGATTCATACAGAGTGAAAAATGCACATAAAACCAAATTCTGTTCCTTTAGTTCATAATTATTCCCAAAAACATTGTTTCAAATGTGGAGCCTGAATTATAGAATAATTAACACTTGAAGCTATAGCTTCACATGGTTGATACGATAGTTCATGAATTCGGGGTGTATACATATATGAGACACACTAAAGCTAATGCTCATCTAAAATGACTTTGTAGTATTTTAATTTTTAAATTTTAGTTGACTTGTAAAAAGAGTCAACAGAGACTAATTAATACAAAAGAAGATAGTAAAAAAGAACAGCAGTCGTCCGGAACATCTTAAGAAATGGAAATGGAAATAAAAAAAGTCAACACTTACAACTCTGCGAAGAATAGGTTCCAAGGATGAGCAAAGCTTTTGGAGACTATCCACCTTTAAAGCTTCCACAATCACACTGCATAAACAAGTATATATCAAAAGTGGAATTCCGAATTCCAAAAATTCTCCACAATAAGCACATGTAAAAACAAGAGATAGTATCAATTATCAAAAAAAACTTGGGACAAGACTTGTTGGCGATTTAAACACAACCAACCTACATTACTACATATGAACAAACAGACTCAGCATAGATCTACTTTGGCAAGAAATTAGAATCAACTTGGTCCACTTTTCATAAACCACAAACTGACAGGAACCCTCCCAGATACTTTCAGTCACACTTGTCTAGGCAAACCAAGAGGCTAATAAACCTTATTTCTTAAGATCCCCTTACAAAAAGCCATCAAATATTGCTCCATTTCAGGAGATCACAATACATTTTACATCAAAAGGACCAACCATCACCATGAATAAATTATTATAGACACACAAGATGTGTTATGCCCAAGCCTCAGAAAATCATACCAACGTATATGCAGTTTGAAAAGTAATTTTATAGCATTAGTATACAAAAAAAAAAAAAAAAAAAAAAAAAAAAGAGCACGAGGAATTGAAGATGACAGCAATTAGTAGTCTTTCTCTACTTGTTGGTACAGGTTCCAGAATGTCTAAAATATCGGGATTTGACTATGTTGATATTCATTTACGTGAACATTTTATACCAATGTAATCACAAATCTCCCATAATAATCAGTGTTTGCACATCTAAATATTGAAGCTACTTCAAATGGAACTTTTACTATGTGATACAGTGACAATTTTAGTCAAGATCACATTTATAGATAGCTATCCTGCATCAAGCACAAAGTAGAAGTTGTAATTCTGAGCCTCTGTTAGGCAGACAGAAGCTTATCTACTAATCAATGATAGAGGCGGACCTAATAGATCATTTTAATTCAAATTTGGAATTCTGGACATGACTTCACCATAGCTGCAAGTGAGAAACCATACTCTGAAACCAAGCGCAAATACAAAATGATAAGCTGAAACAGGCAAACATGGGAGCAACACTTTCACAACGATCCACTATTATATCAAAAGCATCTGGCTTGCAACTCCTAGAAAAGAAAAAAGAAGCATAACTTCCAAACTTTCTAGGACCTATAACTTACTAAAAATGAGCCCAAGATCGCCTATGTAAAGAGCTTCACTACTGGCTTCGTTGACTCTTCAGAAAAGTGAAATTACACACTGAGTATAACAATTTTATACTCTATAGAAGGAATATAAGTGTTTGCAGCTATACTTGTTCAAAATGGTGATATGTCACCTTCTACCTTCTTCTAAAACCGTTCATGCTATACTTGCTTCTTCATCATGGTCATTGGTCACACATGACCAACAATTATAGCATTTGCCTAGTGTGCACCCAGGGCACCTAAGTTTTTCAGAAAACATCCTTATAATGCTCTTTCTCACTATTTCAGCACTCCGTTATCATCCTTTCCATATAAAAATCTCCCTTATCATCGAAACTTAGCCCAAGTCCCAAGATATGAAACGTTGTACCTATTGCTTTATGAGACTATTACCTCCTAATCCAAATCAACTAATCAACTATATACATGAGAATTTCCAATACTATAGGAGCAACACATCACAAATACCGGAAACAACTCGTTCCATGTAACTAAGAATACATACACACTCAAAATACAAAAATATTATATATCGCCTAAATAGCCAACTCAATATAAGCAATACCAGCACAAATGCACAATCAACCACATAAACTCAACACAATTACTTAAATATATAATACATAACAACTAACCATCACAAAAACAGATCTCAATAATTGATTAGTCCTTACCTAGCTAAAGCGGGCCTTTTTCGCTCCGGTTGCTGCTGCTCATCTTCACCACCACCTTCCAAACTCCTCTTGCCCCTATCCCTCATCGAATTCATCCTCTCCATATTCCTTGTCTGCATCCTCCCTCCAACCCTAAAAAACAATCACCAAACCCTAATTCACATCAAAGATCTAAATCAACAACCACTTTCAAGTATATATATATATATATATATATATATATGAATATATTTATGTAAGATAATAAGATGAAGTACCAGTTAGATTCTGGATATTTTTGTTTGATTGGTTTCTCTTTCTCTCACTAGAAAAGTATAAAACACTGTGTGTGTGTTTCTGTGTGTGTGACGACTAAAGAGTGTCGTAAGCTGTTTTAGTTTTAGATCTTTTTTTTTTTTGTGTCAGGGTTGTTGACAGCCGTTGGATTTAATTTAATAGATTAGATTAGCCGTACGGTTCCACGTCGGTTTTGTGACTTTCGGCTAATGTTTTTGCCCCTTTTGTTGTCTACTTATTTTACATAGACTTCTTTAGACCACTTAAAACGCAAATGCTAATTTTCGCCTATAGGTCGTTGGGTTGTGAAGGTTTACGCAATCCGGAATGACCTCACAAAGTTTAGATAGGCTTTACAAAGGGGAATTGTGCATTTTTATTTTATTTTTTCATTTTATTATTTTTTATTTTTTTGTCAAAGGGTAATTTTATTTATCTCATAACTAGATGTTAGGCTCGCTCCGATGGGGAGGCTAGCCTCACTATGTGTGTCGGCTAATTTATTTGATGAAGAATGTGTAATTTTAAACATTTAACATACATAAAAGTTGTAACTTCATAATATTAAAATATCATCATTTTCAAAATAATTTATCCTAAACTATTGAAAGCGTAATCATAACATTCACATCTTTTCAAATTTCATATCTTTGACGATATGAACTTTATGGATTGTTTGACTTCGTTTACTAAATAAGATTGAATATAAAACCTGCGTATTTAAGATACTAAATGGACTACCAATATATTAAACAACATACTATATGGGATACAAAAGCACCATGTTACTTGATTCTTACAGTTGATTACAAATCACAAATTAGAAATCGTTATAAAGCATTTAGGATGTTGAAGTAGAAGAGTATGCCAAATGCAATTCATCATAAGATAAATTTTCAAAGTCTTCAGAGTCAATGTCGTCTTCGGCTTGATCAACATCAAATTTTCTATTCTTGCCTTTGGATTTTCTATATGCACTAACTTCTTTCAAAAGTTTCTTAGCAGCCTGTCTTTCTTTTTTCAACTTTTCATCTGTTTCCTCTTTTTGTTTCCAGTTTATTATTTTCTGGGCTGATTGCTCATGAATCCACCATTCATGAATGGAACAAATAGTTTCCATTTCATGATCATTTTTAAAAGCTTCAATTTCTAATATATGAGTAAATATAAATTATACATAGTAATTAGTTAGCATATCAGTTTAATGAGGTCGTTTTTTAACCTTAATTACACAATGTTAACAATATACCTTCAGATGATGTTGCATGTGATTCAGATGTTTGGGCATGTGATTTCTTTTCAATGCCTACCACTTCATTCTCTTCCTATCTGGGTTGCTTACTACAAAGATAAAAAACATATTCAATTGATAAATATATAAAATAACATATATTGTAAAGAGTTTAACATACTTTTGTTGATATGTTATTGATTGTCTTCAATCTCTGCAACTTCCATTGTTCTTTTTTTTTTTAATATGACATTGTTTTGATCAAAAAGGTTCAGTTTAGGATCTTTTTTCATATATATAAAATTTTATAACTTATATGACATATGAACAGTACAGCCGTATTTAACATTGGAAAGTGTCTATTTGAAGAGTCAAAATTTGAATATAATGATCACGTTTTGTTATGAATGCTCCTAACACAAAAATGTGACAACATATTCGGTATTACAATAGTTATATTTTAAGTGTTGAGAATTAAACGCAACAGTACTAATGGACTTAGTACTGCCAAGCATACAGACGGGACTGCTGAAGATAACACTAGCAGTACTAACTGACTTAGTACTGCTAGTACATATAGTTTGTATTGCTTAAGTGATATGTACGCGTTTTGTATTTATAGAATAGATATTGTATATCTTATACGATTATATAGTGATAGTAATCTTTTAAATGACTCCTTGCGTTATAAAAGGATATCCTAGGTTAGCAGTTTCATATATATCTTTTGTTAAGCTTCAAGGTTGTAAACCCTAGTGATAAGTTAAGATCACTCGTAATTATCAATAATAATATTGAAGCATTTTTGTTAATTCATTGTTCACTGTTCCATTCATTCATATACATCAAACACATTAGTCTTCTGAAGTACTAAGTAGTAGATTCCGCATACTACTTGGTATACCCTCAAAGTATCTATAACACAAGTCTCAAGAGTGTTTAGATCCTCACAAGTGGTATCAGAGCCTTGGTTTCTGATACTTTGATTTAGAAGATACATACCTAATCACTTTGTTTTCCCAATCAAAACTCATGGACATGGAATCCTCACAAAACCATGATGCTGCTAAGTTACCAGTACTCAAACAGAATGAGTATGAAATGTGGAGGCTCAGGATTGAGCAATACTTCTTGATATTGGATTATAGTCTCGGGGAGATTATAGAGAATGGAGACTCATTTGTTCCTACACTAACTGAAACAGTCCTTGATGGCAAGATTGTTACTAAACTTAGTACATATCCCCTTACTGCAGAAGAGAAACTTAAAAGGAGGAATGATCTTAAAGCAAGAAGCTTGTTGATGATGGCCATTCCCAATGACCATGTTTTGTCTTTTAGTCATTGCAAGACAGCTAAAACCTTGTTTGAGGCTATTGTCATAAGATTTTGTGGTAATGATGCCACCAAGAAAACTCAAAAGGTTTTATTGAAGCAGTAATTGGAGAACTTCATTGCAGCCAGTAATGAATCTATTGATCACTTATTCAACAGACTGCAAAAATTAGTCAACCAATGACTGTTTTAGATGTCAATGTTCCCCAAGAAGACCTAAACTCCAGGTTTGTAAGAAGTTTGCCTGCAGAATACCGGATGCATGTGGTTGTCTGGAAGAACAAACCAGAAATTGATACCATGATGCTAAGTGACTTGTACAACAATTTCAAAATTGTTGAACAAGAGATTAAAAAGTCTGGAGGCACAAGCTCGAGTTCAGGGAATATGGAATTTTTATCCTATGCCAGTTCTGAAGATTATGAGGACTCAGAAGTTAGTACTGCTAACCTTATGGTTGGTACTGCTAGTTGAAAATCTAGTCCTGCTAGTATTGGCGATTCAACCTTCTATGCTTTCCTATCTAGCCAAGCAAGTGGATCTTCACTCTCTCATGAAGACCTTGAGCAACTGGATGATGATGACCTTGAAGAGATGGACATCAAGTGGAATGTTGCTTTGCTAAGCATGAGGGCAAAGAAGTTTTGGAAGAGAACTGGGAAGAAGATCATTATAGCTGGTGATGATACTGTTGGATTTAATAAATCCAAGGTGGAGTGCTTCAACTGCCACAAGATAGGGCATTTTGCCAAAGAGTGTATGTTAGCCTTAATAGTTTTTATTAGAAGTGATGGTCATTCACGATTAGGAACTTTGTAACGTGTGTTAGATATCGTGATAGAATAGTCAACGGGCTCGTGGAGTGGGCTAAGCTAATTGGTTAAATGTTAAGGTATGTTAAGCCGTGTATAAGCTTAAGCATCCCAAGCCCAATCCAAGTCCACGAAAAGCCCATGGAAATCCTTTAGGGCAACAAACCTCTTGTACTATATATACCCCTCAAATGGTCATTTGAGGGGTGTGCTTGAAAGTGTGTGTGTGTGTGTGTTTTTCCTTTGGAATATACAACTTATTGTGTTCATCTTTATCTCACAACATATACGGTTTGTATATCATTCAAGTCACCATCTTTCTCATCTTATTTCTAAGCTTTGTTTGTGGTTGTGTTTCACGTTTTATACGCGTAACTTGGGTTACGTGTGTTGGGTTTGCTTGGTAAAGTGATAAGGTTGATATTTGTAAGGTCCTACAATTGGTATCAATCGCCTAACAATGGTTTAGGAGTGTTTGTGTTTGTTTTGAAGGGTTACGCGTAAAGGCTCACGTTAGTCATATTTGTCACGCTTAAAGCTTTAATTTTTGCACTTAAAAATTCAAGATTCTTGTGGTTTAAGGTTTATTTGGTGCTAAAGTTTCAGTTTTTTGCAAAAAGTTCGAAGCTTTACGCGTTTTGGTTAAGTTTTAAACTCGTTTTTGGTTCATTGGTCATTTCTACTCATAACTTTTCTAAGCACTTTGGGTGAAAAAGGTCAACATTTTTGGGTTATTCGAGTGTTTTTAAGGCTATCTGTGCAAAAGAAATCATTTGAATCGTTGGAAATTTCTTACGCGTAGAAGTCAAAAAGTCAAAACCCTAGTTTTCTACGCATAAAATTTTGGTGAAGAATCTTCGAGCTATAACGGTTACTCAGTGCTTCCCTCACTTGGATAAGTGTGTGGAACACTTCGACTTGTGGATATCCCTTACGCTGTGACAGTGTAAAGGATTTTTGGTTCTTAACCATAGTTTACGCATAAGCTAAAAGCTTACGAGTAACTCTACGCATAACTTCACAATTACGCGTAAGGTTTACGAGTAACTTTTTGTCTACGCATAAGCTTAAGGTTACGCGTAAGATACTGTTTACGCCTAAGGAATCCTACGCCTAAGCTTCCTACGCATAAGATCCTACGCCTAAGCTTCCTACGCATAAGATCTCTACGCCTAAGCATCGTCTACTCGTAACTTCTGTTGTCTACGCCTAAGCTCTTTGGCAGGAAAACTTGAGTATAATTTAAATTTTTGAGGAGACTAAACGTTCAATTTTTACGCGAAATTCAAATTTTGGTTTAACTGTGAAAATTTTGGTCAAAAATTCAAATTTTTGGGCCTAAATTCAAATTTTTCGGGTCAAATTTGGCATCAAAATTGTCATAACTCAAATTTTTCATACGACCTTAGAATTGATTTTTATAGTGAATTTCAAATTTTGGGCGAAAATTTTTTTAAGAACCAAGGTTACGAATACGACTTTCAGAAACACCTCTACCAAGCTTAATCTTCATCAACCACAACTCCTTTATCGTTGAATCGATCCTACATCAACTTTATCATATCATACCTTCATCAATGGCAACTCAACAAGACATTCATGCAGCCGGTGCCGAAAACCGTCCTCCTATGTTGGAAAAAGGTGGTTATCTTCAATGGACAAGTCGAATGCTTCGTTACATCAAGACAAAACCTAATGGAAAATTGATGATCAAATCCATTCAGGATGGACCCTTCATACCTCGACAAGTCCAAGACCCTGGAAATGCTGATGCAACACCTCCCGTCCCACCATTTTTTCGTCTTCAAAAAGAATCGGAATACTCTGAAGAGGATCAGAAGAAAGTCGAAGCAGATGACATGGCAATTCATATTGTCCAACTGGGTTTACCAAGAGACATCTTTGCTTCTGTAGACAGTTGTGAAACTGCTTTCGATATGTGGGAACGTGTTAGACGACTTTGTCATGGAACTGAAATTGGTCAACAAGACACAGAGAACAAGTTGCTAACTGCTTGGGAGAAGTTTACATCTACTCCAGGAGAATCCATTGAATCCTACTATGGAAGGTTTTGCACTTTGATGAATGAGCTGATCAGAAACAAGTTGACACCCAGAACTATCGTGAGCAACATCAAGTTCTTGAACAATCTACCAGAAGAATGGGGACGATATGTCACTATTGTCAACCAAACAAAAGACTTACATCAAGTGAACTTTGATCAACTCAACGATTTTCTGAAACAAAACCAAAATGAAGTGAATGAAGTTAGACAAGAAAGATTAGCAAAGAATCATGATCCATTGGCACTCATTGCAAAGACTCAAACTTCAGTGAATACACAACAACAAGCTTCATCATCTTCTAACAACAACAACTTGCAGCAACAACAAACCTATCCACCAGAACAACAACATTACCAGGAACAAGGAATCACTGATCTTGAAATGAAACCCGAAGAAGCTTTGTCACAAATATTTTCTTTATTGGGTAAAGCATTCAAAGGTCGCTATTCCACACCAACTAACAACAACCAAAGGATTTCATCAAACACTCGCAACAGGCAAGTTGCACAGCCGGGTGTGAACATGGGTAATCAAGGACAAATGGTTGGAGTTATTGGGAATCAGCAGGGATATGCTACTGGATTTCGAATGGGTAATCAGGCGGTTCCGAATCAGGGTAATCAGTTGGGTCAGAATGTTGGGAATAGAGCAGTTGGTAATCAGAATAGGAATGTTGCAGCTCCAGTCGTTGGGAATTATGGAAATGTGAATAAGGGTAATCAGGTTACGTGTTATAACTGTCAAGGATTGGGTCACATGGCAAGGAATTGTCCTACTAAGCCAAAAAAGAAGGATCTTGCGTATCTTCAGAAAGCTATTATGTTGGTACAAAAGGAACAATCTGGACTTCAATTGAGTGCTGAGGAAAATGACTTCATGGCTATTATGGATGATTTGGAAGACCTCGAGGAACTCAATGCAAACTGCATCTTCATGGCAAATCTTCAGGAGACTAAGTACGACATTGATTCTGACGCACCTCCTGTCTATGACGCCAACGCAGTATCTAAGGTACCAATCATTGATCCATGCTATAACAATGTCATATTTGATGTGTTTACTCATGACGAACAGCATTCTGTGACATCAACACCTACTTATGATACATACCTGGACAATCCGAGTTGTAGCAATACTAACTCTGAAACTCCAGATGTGGATCCTAGTGGAGACTGTGTGGCATAAAATACTAAGACTAATGAGGAAACACGTGCTTATTTTGAATCGTTAATCAATAAATGTGGCATTGAAATTGAGAAAGTTAAAAAGGTCAATCGCGAAGTTAAGGCCGCGAATGCTAAATTGACCGCTGAGCTTGAGAGTTACAAGGAGAACGCAAAAGCCTTTGAATTTCAGAAAAACAAAGAATCAGAATTAGAAATTGGTTATCGAAATTTGGTTTCTAAAGAACAACTTTTGCAAATCAAGTATAACACACTTGATGTGAATTTGAACTTAAAAATTAAATCTTTAAACAAGGAAATTTCTGATTTAAATAACCAACTTTCTAAACAAAAAGAAATGTTTTCTAATCTTGAAAAAGAGAAGAAGCAGTTGATTACTGATTTTTCAAAACGAGAAGATTCTCTTCTTGATGAAATTCTTGATAAAAATAAAAAAATCCAAACTCTGGAAAATTTGCTTCTCAAAACGGGTCATTCTGCTCAAACAATCAAGATGCTTTCTAATCAAGTAAATTCGCGTTTTCATACTAATAATAGAATGGCACTTGGTAACGACCCCTCTTCGTTCCTCAAGAAAGCTCAGAAATCTCAGAATGTGTGAAACAATGGAAATGTTTTGCATGAACCCATTATTGTTCGTGATTCTCTTGAAACGTTAGAACTATCTGAGGAGAGTAGATCAAAAATGAAACAAAAGAATTCGGATATCAAACCAATTGATTATAACAAATGGAACAAAATTAACGGAATTACTTTTGTTAATCAAAAAGAAAAGTCAAAGTTCTCCATCACACCAAGTGTTTCAAACAAAGAGTCAACACCTGTTTCAAAATCTGTTTCAAAACCAGTTGTTGTCTCAAATTCTCTTTCGAACATTGAACAAATGTCTTCAAACAATCCTTTTAACACAAGTGATGCGAGAAGTATTTTAGAAAATGTGAAAACTATAATTGTGGATCTTCAAGACACTGTTAAAACTAAAACCACTATTACACCTAACAACTGGTTCTCTAGTTTTGACATCGAACAAAGAAAGTTTTTTGAAACTCAAATTGCCCCTCAGCTGAATGCCATCAGTGCAAGGGTAATTCATTTTGAACAAGCGTTTTTGAAAGAAACAACTGACTTTGTCAAGGACCATAAATCCCTGGTAAAGCAAGCTAATGACTGTGTTGAACAAATCAAAGTTTTGGAAAATTTAAATGACTCTCTCTTCGAAGATGTTCTGACTACTGATATTATGTCCATCATTTTGCAAACATATTCTGTTGAAGATCATGAAAGACTCCAGTCTGAGACCTCCAAAATTGTTTCAAAATATGAAAAAGCTCTTGAAAAAATTGAAAAAGAAAATGTGTCATATTTTAAACAACTTGATCGAAAAACTGAGGAATGCAAATATGACAAATTGTCGTATGAGCGTGCCTACAATGACATGAAAGCGAAAAATGATCTTTTGAGGGCTCAGCTGGAAAGTCAAAAAGGAAAGGCAGTGGATACTGTGATTACAAAACCATTGACTGCGGAGAAAGCAAATGTTCCCAAACCGGTTTCCAAATCAAAAATGTCTGTTTCTATGCCTCCTCCAAAAGTCAATGAGAAAAATGTTTCATCAAAACCAGTCACTCCACCTGCCCTACCTAAACAAAATGTTGATAAGGGAAAAGCGGTTATCGAGAAACCAAAAGTTTTAGCTCCTGACCTTTTTAAGATGAGTACCACTAATGCGTCTGCCTCCACATTTAAAACATATGGAACAAACGACATAAGTTTAGAGAAGCACTCTAAAGAGACTAGGAAAGCTGAAACCACTTCTCTAGATAAAAATGTGAATCCTAATGAGTGTACCTTACCTTCTACAAGACTAGGAAGCACCTCTAGGAGCAGCAGACTAAAGCCTAAGAGCAATACAAGGAACAATAGAGTCTCGCTTGCCTCTAAGAGTAGTCGCTTGAATAAAGAGAAGAAAGTAGAAGAACACCCTAGGAATTTGCCGCTTTGTAATAAGAAGGACATTTCATCTGAATGTAATGAACCTATGAAATCTGTTAAGTTTAATGAATCTATTAAATCTGTTTGTTTAACTGGCAAGAAATCTTTAACTAATGTTCATGATGATTGTGTTTCTAAGAATGAGATTGTTAAGCCTGTTAAGAAGAATGTTCCCAAAAGAACTTATGCTAAAAGAATAGAAAGACTAGTCGCGAGACCTAGGCTTTACACTACTGATAGGGAGCATAACGTTTACTTTAGGGATGACATTTGGAAACCCACGGGTAGAACTTTCACACTCGAGAATGGAAGAATGAGTGATGCACCTGTCTTACCAATAGATGACTTCTATGAGTGTGATCAGGATTTTACCTCTAACCCAAAGGAACCAAAATCGAAACGGTTTCCAAAATCTTCTTCTTCTGTGATTGGCAGGTTATCGAAATATGTCTTTGGATCGTCGACTCGGGTTGCTCCAAGCACATGACCGGGAATCTGAAGCTGCTGATCAATTTCGTCTGGCAATTCATGGGAACCGTACGTTTCGGAAATGATCATGTAGCAGCTATCATGGGTTATGGAGATCTACCTTTTGGAAATTATTTGATCACTCGGGTTTACTATGTCCAAGGGTTGGGACACAATTTGTTTTCAGTCGGGCAGTTCTGTGATGCAGATTTAGAGGTTGCTTTTAGGAAAAATGCTTGCTTCGTTAGAAACTTGGATGGCACTGATCTCTTAACTGGGAATCATGATACAAACTTGTATGCTATCGACATCAATCAAATGGCCTCTTCATCACCAATATGTCTTATGACACGAGCATCTGGAACACAGTCCTGGTTGTGGCATAGACGGTTATCCCATCTCAATTTCGACACCATCAACAATCTAGCCAAAGACAACATCGTCAACGGACTTCCAAAGTTCAAATACACCAAGGATCACTTATGTCCATCATGATAACAAGGAAAAAGCAAAAGAGCATCATATAAACCCAAAACCGTACCTAGTTCGGAAGCAAGGTTGCATATGTTGCACATGGACTTATGTGGCCCAATGAGAGTTGAAAGCATTAATGGGAAAAAGTATATTCGTGTCATCGAATTGTAGGACCTTACAAATATCAACCTTATCACTTTACCAAGCAAACCCAACACACGTAACCCAAGTTATGCGTATAAAACGTGAAACACAACCACAAACAAAGCTTAGAAATAAGATGAGAAAGATGGTGACTTGAATGATATACAAACCGTGTATGTTGTGAGATAAAAATGAACACAATAAGTTGTATATTCCAAAGGAAAAACACACACACACACACACTTTCAAGCACACCCCTCAAATGACCATTTGAGGGGTATATATAGTACAAGAGGTTTGTTGCCCTAAAGGATTTCCATGGGCTTTTCGTGGACTTGGATTGGGCTTGGGATGCTTAAGCTTATACACCGCTTAACATACCTTAACATTTAACCAATTAGCTTAGCCCACTCCACGAGCTCGTTGACTATTCTATCACGATATCTAACACACGTTACAAAGTTCCTAATCGTGAATGACCATCACTTCTAATAAAAACTATTATGGCTAACAATCTCCCCCTAAGGGGTGGTCATTCAAATGATGCTTCACTTGATTAGGTATTTACTTTTCTCGAGCAAGAACTTTGTGTGTAGATATTGAATAGTCTTGATTCTTTGTTCCTTCATGCTTTGTGATCAATTAATGTGGTTGTCTGCCGTTGTCAACTTCGTTGGATAGGTATCTCCACGTCTTTCTCCACCATGCTCACACTTCTATTTGACTTTGAGTTTCCAATGATGAAGTTCTCGAGTCTTTACACTTTGTAGATTCTTTGACATTGACGAAGAATCATCTTTAACTTTGAGTTACCTTTGATTTTGATGAGAACTTTCATGTGTTGTTGGTATGAGCATGTGGCGAGTCTGCACGATCCATCCGCTCCGGAGCTTCCATAAGAAGAAAAACATAAAACAGGTTAGTAATAAGCGGATTCCGGAACTTACAAGTTTGAATTTCGAGGGTGTTAACAGCATAGTGTGAAAACACATCTCTAATTCTCACAGAGGCCGTTCCTGAACTGGAGTCCCACAAGTGAGATAACGCGATGTACCGAAATACACCTACAGTTCAGATGAGTCGCTGAGGTACAACGAAGCATCACCCCATGACTGTAGACCGTTTGAGACACACTAAGCGTAATCCACGGGGAGTTACCGAAGTGACCTGCTGTCAGGGCTGTTTGATGTTGACCCTGGTAGGAGTTTCCATTCAATCACTGAAGATCACAGAAGTGAAACTTCTCATAAATGTTCTGGCAGATTGCTAAGATCTGCGTAGGACTCTATAATATATCACTTGTGCCCTTATTGAAGAACAAAAAGCGATGTCATGTCAAGTGTTCCTATGAGATCTTTTGATGAATCTCGTGGCTCTAGACTCAATAAGTGCATTTTGGTTTTCCTGAGCGGAGACTAGGGAGAGGGTCTCCTTCTTCAATACCAACGATCTCTAAGAGAAAGTCAATAGGTTATGTAGGGTTCCCAGTGAGAATGAAACAAATCCTTTTAAGAGGAATTGAGTGGCTAGAAGGTTTAGTGCAGTGCGTTACTGGGTCCATGACGTCTTTGTCTTCAATACCAGTGTCATCTAGTGACAACCAGTGGCATATGTATTGAACCCGGTTTCTGCCCTAAGATTGAATATGGAGGGCTATTTCTTTTCACCATTTCTTTTACATTTCTTTTTAATTCTTCAATCCCTTCTTTCTCCTTTCTCACATTAATCCTTTTTTCAATCATTCCTAAGGACTTCTAATACTAACTATTTGTGATGTCGTTGGGTAGATCCCTCCGGCTCTGGCGGATCATAGGACGAATTTCCTATCCTTAGTCACCTTATAACTCCATGATTGTCCTATTGTTGCCATAAAACCATTTTTCTTGAAAATCTCTCAAAGTGGTTTTGATGGAAAACATGTTTGGAACATTTCGAGAGTTTTATATTTTCAGAAACACTCCCCCTTCACATGTGCTTATAAGTTTTGACTGAAATCTGCACAGAGAGGGTAGAGTTCGCACTTTTTGAATTGATCGACTTTAAATGAACTAGACCGATTCGAGACACGTTTACATCACTAGAGAACTAGCTTGAAATTATTACCCGTCCTGGTCAAGTCATAGAAAGTTTCTCGAGATGGTACATGATTCTGACTTTGATTCCCGTCAATTCATTGGTTCCGACTAAGTCGAGCTCATTATGAGATTCAAACATTGATCATAAAAACATTTTTGATCACATTTTAATCATGTCTCCTCCCCCTCAAAAATAGCATATTCGTGATATTTTTGATATCAACGGATTAAAAAACATTTTAGAATCTTTTGGGGAGATAAACGGATTTGATTTAAGCATGAATTTTGAACATTTTTGTTTTATACTCCCCCTTTAATAAAGCATAAACAATTAAAGGGTTTTAGAGGGAGTTATCTTGAGCACAAAATATTTTGAAAGATTTTGAAAATCTTTTTGAACAATCTTGAAAAGGTGCTCAAGATGATGATGATTTCTCACCATTTTTAAATGTAGTGCACTGAAGCGTACACTTGTGATTTTCATTAAAAAGCACGAGTTTTGATTTGAAAATAATCAAAAGTCATCATTTCGGTCCGGGTTTCGTACTGAAGTATACGAAAGCCATTTTATGAAGAAATTTTGAGAAACGACATGTTTTAGAAAACAATTAAAGAACTCTCGCTCAAGCATCTGTACATGCCCGTATCATTGTTGAATGACATTTCTAGAAACGTACAGAATATCGATTATACGAGAGACATGTCGTAGAAGAATATTTTTGGATTTTTTGATTTTCTATTGTTTTTGTATTTTTGAAAGTTTTATATTTTTATATTTTGTTTTTGTTGGTTTTTCAAATTTTGTATTTTGTTTTTCAAAAATATTTACAGCGAAGCTTTTTGGAAAATCAATTTCAAGAAGATTCGAGAAGACGTTCTAACTCCCGGTGGATTATGCTTAGTGTGTCTCAAACGGTCTACAGTCGTGGGGTGATGCTTCGGTGTACCTCAGCGACTCATCTAAACTGTAGGTGTATTTCGGTACATCGCGTTATCTCACTTGTGGGACTCCAGTTCAGGAACGGCCTCTGTGAGAATTAGAGATGTGTTTTCACACTATGCTGTTAACACCCTCAAAATTCAAACTTGTAAGTGCCGGAATCCGCTTATTACTAACCTGTGTTTATGTTTTCTTCTTATGGAAGCTCCGGAGCGGATGGATCGTGCAGACTCGCCACATGCTCATACCAACAACACATGAAAGTTCTCATCAAAATCAAAGGCTACTCAAAGTTTAAAGACTCGAGAACTACATCATTGGTAACAAAAAGACAAATAGAAGTGTGAGCATGGTGGAGAAAGACGTGGAGACACCAAACCAACGAAGTTGACAATGGCAGACAACCACATTAACTGATCACAAAGCATGAAGGAACAAAGAATTAAGACTATTCTATATCTACGCACAAAGTTCAAGCTCGAGAAAAGAAAAGACCAAATCAAGTGGAGCATCATTTGAATGACCACCCCTTAGGGGGAGATTGTTAGCCTTAATAGTTTATATTAGAAGTGATGGTCATTCACAATTAGGAACTTTGTATCGTGTGTTAGATATCGTGATAGAATAGTCAACGGGCTCGTGGATTGGACTAAGCTAAATGGCTAGGCGTTATGATTATGCTAGCCGTTTGAAGCTTAAGTATCCAAAGCCCAATCCATGTCCAACCCACGAAAAGCCCAAGCAAAGCCTTTTAGGGTTTTATGTTACTTGTACTATAAATACCCCTCAAATGGTCATTTGAGGGGTGTGCTTGAAAGTGTGTGTGTGTGTGTTTTTCCTTTGGAATATACAACTTATTGTGTTCATCTTTATCTCACAACATACACGGCTTGTATATCATTCAAGTCACCATCTTTCTCATCTTATTTCTAAGCTTTGTTTGTGTTTGTGTTTCACGTTTTATACGCGTAACTTGGGTTACGTGTGTTGGGTTTGCTTGGTAAAGTGATAAGGTTGATATTTGTAAGGTCCTACAGTGTAGAAAGCCAAAGTCTCAGGATTATAAGAGTAGATGGAATAAAGGCAGTGGGAAGAATGTTAATACAAATAAGCCGTAAAAACGTTTATTTATATTTTACGATCTTCTAATGTTTTGTCGATAACAAACGTAAAATCATTTTAACGAAACAAATAAAATACGTAAATGGTTTGAGCTAATAGTTTTCTAACACACTTACGTTTTCACATAAAATACTAAAACAAGTATAAGTGATTTTATGATTTAGTAATATATATGTACAACAACTAGGGTTTACATATTGGGCAAAATATATACATAACTAGTATATATTATAAATGGGTAAATAACTACAACCCATGGAGCATATCCAAAACCCATGGTATTGATCCATACCCATTTGACTAGGTGCATTGCACTCATGAGATACATTGTATCTAAAGAAATACCCATGGACCAACCCATGACCCAGAACCAAAAAACCCATGGGCAAAGAGGAGCATCCCACGGATCCCTAGGTTTACACTAGACGGATCCCTTAAGGGAGGGATCCATGGGATCCGGGGAACAGTAGCATTTTCTCTATATAAATAGTGAGCCATTTCTTCATTGTTTCTCACCCCTTTCTCACATACTTTCTCCTTGAGTTAAAAACTGTCTAACCCCATATCCAAGTGATCTATGTATGTAGTTTTGTTTTTGTGTGATTCTCTAGGTTCCTCTTAAAGGCGAGATCACCACCTTTTGAAGTCGAGCAAGCTCAAGTCCATGAGTTGCCATGCTTCGTTATCATCAAGACTACTGAGGTTCTCTTGTTGATAGTTCTCTTCTTTCTCATAAGAAGTGTAGTGTTGAAGACATTAGTGAAAGATGTCTCAAGAGTCAAGACGAAGACATTAGTGAAGGGTGTCGATCGTCCGTATTGAAAGCACTAGTGAAGGGTGCGTAGAAGTCAAGGCTAGAGGCATTAGTGAAGGGTGCCTAGAAGTCAAGTCACAAGACATTAGTGAAAGGTATCTTGAAGATCGAGTCAAAGGCATTAGTGAAAGGTGCCTAAGGTGTACATTCGATATGGTGTGATTCGATGTACAAGATAGATTAGTATTGGGTCAAAGGATATTGATATCCTTGTTGATGTTGTTATAAGGAGTAGATCTCCTTTGGGGATAGTTGTTGTTGTAGTGTTGGGTAGTAGTTCCTCCATTGTAATGGAACTCGGTATCTAGCCTAATACCGGATAAAGGGTAGGCGACGTCGTGATAGGTTTGGTTCTACCTCGTGGAAGAACCCGGTGGTTAGCCTAGTACCGGAAAAATAGTAGGCAACGTTGTGAAGGCTTCTCCGCCATAAGGAGTTGGTGTCGTGTAGTGTTTACGAACTCTCGAGTAGGTGACTCGGGGAGTGGAGTAGGGCAAGGAAGGTGTCCTTGTAGCCGAACCACTATAAATACTCGTGTCATGGTTTTGTGCTTTCTACTCTTTATCTTTGCATTACTTACTTACGTACTTATCTATGAACATCCAACATACACATTCAATAGATTGACACAAGTCAATCTAAATATCTTAAAACGAAGTTTTAATCGGTAAAACTATTCAACCCCCCCCCCTCTAGTTTTCCACAAAGAAGACAAATGATGAGGAGCCTTCTTCAAAGGCTATGGTTGCATTTGATGGTCTTGTATATGACTAGAGCTTCATGGCTGATGAGGAGGAACCATCAACAGACTCTGCAATGGTGGCAACGGAGATGACACTTATGGCCTTCTCTGATTATGAGGTACTTTCCACTAAGGGTTGTTCAAAATCATGTTCTACTTTAAAAGAATGTGAAACTCTTAAAGATAGATATGAAAACCAGATAATAGAGCTTAATAAGACTAGTTATAATCTTGCTAATCATAAAAGAGCTCTAGCTGTGTTAGAAGAGCAAATTTTGCATTATAAAGAAAATGAGTCTGGTTTTTCTGAAACTATTGCTTAGAGAACAATTGGAAAAGTATAAGACAGCTAATGAAAACATAAATATCATTGTGGAGACCCTAGAATATTGTTCTAATCAGGTTACTAAAATGATAGAGGGTCAAATTAATAATAAATCTAAATCTGGTTTAGGTTATAAGTCTGTTCCACCTCCATTCAGAGGTGTTCCTTCACCTCCAGGTGTTGACTTATCACACATTGGTTTAGATGAATTTCAGGAGCCAATAATGGAATATGGACCTAAGACTAAAGAAAATGTAAATCTAGAAAAGTCTGAGGTCAATGATGCTTTTGAAAGTGCTAGTGATTCCGCACTAATTGAGGAAAATGAGTCAGAGAAAGTAGGGAATTACTAAGCCTAGGGTTGAAACTGTTAGATCTATGCAAGAAGTAAAACTTGTTAGGCCATGAATTAAATATGCATAAATGTATAGGTCAACCAGTAGGACTCCACATCCTAGGTGAAACCAGATAAACTGGAATAATCTTAAGTCCCATAAGCTAGGCAGTGAGTTTGTTTTGTACAATAAAGCTTGCTAATGTTGTGGTAGTTTTGACCATGTGCAAGCTATGTGTAATTACCATCAAGGGAAAATGATGGTAAATGGGAATTCAAGGGTAATAGGGTATGCTAATGCAATGGTGAACATAAACAGATTTTCAAGAAACACTTACCCTAATGTAACCAGTAAAATAATTCCCATAGCAGTCTTGATGAAGTCTGGCATCAAACCCTTAAATACTGTTAGACCAATTAGGACTGCTTACTCAAAATCAACAATCTCAAGTCCTAAACCAACTCCTTACAAACAACCACAGGGTAATAACTGGTCTTTTAATAAGAAAATTGGTTTTCAAAAGAAGGATTGGAGGGAAAAAGTAAGAAATGCTAGTCCATCAGTTGGTACTGCTAGGCCAGTAGTTCATACTGCTAGGTCTGTGGGAACTGTTAGGGAAACTAGGGTCAATGTTGTTAAGGCCTTAGCATGCTGGATATGGAGACCCACCAAATCCAGCAGTGCATCAATAAACATGCAGAAATAAAATTCCATTGATGCACGAGGCAGATCCAAGTCAGTGATGGCTTGGGTCCCCAAAGGAAACTAATTTCCTTTCTTTTGTGTGCAGGAACATTCAGGTGATAAAGAAGATCAAGGATACTCAGATAGTGGATGTTCCAGGCACATGACTGAAAATAGGTCCTACCTTTCAGACTTCAAATCTTTGGATGGTGCATATGTTTCTTTTGGTGGTGGTATAGGTGGCAGGATTACTGGTACATGTACAATCATGACTGGCAGTCTTGATTTTGAAGATGTGTACTATATGAAGGAGCTTAAATACAACCTCTTTAGTGTATCACAGTTGTGTGACAAAAAGAACTTTGTGTTATTTACTGACACTGAGTGCCTTATCCTCTCCCTAGACTTTAAGTTGCCTGATGACAATGAGGTGTTGCTTAGAGTCCCTAGGAAAGGAAATCTTTACAGTGTAGACATGAAAAACATTATTCCTAAAGATAATCTTACTTGTTTGGTTGCAAAAGCATCTCTGGATGAGTCCATATTATGGCATAGGAGACTTGATCATATTAACTTTAAAACCATTAATAAGATTAGAAAAGATGGTTTGGTAAGAGGACTGCCTCAAAAACATTTTCTAAATGACCAAACTTGTGTGGCTTGCCTCAAAGGTAAGTAACACAGAGCTTCTTGTAAGCCCAAGACCCAAAACTCTATTACCCAACCCTTATATATGCTTCATATGGACTTGTTTGGTCCTACATCTTTAAGTAGTATTCAGCATAAGAGATATTGTCTTATTATTACTGATGATTTTAGCAGGTGCACTTGGGTTTTCTTCCTAGGAGCTAAGGATGAGACTGCCAACATTCTTAAGACTTTCACTACAGAAGTAGAGAACCTAGTTGATAAGAAGGTGAAGATCATCAGGTGTGATAATGGGATAGAATTCAAGAATAGGGTGTTAGGTTTTATGTTAGTCCTAGAAAAATATCAAATTGTAACTGTTGCTCGATTTGGAATGGCGTCGAAGTTAAAGGTGGATGTGCAAATTCGGACATGTTGGAGGTACCTATAGAAAAAACTTATTTCTCGGAGCTATGTTGGGAGTTAGACCTTGAATATTTTTTTATAAAATACAAGACTTAGAGGGCTACAACTTTGTAGTTTTGACCTTTGATTAGCGAAGACTACTTCCTAGAGTTTTCGGGCTACTAAGTGGAAGAAATTATGCAAAAAACATGTTGATTATTTGGGCTTAAATGGGTTTCACTTGTTTTGGAACAGGTCCAAAAGCAAGTAGGAGCCCTATTTATGGTTTTTATGGTTTGACCTTTAGTTGGCCACTTGGTTTTCATGGTGGCTCATGAAACCGAGCATATGATTTCATCGGTTTAGGTTTTGCATGTCGGTTGTGTTTCTGTTTCATTTATTTTGCTTTTTATATATTTTGTGACTTGTGTAAAATGCAAACGTTCTTTAGAACTAAAAATGAATCATAAGCGTAACATGGCTAACGTAACACCATTGAGATGCCCTAAGCGGCCAATGTAAATCCGACACCATCCGGTTGGTAAAAAACGGATGTGCATTCCACAGACTTAGGTCTGAAGACCAAAACCAACACCTTTAGGATTTTCTTAAAATCGTTGAATCCATTGACCTTAATGGTGATTTTAGAGAGACTACGCATTTGCGTTTATTCTAATTCTTTTTTCGATCTAGGGTTTGGTTTATATTATAATTTTCTCCCATGATAAAACATGCAATTACATTGTTTTATAAAATTTTAAATTGAGTTTTGCACTATTTTGTTAGTAATCGAAATACTTGGGTTTTATAACCTTTAAGGGTGTAATCTAGGGTTTGGTTTATAATGTAATTTTCTCCCGTGACAAAATGTGCAACGCTTAAATGGTTAATTGTTATGTGTATAATTTTAATGTATTATCCTCTTTTATTTATCCACTTAGGTTGCATATTAGAATAAATCGGACATGTTGACACATAAGTAATTAAAACAATTTTTCCGTTCATCTTTATTTACTTTATGTATTTTTTCGTATTTCCATTCATTATTCCATTCGCCATCATGGGTATATGAATCCACCACTTGTTCCGCCCATCATACCACTTAGGGCTCGCACTTTAGGTGAGTATTCATGTCCTAGGCATGATGGCTCACGTAACACCATTGAGATGCCCTAAGCGGCCAATGTATGCCACTTGCAATCCGACACCATCCGGTTGGTAAAAAACGGATGTGTATTCCACGGACTTAGGTCTGAAGACCAAAACCAACACCTTAAGGATTTTCTTAAAATCATTGAATCCATTTACCTTAATGGTGATTTTAGAGAGAATACGCTTTTGCGTTTATTCTAATTCTTTTTTCGTGATCCAGCTAGCAATTTGCTTAAGCATCTACCTGCGGGATCCATTTCGAATAGAAATGATCTCGCAACCCATTTTGTCGCTCAAATTTTCCCACCAGGAAGAACTAAAAATCTTCGTAATAACATCTTAATGTTCCAACAACATCATGATTAATCTCTTTATGATGCATGGACTCGTTTCAAGGACTTAATCCAAAAGTTCCTTCACCATAGTACCAATATATGGTTTCTGATTCAAATCTTTTACGATAGTGTCAATTATTTGACTAAGCGAGCTATCGACCTTGCGGCCGATGGTAAGCTTCCTGATAAGAATGTCGAGGATCATGGGCCATTATAGAGGACTTATCCTACTATGAACATGAAAATTGGAGTGACTCACGTGAACTCATTGGTAAGCCGGTTAAAGCAATCTCTAACATTTCTAGCACTTCTAACTGTCAGCTCATTAAGCTTAAAGATCAAGTGAAATACTTGATGAGATGCCATAATGTTCCAAAATCTTCCATTCAAGTGAGCAATATCGCTTCTTCATGTGAAGTATGTAGTGGTCCCTACGACATGCATGATTGCATGGAAAATCACGATCTAGCTTTTGTTGATTATACATCCTCACGTACTGACGAAGCGAGAGGTAAGTGGTTCACTTTCAAACCCGATCCAAAAAATTTTGGTGATTCTTACAAACCGTCTTGGAAAAATCACCCAAGATTTAGGTGGAAACAAAATCAAAATAATTTTTACAACCTAACTAATCAATTTCAAACAAACGGTTCATCCTCGAACCGGACCTTCAATAATCCTCCTCAAGCTTTTAATAATCAGTCAAATCTCGAAGGATTAGTGTCGAATTTTATGTCTTCTCATTTGTCCAAGTTTCAAGCTGATTTCAAACAGCAACAATTCGAGATGATAAACAAAATCGATGCTCTCATGAAGGTCATCAATGACCGAATGGCGAGTGCACTCCCTAGTGACATTCTCAAGAATCTGAAACTCAATGCCAATTCCATCTCATCGGTTTGGTCTCCTAGTTCTTGTTCTCAAAAGGGAGTAGCATCAAAACGATCTTCCAACTCGTTTCATTCAGTCAACCAAATGAATACGTGTTTCATACCAAATAAGAGCACCTCAAAAGGCCAAATACACACACCAAGCTTAGAAAGTAACTGTCAGTCAATCCAATTAATGAAATATCATAATCAAAAGAATCTGACAATAACGTTAATGATGAATTCAAAGATTGGCATCTTAATTTACCAGTTCTTGAAGTTTTAGTTCATGCTCTTATGCATAATGCTCTTTGGGAGAAATATGTTGTGGGTTTTGAGTTAGGAAAGAGTGGTTTCGCATTTGTTCAAAATAAGTTACCAGAAAATTTGGATGACCCCATTGTTTATCTTACCTTGTAGGCTAGAAAATTCTCAATCGTTTGATACCTTAGCCAATTTAGGGTCATGCATAAACCTAATCCATTTTTCTCTCTATAAGCAGCTGAACCTAGGAAATTTGAAAGAGATGAACATGGTTATAGGATTAGCGAATAGTAGTAGGGCTTATCCCATGGGTATACTTAACGATGTAGTGTTTCACATAGGGAAGTTGATTATTTTGGCATATTTTCACTTCTTAGATATGGCTAAAGACCCTAAGTGCCCATTACTTATAGAAAGAGGATTTTTGGCTACCGGAAGTGCAATAATAGACAGTAGCTACGGTCGTTGGTATGACTTGATCAATATACAATGTCAACGGTTGTTGGTATGATGATGATGATGATGAGGAAGAGCCCCATTGGCTAGTTAAAGCTTGAGCCCATCACGATATGGCCATAGAATTTGCAATGGTTTCATAGGTCCCCAATGTCATTTTTACTTAGAAAAAGAATCCATGGATAAAACACCTCATGGAGAATGAGAATTAGCTAGAGAGCCGGAATTAAATCCATTTAACGAATGGTTGTCACAGAGAAAGAGACAATATATAGAGGTGGCATGACATGTAGCGACCATCCAACCCAATTGACATTTTGAATATGTCGTAAGCTGAGTGGTAAGTGAAACATCTATTTACCATCATCAAGTGTCATGATGTGGTGCATTTGGTAATGATTATTTCGTGCATTTTATGTCATTTGATCTCTATTATTGCTTAAAATCCTTCATATTTGGTTTTAGACCTTGGACTGTGCATTTGCTGGAAATGTAAAGTTTTAGGCTCATTTAGACAAAGTTTGGAAGAAAAAGACAAAAGTTTCAAGTCGTGGTCGGCATCTCTGACGTCGTCACCAGAAGTGCTCAGAAAGTAGTTTTTTTTTATGTTTTTTGTGATTGACCAGTGTTTGGAGACGGGCAAGGTGACGCCATTAAAAGCCAAGAGTGACGTCGTAACATGTTAAAGACTAACGCCGTCACAAGCAAGTCGGTGAAAAAAAAATTCTACATGAATGACGGCGAGGTGACAACGTCACAGCTAAAGGCTGACGCCGTTGATAAGGATTTAAAACGTACACTTTTATGGGGTCATTTAAGCCCTTAATCGACCACTTTTATATCCGTTACTGCTTAATTTCGTTCCTTTTCACTTTTTAGGTCTCTTGGAAGCAAAATGCTGGAATGAAGCACATTTGGACGAAAATGAGTGAATACATGAAGAAAATGGCAAAGTCAAGATCGAAGCCACTCAAGCTGCTCAAGCTGAACCTGACGGCGTCTCAATCAAAGTGCGACGCCGTCCCTCTATAAAGACCTGATCAAAACATGCACCAGACGGCTCAGTGGAATTTTTGTTCGTATAACCTGACGGCGTCAGGCTTTGAAGAAGAAGGGCGTCACTCAGACTTTTCATCTCAGACAGCCCAGATCCAGAATCAAGACGATGTCCCAACTGAAGCCTGATGGCGTCACAACTCTAAGGTGACGCCATCCCATCGATGACTTGGCCAAGACGAAACCCACGGCGAGCTAACGGCGTCCCATCCAAGAGGTGACGTCGTCGCACTTGTAAATCTATTTATAGAATTCAATTTTTCTGCATTTAAGGAGGTAGACTTTTAGAGAAAAAAACCCTAAACGTTTGTAGTCCGATTTGGACAGTATCTTAAGGTCCCAAACCCTATTTACACATCGAGATAAGTATTTTAATCCAAAGTATCAGTATATCTTCAATTGATTGTGTGTATGCTTGCTTTTTTACCATGTATAGCTAAATTTGTTGTTTGTTTGCTTAGATCTATGAAATCTAGTTATTGATTATTGTTAGGTTGTTTCTTATCTTAATTGTAATTGGCTTAGGAGTGTAACTAGGTATCATTCGTTGTGTTTAATGCTTGAGTATGCTTTGTGAAAGTGAGGCTTATGAATGAAATAGCTTAAGGGCTTGCGGATTTCGTATGCTAAACCCGAAGGATAATCTCAAAGAGTTAGGGACTATACATACCCTACGACCTTAGGAATACAACGCGTTAAGATAAGGTGTGACAATTCAACCGACCAATAAAAGATAACTAGGGAGTAATAGTATCTAGGTAAACACATTTTTAATCATCATACGAGCACACATCAAATAGACATAGCTACCCGTAGTATTAGATAATTAGATAGTAGAGTAATCGGTAGAAATACCACCCCCCAAACCAATTGCCCCGAGATTTTACCTTAGCTTTCTAAAATCCAATAAAAAGATAAAACAAGAGTCATCCTCAACCCCCACCTTCTCGTAATACATTTCTTGCTAGCATTCCTATTCCCCTAGAGAACGATATCAATCCCCGAGGCTTACCCAATACTACACTAAAACGATTAGGTTTACTACCTAGGTGGTTGAAAAACTTGCTCGAAGAAAAGGAAGTTCCTTTGACCTCGAACGCGCTTCGTACTCGCATCAAGTTTTTGGCGCCGCTGCCAGGGAATAGAATAGCTAGTTAGATCTCTATCTCATTTAGGTTCACTCGCTTGATTCCTATCAAGTGAGCTTTTTTTTTTCATTAACTTCTTTGTAGTCTATCCCCCTTCTTCGTGACTTTGTTCGTAAATCCCATCACTCACCATGATTCACATCTTTCGCCGGAGAAACTTTGCACTACCCGCTCCTAATTCTGCAATGGAAAACGCAATCCCACAAAACCTTTCACCCGTTCACTACTTTGAAAATCACCTAGGGTATAATGAAATAAATTGGCAACAACATAGTCCTTTCTACGATTCGGATTCCGATGAAAAATTTGATTACGGAGAGGCACTTGATAACGGGGAGGTCATCGATGAAGTTAGTTTTGAAATGGAAGAACCCCTCCTACTGTTTTGACCCTAGGTGTAGAATTGAGGTTGATGGCCCCTTCAACATGCAATTCCCGTTTAAAATAGGATTTGAAAGTTTTGATGCTTACTTGCATTCATTCTTACCTTTAAACTTAATATCAAGGAATCTATATAATAAAATTAAGGTGAATGAATTAGCCTATCAAGGGGACAATGTTGTTGATACGGTCACTCACTTAGTGAAATTGTTTTAGTGTATCAAGGGGACATGAGAATTACAATTAGTGAAATTGATATATATGTGTGTTTGTTAGAGTCAAATGCCTGTATCGAGTCATAATGGATGTTTTGCAGGAATTTTTCCAGGTTTTAAAGATGTAATTTTTCCAGAAAAACGTTGCAAACCAGTTTCAGTCATGACAACCCGACGGCGTCAGGATTAAAGCCTGACGACGTCAGGTCAAGCAGAAACAGCTTATATAATTTTTTGTTTTCCGTGCTACTTATAAATTTTTGGAAATTCTCAGGTCTTAATTTTCCAGAAAAACTGGAAACATATATTCCACAAGCATTATATCCTAGTGTAGTTGTGTCATATATAGTTTTACCGCCAATTTTACGCGAAGGTTTCGTTTGTTTTCTTAAGTGTGCAGGTTATATTTGGCAAGAAGAAGAAACACAACATTGGATGGAGCTTAATACGTATGCATTCTTCTTGGAAAAGAATTTAACCGCAACTTCACACAGATTCTACCGAGCTAGTCAGGGGAGTACTAGTTTCTTTCCTTTACTTACCATCCTTTATCATGACTTTGATACTTTCGGGGAACATTGGGGACAATGTTCAGTTTAAGTGTAGGGAGGGAGAATAAAACGGGAACTTAGAAACTATTCTTATCCTTGATTATTTGTCTTGTCCTTGGTAATTTGTGTAATAAACTATGAGAAATATTTGTCAGGGCAATTTTAGCACCAAATTTAAATTTTTTTATGACATGTACGAGCTTAAACTTTAGTCTTAATAAAGCGTCTCATGGATAGGAGTTATATGACTAGCACAAAAACCGTTTACCACTCAAATTCCACCCCAAAAATGTGAGGTTCGCCCCTAGATCTTTAGGAATCAAAGCATTCACCTTTAATGCTTAGAGAGTGTACCGGTAGTATAATAGATTCTAGAACTTGTTTTGTGATGCATTCCGAGATCGCTAGTGAGACTACACTTGTATAGTTAAGAATAACTAAGTGATAAGAGGCATTAGGATAACCCTTGTTTGAAACCTGTATTATAATTACTTCTTCCACATCGGTTGAGTAATTACCCCACACCCTTGCGATGTACTCATCTTTAGTACACGATACCCCTAGTTAACCCCTCAGAGCCTATCCCTTTCGCGGTTCTCGCGATGTTTCGGTTTTCCGGAATATCAATGAAGAGCATTGTTTACAATCCACCCCCAAATGTACACCCAAATCGCCTTAGCCTACCTTGTATGCACTTACCTTTAGTGCATTATTGTTATCAATACTAAAACCTTAGTTCAAATATCTAGTTACTTGCATGGTTGCTAAGTCGAGTCATATCTTTTGTACACAGTTTTGGGATGATTGGACTCATGGGTAAAAGTAATATTTTATGGAGTAACGGGAAGGAACGATAAATTCAAATTCCCTTTGTCTACGTAATTAAAAACTCCAAGTGTTTTGATCTTTTCAAATCGGGTCAATTAATGTTAGAGAAATAAAAACTCAGGTGTAGGGATGCTCCTATAAATCCCTTATATTTTGATGTTATCGTAGAGGATGGTAGAGTAAAAATTTATGAAAAAAAAATCGAAAAAGAGAGTGTTAAAAGAAAATGAAGAAAAACATACGGGCTACCATCATACATCTATCTTTATGTTTATATCTTTAAATTTATGTTTGTTTGTTTCAAGTTGTCTAGAGTTAGTGAGTCGAGTCTTGGCTTAGCAACGCCACACTTTTCATGATTGTAACATAAGATTTTTGACTTGCCACCACTAAATATCGCCTATCCAACAAAACCCTTTGTTTCCATACCGTAAGCCTAACATTACAACCCTTGCAAAGACCTCTTAGATAGTTGTTCCTAGGTGCTTACGCCAAAGCGGTGGAGGTTTGATCTAGTCTCAAACTTATGGTAATCTATGTACAATGCCAGGTAATGAGTGTTTATCTTCCATTTCCATTTACTATATTTCATATAAACTCGAGAGATGAGAGAATCCAAACACCCCTTGTGAGGTGCTAGTATATAATTTCCGTGCTTGTTATGACTATTGCGGTGCTTTTACTTGTTATAAATTATTTTAAACCCATGCTTCATGCCCCCTGACTTATAAATTGATTGGCCAAAAGCACATTTGCTCGAGGACAAGCAAATACCAAGTGTAGAGATATTTGATAAGGATTTAAAATGTACACTTTTAAGGGGTCATTTAAGCCCTTAATCGACCACTTTTATATTCGTTACTGCTTAATTTCGTTTCTTTTCACTTTTTAGGTCTCTTGGAAGCAAAATGCTGGAATGAAGCACATTTGGATGAAAAGGAGTGAATACATGAAGAAAATGGCAAAGTCAAGATCGAAGCCACTCAAGCTGCTCAAGCTGAACCAAACAGCGTCCCAATCAAAGGGCGACGCCGTCCCTCTATAAAGACCAGATCAAAACATGCACCAGACGGCTCAGTGGAATTTTTATTCGTATAACCTGACAGCGTCAGGCTTTGAAGAAGAAGGGCGTCACTCAGACTTTTCATCTCAGAAGGCCCAAATACAAAATCAAGAAGACATCCCAACTGAAGCCTGACGGCGTCACAACTCTAAGGTGACGTCGTCTCATTGATGACTTGGCCAAGATAAAACCCTAATGATGTCCAAAAGGTGACGCCGCCGCACTAGTAAATCTATATATAGAATTCGATTTTTCTGTATTTAAGGAGGTAGAATTTTGGAGAAAAAAACCCTAAACGTTTGTAGTCCGATTTGGACAGTATCTTAGGATCCCAAACCCTATTTTATACATCGAGATAAGTATTTTAATCCAAAGTATCATTATGTCTTCAATTGATTGTGTGTATGCTTACTTGTTTACCATGTCTAGCTAAATTTCTTGTGTGTTTGCTTAGATCTATGAAACCTAGTTATTGATTATTGTTAGGTTGTTTCTTATCTTAATTGTAATTGGCTTAGGAGTGTAACTAGGTATCATTCATTGTGTTTAATGCTTGAGTATGCTTTGTGAAAGTGAGGCTTGTGAATGAAATAGCTTAAGGGCTTGCGGATTTCGTATGCTAAACCCGAAGGATAATCTCAAAGAGTTAGGGACTATACATACCCTACGACCTTAGGAATACAATGCGTTAAGATAAGGTGTGACAATTCAACCGACCAATAAAAGATAACTAGGGAGTAATAGTATCTAGGTAAACACATTTTTAATCATCATACGAGCACACATCAAATAGACATAGCTACCCGTAGTATTAGATAATTAGATAACTAGATAGTAAAGTAATCGGTAGAAATACCACCTCCAAACCAATTGCCCCGAGATTTTACCTTAGCTTTCTAAAAACCAATAAAAAGATAAAAAAAAAAGAATCGTCCTCAACCCCCACCTTCTCGTAATACTTTTCTTGCTAGCATTCCTATTCCCCTAGAGAACGATATCAATCCCCGAGGCTTACCCAATATTACACTACAACGATTAGGTTCACTGCCTAGGTGGTTGAAAAACTTACTCGAAGAAAAGAAAGTTCCTTTGACCCCGAACGCGCTTCGTACGCGCATCAGCCGTCACAAGCATTTTTCTGTATATATTTTTGCTATGTTTTCATAATTCATGTGCAAATTCTGGGAACTAAACCCTAATATTGATGAGTTTTTCACTCTTTTTCTGCATTGTAAACATATCATAACATCATGATAAGTTTTACCTGTGGAAAACTAGAAGGGGGGGGGGGTTGAATAGTTTTGCCCATTTTAAGTTAGTTTCAAAAACTTTAGATTCGATATTATGTGAATTCGTATGGATGGATAGAAAGTATAAAGTAATAAGTAATGTAAGTAATGAAAGCAAGTAAAGTAAAGGATAGAAATGACACAACCGATTTATAGTGGTTCGAGTACAAGGACACCTTCCTTGCCCTTCTCCACTCCCTGAGTCACCTACTCGAGAGTTCAAGCACTATGTCAACAAGCTCCTTCAAATTGGCGGAGAAGCCTCACAACGTCGCTTACACTTTTTCCGGTACAAAGCTAAATATCGAGTCCTTAACACGGAGGACCAAACCAACACAACTATAACACAAAAACTATGTGAAATATGAAATACAAGATCTTGCTACAGAAATCTTGTGGAGGAACAAATCAATCAAGGACCCCTTGCTTGGATGACTTGTAGTATCTCGTGATCTCGCCTTTGAGAAGGACCTATATGAGAATCACAACAAAAGAAAGAAGAACTACTATATAGATCAAGAGATCTGAGATTAGAAGAGAGAAGTAATATATGAGAGAGTTTGTAAGAAGAGTGGTGAGTTTCAATGAAAAAATGGCTCACTATTTATAGGCAAAAATCCTCTACTGTTCCCCGGATCCCACGGATCCCTTACATGAGGGATCCGTCCAGTGTAAAATGGGGGAACCGCTAGACGCTCCTCCTATTTGGGTTATGGGTCATGGACTTTGGGTCATGGGTATCCAAATAGATACAATGTATCTAGACATTGGATCATGGGGTATGGATTTGCTCCATGGGTATGGGTCATGCGTTATGGATTTTACCCATCCTAATAAACTATTACAACAAATGAATTATTACAACAATTTATGTTAAATGACTATATGTAAATGCTTTACAAAAATAACATGTATCCTTATAATTTTACCTATGATAACTTTATATTTGTTATCAACAAAACACAAAGAGATCGCTAAATATGAATAAACGTTTTTACGATTTATTTGTATTAACAATCTCCCCCTTTTTGTTGATGACAAAACGTAATGTTATGATGAGTAAAACTTAAGATTAGATGTATGTTTTGAAAGCATATAAAGTTTTACTTCTTCTCCCCCTTTATGTCGAAACAAAAAGCGAACCTAACGAAGAAATAAAGTGTGGAAAGAGTATAGAATCCACGAATCACTAACTCCCCCTTGACGGTAACTCCCCGTAGAATAGGGCGTCAAGAGAGAAAATGTAATACTTACAAAGAAAAAGTTAGTAGTAACATGCAAAATAATTTTGTAATTGACGAGAAACAAGATGGAGAGCCAATATATGTAAACAAAGCCTTGTAATAAAAAGACAAAGTGTAGTGGTATATAGGCCACATACAAACATGTAAAAACTAAGAACAAGGTTTGTTCTTTAAAATGACTTAAAAAAATAGAGAAAATAGTAATATCATTCCTTCCATGCTTGCATAAGGTTAATTATGGAAGTTTTGGTGAGTGATGATGTTGATGCGATCAAGGATGTGGTTAAGTATGAATCGCATCTCGTCCCTTATTTCCATTGCAAGTTCCGTAGTGGATTGGCAATGTTCACAATGTAAATGATGTGGGTATTGTGTGTGGATGGTTTTCAGGTAAGTTTGATTTATGGAAGGCGGAATATGTGGTGGAAAAGTTGGAAAATATGGATCAAAGTCCATTATGTTGGTAAGTGGTGGAATATATGAACCTAGATGTTCTTGTAAGATAATGGGAGCTAAAGGTGGTGAAGTTGCAAGATCTTTGTAAAGTGTGTTTGGAGATATTGGTGGTGTTAAAAAGACTAGTTCTTTTGGGTTGGAAGTTTGTTGAAATGATGTGGGTGGTGGACTAGACACGGGTAGTGTGGTTGTTTTCGGAGTCTTAAGGAGTTCCGATAGGGTGATCTTGGGTGGAGACTTGATAGGTGATGGTGGTGATGTGCTTGTTGGAGATGATGGGGGTGCTATAATGGAATCGTGTGGTGGTGAATGAGTAGTTGGTGATGAACTTTTTGACAATGGTTTGGCTAAACAACAAGGCCGGATGCTAATCCGTACGGTTATTCTAGATTTGGGTGGTGGCAGTATGGAATGTGGTAGGATAAAGTTTTGGATTTCTTGAAGAGGGTTGTTTTTGCTAAGTGGTTCATCAATGTTGGAAGATCTTTTGAATGACATGATGATGATTGTTTGTGAGGTTGAGAGTGATGGATATGCAAGCATTTTGGGAACCTTATTTATAGAGAAAATAGTGCATTGTAATGAATGCTAGACCTAAAATGTAGACTAAAATCTAATGATTAGATATGAATTTAAGGTATGCGATCATGAGAACACAAGTATTAAGTAGTATACTCATTAGTGGAAGAGCTAAAATGATGAAAATATGAAGGTTTATAGCCAAAGTGAGAAAAATAGAAGAGAAATTTAGCTTTTGTCTCACGGTTCCCACAAATCCGTTCCTTTAGGGAACCGTCTAGCGTAAATGCTGGGATCCGTGGTACTGGTGACTCAGGAAGCTCAAATTTTTCCTTTTGGAAACATAAATTTGTGCCTAGTGTGTGCCTATATGCAAACCATTTTGAGTTGTGGTTATATCGACTCCTAAAAAGAAAAGAAAATAAACTAAAAGTGAAAAAGCATATTATTATGTGAGATAACCCGAGTGCTCCTTAGTTCATTGTTGCTTGAATGAATGTACCCGAAAACACATATTAGTTATGTGTTCCCTTTAGCATTCAAAAGACATGAGATGTAATGAAAACGGGTTTTTACTTTGTATTAATAATGAAAAGGTTTGTCCTAGACGTGAGAAATTGTTAGAGAAATGATACGGGGATAAGCATCCTTTTAATAAACATTTCAAAAATTTTCTTGAAAACAAAAAGTTATCGTTAGTTTTGAAAAGGTACAAGACAATATATTTTGAGTTTTGAAAATCCCCATATTGTTTGTGAGTTGTGTGTAAAATAGAGATCCTAGATTCAGAAACGAAGGTAAGGCTATCGTTTACATACCTTGTAGAGTTGAGAAACAATTTACAATGATTGTTCCATGAGACCAAGACTAAGACGAAGCAAGTTGAATTGTTCCCGCTTCAACGGTTTGGTGAGGACGTCGGCTATGTTGTCTTCGGATGCTACCTTTTCAATAAAAATGTTCCCCTTTTAAACATTGTCTCTTAAGAAGTGATGACGGATCTCTATATGCTTGGTGCGAGAGTGTAACACTGGATTCTTGCTTAAGTTAATAGCACCGTTGTTGTCGCATAAAATGGCTATGTCACTTAGATGAATGTCGTAGTCAACTAACGCTTGTTTCATCCATAGTGCTTGTTGGCATGCTTTGCCGGCGGAGACATATTCGGCTTCGGTTGTTGATATGGCCAATGCCGTTTGCTTCTTCGAGAACCAAGATGTTAAAAACATCCCATAAAGGTACATACACCACTTGTACTCTTTCGGTCAACATAATTACCTGCATGGTCAGAATCCGCATATACAATAGTTTCTACCCCCGTTCCCTTAGGATACCATAATCCCAATTGAGTGGTACCCTTAATGTATCTAAATATTCTTTTGACCGCTTCTAGATGTGATGTTTTAGGGTCTTCTTGAAACCTAGAACATAGACAAACACTAAACATGATATCCGACCGACTAGCCGTAAAATAGAGAAGACTACCAATCATGTCACGGTATTTTGTGTTATCAACGGATTCATCGTCTTCTTCTTTTGTTAGTTTAGTATCAGATGACATTGGTGTTCTTATGGGTTTTGACTCTTTTAAACCAAATTTCTTTAGCATTTCTTTTATGTATTTGAATTGATTAAAGAAGATATCATCTTCTAGTTGTTTTATTTGTAGACCGAGTAAGAAACTTAGTTTTCCCATCATACTCATTTCAAACTCATCATGCATGATTTTTGAGAAATCATCACACATGTCTTGACAAGTTGATCCGAATATAATATCGTCCACTTATATTTGAACAATAATTATATGTGATTCCTTTTTCTTAGTGAAAAGTGTATTGTCAACTAACCCCATGGTGTAGTTGTTTTTTATTAAAAATGATTTGAGTCTATCATACCAAACTTTTGGGGCTTGTTTAATACCGTAAAGAGCTTTCTTTAGTTTATACACGTGTTTAGGTTTTTCGAAATCGATAAAGCCCGGAGGTTGAGCTACATAGACTTCTTCATTAATAAAGCCATTTAGAAAAGCACTTTTAACATCCATTTGAAAAATCTTAAGATCATTAGCACAAGCATAAGCAAGAAGTATTCTTATATACTCTAATCTAGCCACGGGAGCATAGGTCTCATCAAAGTCTATGCCTTCTTTTTTATAATACCCTTGGGCAACGAGTCTAGCTTTGTTTCTAGACACTACACCGTTTGCATCTAACTTGTTTTTATATACCCATTTAGTTCCGATTACGATTTGGTTATTAGGTGGAGGAACAAGTGTCCAAACATCGTTGGAAACAAATTGATTTAACTCTTCTTGCATAACCATTACCCAACTTTCATCTTTTATTGCTTCTTGTGTATTTTTAGGTTCTATGGTTGAGACAAAACAAAATAAACTACTTTGGTTTTGGACTTGAGATCTTAAGGTTCTTTCATTTAACTTCCCTATGACCTTATCTACGGGATGATCTTTAGACTCTTTAATATTGATGATTTCATTGTTTAATGGTTCATCTTCTTTGTTTATATTTCCCTTGATTTCTATGGCTTCACTTTCGATTATCTCGTCATCGACAAGAGGTTGGGTAGGTTTAGGTGGACTTTTATCAAATTTTACGTTTAATGACTCTTCAATCTTCATTGTTTCTTGTTGGGATATGAAAGTGCTGAAGATATCAAAGTACTGAAGATATGGAAGTACTGTAAGCTGCAAAGTACTGGAAGAAGTTAAACAGTCAAAGTACTGCTAAAGACAAAGTCAAAGTACTGCAGATAAAGTCAAAGTACTGCTAGATTAGAAGAACTGTTATATTCGTTTATGGAAAGTATTGTATTCCATGTTTAGATTACTTGTCGTACAAGGTTATCAATTGTAAACCGACTAGGATATCCTTGAGCCTATAAAAGGACTCCTAGATTGGCATTAGAGGTACGATTTCAGAAAAAGAGTTTTAGAGTTTACGAATTAAGAGTTTAGAGAAAAGTTCGAATATCTTAGAGTTGTATTAGAGTATCTGCATAATAAGCAGATTTAGAGTTTTATTAATAAAGTTTCTTTTTAGCTTTGTTAAGTAAATTCCGCGTACTTAATAAAGATTGCTCAGTGTTTCTTTGTTAATAACTTAGGATTTATCCGAGGTTATTAAACCTTAACAAGCTAGTTTAGTTTGATTAAAGTATATCGATCCAACAAGTGGTATCAGAGCTTGTGTGGAAACTCTGACTAGGAAGAAACCCTAAACTATTCAAGATGTCGACTGAAGCTGTTCCACCACCCTCAATCACCTCACTCAGAATTCCAGTTATTAAGAAGGGAGAATATGATCTCTGGTGCATGAAGATGAGGCAGTATATTGCCATTACAGATCATGCTCTGTGGAATGTAATTGTAAATGGGAATGAAGTTGTTCCAGAACCTGTTCAAGTTCCTGGACAACCTTTAGCACCAAAAGCAGTTTTACCACAAGCAACCCTAAGGAATCAAGAGAAGGCTCTTAACATTCTCTTGTCTGCTATTCCAGATGGTCATCTTCTCAAATTTCACGATGCTAAAGATGCTAAGCAACTCTGGGCTGCTCTCAAGACCAGATTTGGAGGGAATGAAGCCTCTAAGAAGATGCACAGAAACTTGCTGAAACAGCAGTTTGAAACATTCACAGTAGGAGAAAGAGAGAGTCTTGATGCTGCATATGATAGGTTTCAGAATCTCCTCAACATGTTGGAGTTATACAAGGCAGAAGTATCAGTTGAGGATGCTAATCTGAAGTTTCTAAGGAGTTTGCCATCTACATGGCATGTGATTGCTACTATGATCAGAGGACAACAAGGATTGGAGGTTATGGACTTTGATGATCTTTATCATCAATTGAAGGTGTATGAACATGAGATGAGTGGTCAACCAAATTCTAAATCTCACAGCATTGCTTTTCTATCATCTGAAAAGAAGAGCAGTACTTCCAAAAGTACTGCTTCTCCTCAAAGTACTGTTTCTCAAAGTACTGCTGTTTATAATCCCCCATCATATACTCAGCAGGCCCCACCATCAACCACTTTGAACTCAGATGAAGTTGTGTGCTCCTTCTTTGCACAACAAGCAAGCTTACCTGTCACTTATGAAGAGGATCTAGCACAGATTGAAGAAGATGCACTTGAGGAAATTGATATCAGGTGGCAAGTTGCTTTGATCACTGCAAGAATCAAAAAGTACATGAAGAAGACAGGCAAAAACATTGATTTCAAACCAAAACAAGGAATAACTTTTGACAAATCTAAAATTGAATGCTTCAATTGTCAAAAGACTGGTCACTTTGCAAGGGAGTGCAGGTTTGCTAAGTATCAAGCAAACAGAACATCTGAGAAGCCTAAACTTGAGCTCAAGGAGATTCCAATAACTGAAACAAAGGCGTTGGTTGCTCAAGAGAAGTTATCAGAAGTGGACTGGAGTGAAGAGTTTGATGATGAACCAGTGACGTACTGTATGGTAGCAGTGGAAGATGCAGTTGAAGACACAGTGGAAGCATTGGACTGGAGCACTGCTTTTGATGAAGAATCTAAACATGCTGCTTTGGAATCTGATGATGGCTTTGGAGGTTTTGATTGGAGCAAAGAAAGTGAAGATGATCCTGTTCTTCTTGCTATGGTGGCTACTTCACCAACTCAGTCTCCTATCTCTGAGGTATGCTCAAACTGTTATGAATTCTATCAAAAATTGCTTAACAGTTATGTGATTGAAAGAGATAATTGTATTAGGGCTAGGTCTGAGGTAGCAGGTTATCAAATCACTTTAGAGTCTATAGAAGCTAAAATCATAACACATGAAAATAATGAAATGGCTTGGGCTGAAAAATATGAACAACAGGATTATCAGTTGAAACTTAGTGAATGGAAACTAAACTGTAAAATTGCTGAAATTGAGAAATTAACTAAGGAAAGAGATGATTTGGTAGCTAAGTTTGATGCTTGGAAAGAGTCTGGCCTGTCCCATGTTCAGTATGTTGAAAAACAGAGAAGGGCTTACATTAGAACAGGCTTAGGATTTGGAATGGACTTTAGTACTGAAGAAGAAAATCAACCTAGTGATCAGGATGATGGTGATTTTGAGGATATAACTACTAGTGATGATGAGCTCATTAACTATTTAGATTCATCTAGTAATGAAGGCTCAGTAAGTGAACCACCTCCTAAGAAAGACAATGGTTATCATGCTGTTCCCCATCCCATTAGTCATCACCCCTCTAGGCCTGATGTTTCTCGTTATGGAGTAGATAGTCTAGAGTTCAGGAATAAGCTAATTGCTAAATCTAGAACTGAGAAACCCAAAGAATCTGTTGAAAACAATGTTCAAAATCCAGCAGTACCTTTTAATCAAAGTACTGCTCAACAAGCAGTACCTTCTGCAAAACCTTTTCAAAGCAGTACTGCTAAACCTTTTTGGGATAATTTTGGTCAAAACAAATTTTATCAGTCCTCAAGAAGGCAAAACAATTTTGGGCATAGACATAGAAGAAATCACTTTGGTCATATGGGTCAAAAACTGTGTTTTGTGTGTTATAGTCCTACTCATTTAATCAAAGATTGTGACAGACACTCAGAATATCTAAGCAAGTTTCCAAGGAATAAGTCTAACAATCAGAGACCTAGAGAGCACAAACCAGTTTGGACTAATTCTAATAGGGTTAATCACAGAAACTTCACACCAGACCATAGATACCCACATCAGAGAAGAACTTCAGTATCTCACAGTACTTTCCAAAGTACTGCTCAAAGACAAGGTACTGAAAACCATACTTGGGATAGAAATTCTAGGAGACCTCATTATCAACCTAGAAGTTATCACAGTTCATATAGGGGATCTAGATCACAAGAACCTCCTGTTAAAACTGAATGGGTTAAAAGGGAAAGAACTGCTGGAAGACATACAGTACGTTCAACAAAAAGTGAATCAGATGTTTTTGTATCAAGAGAAAAGGCTAATAATCTGGTGAAAGAAATTTATGTTGAAAAACCAGAGAGTTTTGAAAATCCACATGCTAAACATCAAAAGATAATTTTGGATCATAATCTGAGAGATAGTGAGAACTACATACTCAAGGAATTTGAGTTTGTGACTTCTCAAGGGGAACACAAGTCAGTAATGGCTTGGGTTCCTAAAAGTTTCTAACTCTTTTCTTTATGTGCAGGGCAACCCAGAAGAGGAGCTTAAAGATCATCTTATTGTGGATAGTGGTTGCTCTGGAAGTATGACAGGTGATAAAGAGATCCTGTCTGATTTTAGAAGTATTAGTGGAGGAAAAGTTGCATTTGGGAATGATCCCAATGGAGGAA